>SJYX01011109.1:329313-339382 GCA_006410675.1 Oreotragus oreotragus | reverse complement strand
GGGTGGGGGGGGGGGTGGGAGAGGGGGGGTGTGGGGGGGGGGGGGGGGGGGCAGTTCCCCAGGGGCCCTGCTACAGCAAACCACCTCTCTGCTCTGTGATACGGCAGCAAGCATGATGAGGAATAATTTTGCATTACGGAAACATAATAGATCCAGTGCCTCTCCCTTACCCTGATTACATCTTCTAACTCTGGAGAGGGCCAGAGAGTTCAAAGGGGAATGAAAAGCCAACCATGACACCCGCCGCCCCACCCCGCCCCCGCAAAAGAAGGTGGTTTCAGGAAGACCTTTTATATCAGCCCTGGTGGCCGCTTCTCATGACCTTCTGGTCCTTGCATCCCAGCTCTCTGGCAGTCTGCAACAATAATGAGTATTTTTCAGTTTTGGGAGCCCCGCTGAGTGAACAGTGTGAACAAAAAGATCACATCTTTTTGTTTTGTTTTGTTTTTCCTCACCCATCTGAAACCACAGATGACTGTATTTCTCACATGCATCGTATGACTTTTGGACAACTGAAACCCCATCATCCCACCCACCCCTGCCCCAAGCCAGGGAATCTGGCCAGTGCACAGAGGCACTGGGGCAGAACGTGCCATCTCCCTCCTACAACTAAGCCTGTTCCCTCGAAACTTTAGGCTACCAAGAAGAAAAACTATGAAAACAGTGGTTCCCAGGTCTTTGGAGCTTACAGACCAAAAATATGTTTTAAGAATGAACAGAAAGCTACTTTCAGGGTAAAGATATTGAAGAAAAAAGAAACCTAAAAAATGAACATCTCCTAGACCATCATTTCATGAAGGAAAGGACATTTTAGCATACACACACACACACATACAAAATAAGAAGGAAACTAATCTTGGAATAAATGTGAGTGAGTGAAAGTCACTCAGTCGTGTCTGAGTCTTTGTGACCCCATGGACTGTATAGTATAGAATTCTCCAGGCCAGAATACTGGAGTGAGTAGCCTTTCCCTTCTTCAGGGGATCTTCCCAACCCAAGGATCGAACCCATGTCTCCCGCATTGCAGGCGGACTCTTTACCAACTGAGCTCTCAGGAAAGCCCTTGTGATAAATGGTAGCCCCTTAAACTAAGTATGTTAGATTTTTATATGAAAACTACCAATATGGTCCTTACTTTTCTCATTTTCTTGGTGTCCCACAGAAACCCCACTGTAGCCTGTTCCTTGGAACAGAGCTTGGAAAGCGAGAGCTCAAGTTACTGAGTCGGTCACAAGGTAAAGAAAGGCTCACATATGCAAACAGCTACATCTCACTGCTTTTACTAACACTCGTGCCTGATGGCCTAGTTCTTGCTGGACACTAGGTACTTTGTGGGGTACACATTGCTCCCTGACTTCAAGGGATTATATACTTGAGTGAAGGATATGGAAAATGTCACCTCCTCAGAGAGGTCCTCCCAGATCACCCCATCTAAAGTGGCAGCAAAGAAATGCCTCACACCCCCACCCCTTGGACCCCCTCAGTAATTCTCTAACATGTCATTTCTTCTGTAATCTAATCTTAAATGGAAATTACTCAGCTCCTATCTTTGCGTCCTCCTTTGTGGTCCATCTCACCCTTCTAGAATGTAAGCCCCATGGGTGCGGGAACCTTTTCTGCCTTACTCACCACTGAAGATAAGGTACAGAGGGCTCCCCAGGGCAGTGGTATGGGATCCTGAGTTGGGGTATGGGAGTGGGACACAGCCACCCATTGTCCTAGGCTCCTCACACTATATGCAACCTCTTTAAATCTCTTAGCGACATGATCGAGGCGTCTTACTATGAATGAGTGTTGTGACTTCTGAATGAATGGAGTTAGAAAATAAAATGGTACAGTGGTGATTCTTTAAAGGAGAAAACTAAGTCTGCTTTCTACCATTTACCTCCTTTGCTGAAGGCATGGAGATTGCTGGAAGGTCATGGGGAATATTTAGAACTGAAATTTCAAAGGCTCCTCATTGCCCTTCCCCAGCAGAAATCAGCAGTCCCCATAAAACACGCTTCTGGTGGCAGCAGGAGGCTCTCAAATCCCCTCACCGGGTCGCCCTTGGAAATGGCAGGGGAGGTCCCAGGCAGGACCAGGGCCTGACGTTAACATCCCAGTGCCTGGCCAGGAGGCAAGGTGCGGGACTCACTCTGCGTGGGGCTGGGAGCCGTGTAATTGCTTCTCAGGAGGTCCCGGCGGCTTCAGGAAAGGAGCTGCAGGCTCCCTCCACTGTGTGTAGCAGGACAGCAGGCGGGGGCGAAGCTCAGCGCAGCTCCCCGGCTGTCAGGAGCCAGGGAGTGTGCTCTGCGTCTGGGGGAGAAGCTGGCATTATGATAATACCTCAAGGTAACCTTAGCAAATGTGCTTTGAATTTCCTATGGGCTGTGTGCGTGCATCAGAAATGCTCATAACGGTTGTGAAATAGATGTGGTCTTTACCTCCTCTTCATGCACGGGAATACTAGCGCTCAGAGGGGTTAGGTGGCTTGATTGAGGTCACACTGCTGACATATGACATCGCAGGGACTTGCATCCAGGTCTGCCCTGCCCCCAGTACACACATGCCTCTGTGCTTCTGCCCCGAGCGCACCTCCCATTCACTAAAATGCGCTGTGGTTTGGAGACAAGCCCCATGGCTCCATGGCCAAATCCAGAGGTTGGAGTGACGATAGTAATAAATAGCAGCCACCCAGCTCTACTATGGGTCAGTTGCTGTGCAGGAGCTTTCTGCACATCAACTCAGTTAATCCTCACAACTCTGAAGGGCTTCCCAGGTGGCGTTAGTGGCAAAGAACCTGCCTGCCAGTCCAGCAGACATAAGAGATGAAGGTTCAGTTCCTGGGTTGGGAAGATCCTCTGGAGAAGGGAATGACTACCCACTCCAGTATTTTTGTCTGGAGAATCCCATGGACAGAGGAGCCTGGCGGGCTACAGTCCATGTGGCCGCACAGAACGGGACATAACTGAAGCAACTTAGCACACACGCACATACAACTCTGAAAGGGGGGATATTATTATACCTTTGTCATTATGCTGATGAGAAACAGGCTCAGAGAGTTCAAATGAACCTCCCAAGTCCCATAGCCATGAGGCAATGGATTCACAGTTTGGACCCAACTTTGCCTGATCTGAAGTTACCGTAGCTCAGACAGTAAAGAATCTGCCTGCAATGTGGGAGACCCAGATTCAATCCCTGGGTAGGGAAGATCCCCTTGGAGAAGGGAATGGCGATCCACTCCTGTATTCTTTCCTAGAGAATTCCATGGAGAGAGGAGCCTGGTGGGCTACAGTCCCTGGGGTTGCAAAGAGTCAAACATGACTAAGCGACTACACTTTGCCTCACTTCAGTGCTCCTTCAAAAGCATCGTCCTGTGGCACACAGTTCATTCAACAAGTACTTATGGAACACCTGTTCTATGCCAGGCACTGTTCTAGAAGACAGGGATTAGCGCTAAATGGGGGAGACAAAGCCTTGCCTTCATGGGGCTCACATTCTGCTGGAGGAAACAGACCACAGACATAGAAAGAAAGAAATAGGTGGTTGTTTGGCTAAAAGTTATTAAAGACAAGCGGGTCTGCTTGGACCCTGGCCCCCTCTGAGTGGAGCGTGTAGGTGGGCAGAGCAGCAAGGGGCCAGTTAAGAAGTGATGGCAATAATCCAGGTAAAATACAAGGATGGCTTGGATCAGGATGGTGGTAGTGGATCAGCAGGGGATGTTTTCATTCCCTTTGAGGCCAATTAGCAAAACTAGTTGATAGATTGGATGTAGATTGGGAAAGAAATCAAGGAGTCAAGGGTGATGCCAAGATTTCCACCTGAACAGCTGGAGAGATGGAATTACCAGTTGCTGAGATGCAGAAGACGGGAAGGTCAGGAATTCAATTTTATTATTTGTGTTTGAGTTGTTTGTTCCCCATCCAAGGAGAGATGTTGAAAAGCCATTGTGACTTATGAGCATGGAATTCAAGGGGTGTTCTGTGCTAAAAATGTATCATATTTCATCAAATAGAAGATGTCATTGACTGTAGGACCATCATTTCTTTTTTATGTACTGCTAGTTTCTTAGTGTTTCCTAATTAAATTAGGGCACACTCCCACCTTCAGAGATATTAAAATGTGTGTTTTAAAATCAATGAGATGTAGTCAGTAGAGTAAAGGTGGTGAGAGTTGATCACCATGGCAGTGATAGGGGAGAGAGAGGAGAAAGGGCAATATCAGGACTGAGCTCTTGGACAGCAAAGCAGGGATGCTCACCACCCATTTCCAGACAGAAGCAATGTCAGGAAGTTAAAGTTCTTTTTCGGAGGCAGATGCCATGCTGGTGCCCCCCTGTGGGGCTTCAGTCTGAGGACCCAGGATTCAGGGGTGGCTGGCTGGCATTGCAAGCACGTCACCTGGCACTGCTACATGGTGCTGTTCAAAAGGGCCAAACCTTTGGGCTCATCTGGGTTCAAATCTGAACTCAGTTTCTTCATCAGTAATATGTGCATATAATGTCTGTCACATCACTTTGCCAACAAAGGTCTGTGTAGTCAAAGCTATGGTTTTTCCAGTAGTCATGTATGGATGTGAGAGTTGCACCATAAAGAAGGCTGAGCACTGAAAAACTGATCCTTTCAAACTATAGTGCTGGAGAAGACTCTTGAGAGTCCCTTGGACTGCAAGGAGATCCAATCAGTCAATCCTAAAGGAAATCCATCCTGAATATTCTTTGGAAGGACTGATGCTGAAGCTGAAACTCCAATATTTTGGACATCTGATGCGAGAAGCTAACTCATTAGAAAAGACCCTGATGCTGGGAAAGATTGAGGGCAGGAGGAGAAGGGGATGACAGAAGATGAGATGGTTAGATGGCATCACTGACTGGATGGACATAAGTTTGAGCAAGCTCCAGGAGTTGGTGATGGACAGGGAGACCTGGTGTCCTGCAGTCCATGGGATCACAAGAGTCCAACATGACTGAACGACTAAACAGCTACTCCCTTCAAGACCCAGAAAACAGACCAATCTCGTCTTTCTCTGGGCCACAGTTTCTGCATCTATAAAATTAAGAGTGTCAACAGGGTAATCTTTAGGCCCTCTTCTAACTCAGGAATTATGATAACAATAATACCGACTGTAGTACTTTAAACATCTACAGGGTGATTTATGTAATCATTAATCAATATAAACAACCATGTGTGTATTATTATTCCCGTTTTACAAAATGAGGCAGCTGAGACCAAAAACGGGACAGGCCATTCACAGTGGTGGAGCCAGACTACAAAGCAGGGTGTTTAAGGCCAAGGGCACTGGATTCCACCGTGCCCTCTGACTCCCTGCTGGGATTGATGTGTGGTTCTTAATGGCATCATCACCAGAGACCAAGGGCCACCCTTCCACATAATCTGACAAAGGTCATTCAGGGTGTTGCCCCATGTAAACAGGAAATGTGATTTGTTTCAGTAGCTCCCACATGCTCATGGAAATAGAGTGGCTCCTGGAAAGATCACTAGAAAGAGGGGCAACTGATGTTGAGTGTGGAGGTAACTCACACCCAACCCTGTGGACTCGGCCTCCAGTGTTCTCTCGAACCACATTTTTGCAAGTCAAGGGTGAGCATCACAAAAACTGGTGCTGAATGGGCCTCCTGTGACTGGGGAGGGGCTGGCGAAAGCTGCTCAGCCTTCTCTGGTATCAGGAGGAAGTTTCCTGAGCAGAAAGTGGGAGGAAAAAGGTGGATTTTAGTGGGTTTGAGTGATGGGACAGAGTTGGCTCTTGGCCAAGGCCTAATCATGAAGGTGACCGGTCAATTGCTATCAACATTTCAGTAGGATTATAGTGTAGAACAGGTTTTCATAACCTGGCATTTTGACCAGATGAATGTCCGTGATGGGAAACTGTCTATGCCTTGCAGGGTGTTTAGCAGCATCCGAGGCTGCTACCCATTAATGCTAGTGTCAGCCTCCCAAGCCCAGGTGTGTGTGTGCTCAGTCATGTCCAGCTCTTTGTGAACCCATGTTCCCTGCTGTATCTGCAGTACCAGCTTTGGTACGTGGCTAATGGGTGGTAGAATGACTTTGGTGAACAGTTGTGCCAGTTGCTGTGCTGGGGCTGAGGATGTCAAAGTAAATAGCACGCCCCTGACTCCTGGGAACTCGGTGCCTCATGGAGGGAGACCAAAGGAGGAGGTGAGGATGGGGATGTAGGGAAGCACAGAAAGGGAGCAGGTGAGGAAAGGACCCCAGTGGGTGGCTAGAGGAAAGATGGAGTGTACAGCATCTCTAGAGGTATGAACATCTAGGGGATCAGGGATTAGCCCAGTGGATGGGAAACAAGCATGGCACAAACTTGGTGCTCGCTGCAGGAGCACCAGGGCTCTATCTGAAGCAGCTGGAGATGATGGTGGTGGAGAAGAGGCCAACTCTGAGAGGCCTAGAGTCCCACGCGATGAAACGTCATCTCTTTGGGTTGTTGTGAATGTGATTGCAGGCTTAGCACAATGCTTGGCACACAGTAAGTACTCCGTGAAGCATCACTGTTCCTATTGGTGTGGGGAACAAGGAGCCATTGGAGGTTTTTGAGACAAATGAGGGATGTGATAGATTAGCATTTTAGCGAGATCGTTGGGGCAGTGGTATAGAGGGCAGCTAGGTGGTGGCCTTGGGAAAAGCAGATAAGAAGGAATCGGAAAGACAGTTCAGAGGTTGTTAGAATGAAAAGGGAGTCAGGGGGCCCGGGTCCCAGGATCTGGGGCATGTGCTGTGGTGGGAAATGTGGCCGTACTTTGCTCCTCCAAGCAAGGGCACAGGGGCTAGAGGAGGAGCTGCCACGACTGACAGTCATGTGAGCTAGGAGGGCAGTACGGCTCAGCCTGACCCGGTTCACTCAGCCGCTCACAGCACCCCTGGAAGACACAGCCAGCTCTGCATTTCAGGCAGCCCTCACAGTGAGGAGGAGAGTTTGCCATTTGTATCGGGTGATATACTTTTAATTAAAATCGTAATCATTTGAGCATTCTCTAAAGTTTTACTTTGGGAATTTGCCTTCTTACGAGCTCTGCCCTAATTAGTATTCTCTTTATCCCTTATTAATAAATTATATATTAACAGTTTCATCTACCTCCTTTGATCACAGAATCTCATGATTCCTGAGTCAGATTCCTCTCTCTGTTGACATTTTGGGTGAAGTGGGGCCAACTAGGCCTGATATGGGGGGCTGAGAATTAGAATTCTCAGTTAATTCCCAGTAACATGGGGATCCATCTTCTTCCAGCTCACCTGAGATCCCAGCAAGCACACAGCATACGCGTCTCCTAAGGTCAAGATTACAGAACCTCTTAGGTGCAGACCTTTTGAGGAAGCCCCGGGAATTAGGCAGACAAGCCCGAAGCAGTGACCACACATGTATTAATACCTGGAACCATAATTGGGAAAATAGAAGTGGAAAAGCTGATGGGTTAGCCCACAGACTTCACCCCAGGCTCAGAAAGATTAAGTAACTTGATTATAGTCACAAATTCAGGTCATTAAAACTTAAGGAGTCACTAGAGATGAATGTTTATTGAGCAGTTTTTATATGCTAAATTCTATGTGAGGTGCTTTATGTGCCTGGTACCTGTTAATATTCCAAGCCAGCTAATGAGATGTAGGCAGTTTGGTCTCCCATCTCTGGAAGAGAAAAGCAAGTCAGTGAAATTAACCAGCTTCTGTCAATCCACTGGCTAGAAAGAGACCCAGCTGGTATTCAGGTAAAGGTCTGTCCAATTTCAAAAGGCTCTCTCTGTTGACTGCACTCTCTGGATTACAATCAAGGCATGCCAGATTGAGGCCCACTGCCTTTTTGTTTGAGGGCCCCTCTGGAGGGTGTTTCCACTGTTTTTCCATCTATTTCCCATGAAGTGATGGGACCAGATGCCATGATCTTCGTTTTCTGAATGTTGAGCTTTAAGCCAGCTTTTTCCACTCTCCTCTTTCACTTTCATCAAGAGGTTTTTTTAGTTCCTCTTCACTTTCTGCCATAAAGGTGGTGTCATCTGCATATCTGAGGTTATTGATATTTCTCCCGGCAATCTTGATTCCAGCTTGTGCTTCTTCCAGCCCAACGTTTCTCATGATGTACTCTGCATAGAAGTTAAATAAGCAGGGTGACAATATACAGCCTTGACATATTTTGGGGGGCTCCAAAATCACTGCAGATGGTGACTGCAGCCATGAAATTAAAAGATGCTTACTCTTTGGAAGAAAAGTTATGACCAACTTAGATAGCATGTTGAAAAGCAGAGACATTACTTTGCCAACAAAGGTCCATCTAGTCAAAGCTGTTGTCTTTCCAGTCATCATGTATGGATGTGAGAGTTGGTCCATTCTAAAGGAGATCAGTTCTGGGTGTTCTTTGGAAGGAATGATGCTAAGGCTGAAACTCCAGTACTTTGGCCACCTCATGCGAAGAGTTGACTCACTGGAAAAAACTGATGCTGGGAAGGATTGGGGGCAGGAAGAAAAGGGAACAACAGAGGATGAGATGGCTGGATGGCATCACAGACTCAATGGACATGAGTCTGAGTGAACTCCAGGAGTTGGTGATGGACAGGGAGGCCTGGCATGCTGCAATTCATGGGGTCGCAAAGAGTCGAACACAACTGAGCGATTGAACTGAACTGAACTGAACTGGAGGGTGTGTTAAGCCCTTGCTATTCAAACTGTGGTGCAGGGATCAGTGGCATCAGCTCACTTGGGTTTAAGTTATAAATGCAGAATCTTAGGCCTCAGTTCACACATACAAATTAGAATCTGTATTTTTACAAGATTCCCAGGATGTGACAATATCCATTACATTTGGGAAACAAAATGGAATTGATATTTGTTCAGCATCATCTGCTAATCCTCACGAACCTTCCAAGATCAATGCTACTCCTCATAGATATAGAAATGCTAAGTGACTTGTCCCAAGTCTTATACCCGATTAGTGTCAGAATCCACATATAGTCCCTAGCCTTGACCCTGAACTGGAGTTCTAGGAGCTGTGGTTCCATATTCTCAGGTTGGTGTTCTTGGGCTTCAGGAAGATAATAATGGAGATTGGGAGCCATTATTAGCATTCCCTAAAGCCCACTGTGTATCTTCTACTTCACCCTAGTCAGGCCTCAGGGACATGAACTTGGATACAAGCATCTTTGCTTTCTGCAAGAATTATAATTGGCCAGCATGGAAACTAGTTATTTCCTGGAGAGCAAGGGTTTGGATTGGCAATAATGTATGACTTTGATTAATATAAAATAGTCAATTTAAAAGTATATAATAGTCAATCCTGAAGGCAATCAATGCTGAATATTCATTGGAAGGACTGATGCTGAATCTGAAGCTCCAATACTTTGGCCACCTGATGCGAAGAGCCAACTGATTGGAAAAGACCCTGATGCTGGGAAAGATTGAAGGCAGGAGGAGAAGGGGATGACAGAGGGTGAGATGGTTGGATGGCATCACCGACTCAATGCACATGAGTTTGAGCAGACTCTGGACATTGGTGATAGACAGGGAAGCCTGGTGTGTTGCAGCCCATGGGGTTGTAAACAGTTGGACAGGACTGAGCCACTGAACAACAACCAATATAAAATAGACACATTAATTACCTTTCAAAAATTCAACTTGTTTAGGCATCAATGGCTTTCAATTTGTTAGGTCCATAGTCGGAAGGAGATTACAAAATGCATCCCTTTTGAGTCTAGTAACTTCTCATTTGTGTTGGAGAAATCCAAAGGAACGAAATCAATAACCATCGGTTCAGTTCAGTATAGTCGCTCAGTCAAGTCCGACTCTTTGTGACCCCATGAACTGCAGCATGCCAGGCCTCCCTGTCCATCACCAACTCCCGGAATTCACCCAAACTCATGTCCATCGAGTCGGTGATGCCATCCAGCCATCTCATCCTCTGTCGTCCCCTTCTCCTCCTGCCCCCAATCCCTCCCAGCATCAGAGTCTTTTCCAATGAGTCAACTCTTCGCATGAGGTGGCCAAAGTATTGGAGTTTCAGCCTCAGCATCAGTCTTTCCAATGAACACCCAGGACTGATCTCCTTTAGGATGGACTGGTTGGATCTCCTT
>SJYX01011109.1:313959-329065 GCA_006410675.1 Oreotragus oreotragus | reverse complement strand
AATTGTAGATTTACATAAGAAATAATACAGGGGGATCCTTTGTACTCTTCATCCAGTTTCCCCCATGGTAATATCTTTCAAAACTGTAGTGCAGTATAACAACCAAAACATTGACATTGTTTACCTTTAAATTTTTTCTTTTTACTAGAAATTCAGTTCAGTTTAGTTGTTCAGTCATGTCTGACTCTTTGTGACCCCAGCACACCAGGCTTCCCTGTCCACCACCAACTCTCTGAGCTTACTCAAATTCATGGCCATTGAGTCAGTGAAGCCATCCAACCATCTCATCCGCTGTCATCCCCTTCTTCTGCCTTCAATCTTTCCCAGCATCAGGGTCTTTTCCAATGAGTCAGTTCTTCACATCAGGTGGCCAAAGTATTGGAATTTCAGCTTCAGCATCAGTCCTTCCAATAAATATTCAGGACTGATTTCCCTTAGGATGGACTGGTTGGATCTCCTTGCAGTCCAAGGGACTCTCAAGAGTCTTCTCCAACAACACAGTTCAAAAGCATCAGTTCTTCGGCCCTCAACCTTCTTTATGGTGCAACTCTCACATCCATACATGACTACTGGAAAAACCATAACTTTGACTAGATGGACCTTTGTTGGCAAAGTAACGTCTCTGCTTTTTAGTATGCTCTCTAGGTTTGTCCTAAGGGCCACTAAATCAGGAGATTTGTCTCATTTGACACAAAATTCCCAATACCTAGAATAGTGCCTAGGATGTAGTAGGTGCTTAATTACTGTTTGCCAAGTGTGTGAGTAAAAATTGTAGTGCAAGAACCTGGTGTCATTTTCCATTGCTTCCCCTCCCTGCAATCTTTAAATAGCTCTGTGATGCCAGGCAGCTTTTACTCTGCAAAGTCATGGGTTTCTCCAAATTCTCTGAACTGAATCTCATTAAACCAGTTAGAGCAATGGTCTTTAAACTAGGAGTACATGAAGATTTCCCCAGGGGTATGTATGCATAAACAGTTTGAAAGGAATCAATTTTTAGACACTCAACTTGTTTTTCAACAACTTTCCAGTATTGATCTGCCCCAAAAGATCTACCCAATGAAAGTTTAAAGGCTCTTCTTCCATTTAATAAGAAGGAGACCTCTCCCTTATATCAGATCTTACTAGGATGATTTGCCCTGGGATTTTAAACCATCCAAATGTCAAAGGGTTAAATTGAAATATTAATTTGAAGTAAGCCACCTTTAATGATTAAATGACTGAGGTACTAAGGTACATAAATGACTAAGGTACTATGTGACTAAGCCACCTTTAATAACTAAGGTACCTTAAATACACAGGGCGGCCTATCTTTTCCCAAATTGTGCATATTTCTGTTACAGACAAAGGTCACGGGGCTTCCCTGGTGGCTCAGATGGCAGAGAATCTGCTTGCAATGTGGGAGACCTGGTTTTGATCCCTGGGTTGGGAAGATCCCCTGGAGGAGGGCATGGCAAACCACTTCACTATTCCTCCCTGGAGAATCCCCATGGACAGGGGGAACCTAGTAGGCTATAATCCATGGGGTTGCAAAAAGTCAGACACAACTGAGTGACTGAGCGAAGCACAGGGCTTGTGTTGGGATGCTCTGAATCCAAAACAGACAAAGCTGCATAGGTTGATGATGTTAATCTCCTCTAGGTGCTTAGAATATTTTTCAGGACTGCCGTTTTTTTCCAAGGGGTTTCCCAGGTGGCTCAGTAGTAAAGAATACGTCTGCCGATGCAGGAGGCATAGGTTCAATCCCTGGGTTGGAAAGATCTCCTGGAGAAGGAAATGGCAACCCCATCTAGTATTCTTGCCTGGGAAGTCCCATGGACAGAGGGTCTTATAGTCCATGGAATCGCAAGAGTCAGAAATGGCTTAGTGACTAAACTTTTTTTTTTCAAGCTATATTGGTAAAAGCCCGTGGATAAAATTTATATGTGATCTCTTTCTGATTTGATGCATTTTATTCCATTCATTATTTTTAAGTCACACTAGGGGTTTTATTCAAATTGTACTTAATCCTAATTTTATTTAATCTTATGAAATGTATGCTGTTTTATGCTTCTTATTAACATAGAGTAAATATTGTGCGTGACAACTTTTAGATGATCAGTTTAACAAGGAGCCCGTGTCTTTTCAGCCTTCTTTTGTGGAGACGGGAACAAGAAGGTTGAAGATGACTAAGACAGCACAGCCATTTGGAAAGCCACTATCAGCTGCCATTTTGATTCAAGATCTAATGTCATGGGCATTTTGAAGCCTTTTCATCGCATCCCAAATCTGATGCAATCAGTCTACTCCCTGAAAAGTTATCAAGAGGCAGCCAGGCTACAAATGCTCAGGGTTGAATAGTTCCCTTGAAAAAGGCCTCACTGTGTCCAGCTGATAATCAAACGAATGGCTGCCTTGAGATAGGTCGCCGATGGGGACCCACTGCTCCCCCATCCCTTATCCAAGCCTGGGCTCTGTTTCTCTCCCGATAGGAGCACATAATCCCATCAGCGCCAATGGGAGTTATGTGCCTGCTTTGCTAGAGACAATAGGCTGTCTGAGAGGGACAATTGTTCCCAGCAACTGAGGGGGTAAACACGATTGGCTGCTCCCAGACACTATCCAGGAAGGGTCCGGCTGAGCCCCCAGAGCCCTGTCTTTGTTCGGCTGCCGAGCCAGAGGCCTCCGCCTGCCTCTTCTTCCCCAGTTCAGTTTCAGTTCAGTCCTGTGCAACTCTTTGCCTGTCCATCACCAACTCCCGGAGCTTGCTCACACTCATGTCCATCGAGTCAGTAATACCATCCACCATCTCATCGTCCGTCGTCCCCTTCTCCTGCAGTGGCTGCCATCCCCCACCTTCAGAGGCAACCCATCCCTCGGGCGTCTCCAACGGCCCCAGCCAGACTGCTTGCAGGAGGCCTTCCCGGCTTCTCTGCTCCCTCCTTCTAAAGACAGGCCCAAGGACCCTTGTCAAGTTCATTCTTCACCATGAAA
Source organism: Oreotragus oreotragus (assembly GCA_006410675.1). Lineage (NCBI taxonomy): Eukaryota > Metazoa > Chordata > Mammalia > Artiodactyla > Bovidae > Oreotragus > Oreotragus oreotragus. The sequence goes on along the minus strand of SJYX01011109.1, from coordinate 326,095 downwards.
TCATAACAGGATCAGAAATAATAATTTTATTTATTGAGCATTTATTATTTCCCTAGGTTGCAGGGCACATTGGTACATTTAACTATGAATCCTCATGGTAATACTGTAGGATAAATATAATCATTCCCATTAATTAAAGCAAAAAGAGCCTCAAGGAAGTCACACATCTAGTAAATTACAGAACCTGGATTCAATCCCACAGGGCTCTATCAGGCTTTGGAGCTCAGGGTTTGGTTCCCCAAACCAGTGTTTGGGAATGCCAGCATTTGCCAGAATGTGCCTGCTTCAGGATCCTCTGAGACAAAGCCTGGGAAAGGCTCTACAGTATTTCTGCTCACTGCACCCCAGTCCCTTTCTTGGAGAATCCCAATGCACTTTAGTTTATCACCAATTCTGGGGAGCCCTACAGGAAGTAAACTCACTATTCTGTTTAATTCAGTATTTCCCAAGGGGTTGTCCTTTTTTGCACAAGGCAGATTATACTTTGCTAAATGCTAAACTATATGATAAAGATAGGAGGAGGGGTTCCCTGATGGCACAGTGATAAAGAATCCACCTGTCAATGCAGGAGATGCAAGGGACAGGAGCTCGATCCCTAGATCAGGAAGGTCTCCTGGAGGAGGAAATGGCAACCCACCCCAGTATTCTTGCCTGGAAAATCCCATGGACAGAGGAGCCTGGNCCTGATGGCACAGTGATAAAGAATCCACCTGTCAATGCAGGAGATGCAAGGGACAGGAGCTCGATCCCTAGATCAGGAAGGTCTCCTGGAGGAGGAAATGGCAACCCACCCCAGTATTCTTGCCTGGAAAATCCCATGGACAGAGGAGCCTGGTAGGCTACAGTCCACAGGGTCGCAAAGAGTGGGACCCAGCTGAGCAACTGAGCACTTATGATAATGATGGGGCAGGGGGAGCCAGCTAGAGGAAGTTAGAGACATGACTAGCTCTTCACCCATAGCCCCTTAAGCCAGCAGGAGAGGAAGAGCTGTCCACTGTTGCTTTGGATTTGAGGGGCTGACAAGGGAATCATAGCCACGTTTTTTCTCTCTCTTTCTCTTATTTTAAAATTTATTGGAATATAGTTGATTTACAACGTTTGTTAGTTTTAGGTGTACAGCAGCTTGAATCAGTTATAGATATAGCTACTTCAGAGTCTTTTCCCATATAGGCCATTACAGGGTGGTGAGTAGAGTTCCCTGTGCTGTGCAGTAGGTCCTTGCATGCATGCATGCTTAGTCATCAGTTGTATCTGACTCTTTGCGATCCTGTGGACTGGCTCCTCTGTCCGTGGGATTTTTCAGGTGAGAATACTGGCTGCTGCTAAGTCACTTCAGTCGTGTCCGACTCTGTGCGACCACATAGACGGTGGCCCACCAGGCTCCCTCGTCCCTGGGATTCTCCAGGCAAGAACACTGGAGTGGGTTGCCATTTCCTTCTCCAATGCGTGAAAGTGAAAAGTGAAAGTGAAGTCACTCAGTCACGTCCGACTCTTAGTGACCCCATGGACTGTACCCTACCAGGCTCCTCCGTCCATGGGATTTTCCAGGCAAAAATCCTGGAGTGGGGTGCCATTGCCTTCTCCAGGCAATCTTCCCGACCCTGGAATCAAGCCCGCGTCTTCTGCATTGGCAGGTGGATGCCTTCCCCGCTGAGCCATCAGGGAGCCCTGCAGTAGGTCCTTATCAGTTATTTATTACAGGGTCCTGGCAGCACCACAGAGATCCATCATCCAGCGCCTACTATTCCACCTTTTATACAGAAAGTGTGACCTGCTTTCCCATGGCAGGAGAAATTGATTTTTCCAGAATCCAGGGAAGGAGAGATACACAGGCTGTATAAGACTATACCGCCCTGGGATGGAGCTGAAGCTCGGCAGGGTGAGGGTTTTTACTATAGATAAAGCTGTGTGTCCATCTTTGGGGACTGGCTGTCCCTGAGGTTCTCTACAGTAGCCGGCTGAGGCCAGGACTCCTCCACTGTGCCGGGGGCTCCTCCTCCACACTTGGGGTGTGCTCACAGCTGAGGCCCTCCATCTCTTTGTCCCACTGGAGCCAAAGGACAGAGCCTCAGGCGTCAGGCAGAGCATGAGGCCCAGGCTAATGTGGGACAAGCCAAAATGACATGTCATGGGGATTTGTGGGCCTCACTGGAGCCATTTCCTCCAGGGGGTCATTTTATTTAGTTCCAATTGGACCCTGTGATTGGTCTCAGCCCTGGGCCACCTGGTGTCCTGGCTCCATATGGCAACAGCTAGGAAGATGCCATTTTTCAATTGAAATATGCTTCTGCCTTACTGTGGATCAGTCCATAATTACCTTTGGCTGGAAAGGGGCTTTGATTTTTAAAAACTAAGCTGGGATTTGTTGGTCTGATGGGCCAGTGTCTTCTCTATTAACTCAAACAGAGTTGCAACATCAGAGTGACAGGACACATCGGTCTTATGGGTCAGCAGGGCCCACCACTGACCTCATGTGGGAATCCCTTCCACCCACCCTGGACAGATGGTCCTTTAGCCTGAGCACTGCCACAGACAGGGAGCTCCCTCCCTCACCCAGGTAGGTGTAGACCTATCTGCTGTTGGCCAACTCTTAGTAAGTTTCACCCCATAGGGAGGTAACAATGGGTAGCCTTTAAGGAATGATCACCACCTGTCAGACTAGGCTAGGCAATTGATAAGCATGTCTTATTTAATCTTCATCATAACCCTCTAAGGTCGATAATCTTATTACCCCCATTTTGCAGAATGAGTGAAACAAGCCACAGAGGGTTAAGAAACTTATTCAGCATCCTACAGGCAGTAAGTGGTGGAGTTGATGAGTTCTGGAAGGGTCACTCCAGCGCCCAAGCTCTTAAGCCCTGAGAACTTAGCCTTGAGTAAGAGCAGTTGTTGTTTATGAAACGTTTATTAGGAGCCAGGCTCTCTGCCGAGGGTTCCATCTCATTTCATTGTAGCAAGATGAGAAAGGGTTCTTAGGATGCCTGTTTTAGAGATAAAAACCCAAGGGATTTAGCCAAGATCACTAGCAGAGATGTGACTCTAATCGAGGCCTTTTTGACCCAAAGTGCACAGTCCATCCAAAGCCAGAATGCTGCCATTCTACAGGTGGGAAAACTGAGATTCAGAAAATTTGGGAGTTTATCCCAGCTAGAAGTGGCAGGGTTACGAGATCAGCCTGACTCCGCTGGAAAAGGGATGCTGTGGGATGCTGAGATCAGCCTGACTCAGTTGCAACAGGGATGCTGTGGATGCCGAGATCAGCCTGACTCCGTTGGCCTCCTGCTCACCTCTAATCCTGCCTCTGCTCCTAGAGAACCAGCCCCTCTGATGATGGGTGAATCTGTCTCTTTGTCCTCTTCAGTAGCTTTAATAAACTTTCCATGTAGCTGGTCAAGCATGAGTCTAATCACGTAAGTTTGAGAACCCATGATTAGAGAAATCTTTATGTTCTCTTCCAAATTCTGAGGTTCTAAGAGTTCCTTCTCTGCTTTTGAATATACTATCCAGGTTGGTCATAACTTTTCATCCAAGGAGTAAGCGTCTTTTAATTTCATGGCTGCAGTCACCATCTGCAGTGATTTTGGAGCCCCCAAAAATAAAGTCTGACACTGTTTCCACTGTTTCCCCATCTATTTCCCATGAAGTGATGGGACCGGATGCCATGATCTTCGTTTTCTGAATNCCACCTCATGCGAAGAGTTGACTCATTGGAAAAGACTCTGATGCTGGGAGGGATTGGGGGCAGGAGGAGAAGGGGACGACCGAGGATGAGATGGCTGGATGGCATCACGGACTCGATGGACGTGAGTCTGAGTGAACTCTGGGAGATGGTGATGGATAGGGAGGCCTGGCGTGCTGCGATTCATGGGGTCGCAAAGAGTCGGACACGACTGAGCGACTGAACTGAACTGAACTGAAGAGTTCCTTCACCCATCCTTGGTCACCTCAAGAATAAGGTCATGGAAAGCAATGCAAATTTGAAAGTCAGAAAGATGTGGGTTCAAATCCCTGCTCTGCCATTTTCTATTTGTGTGATTTTAAGCAGATTGAATACACTCCAAGGGGCTCAGTCTCCCTGTCTGGACCAGAGATGTGAATGACTACCTTATATGTTTGTTGGTCTGTCTCTTTTGAAAGCAGGCGCTTTCTCCCAGAAGTGCTTTCTAAATGTGTCTCTGATGTTCCGGGACCATGACTTGAGCTGTTGAGGACGTGTTGCTGGCCAGCATATCAGCATTCACTGTTGCCTTCGTTGAAATGTCATTGTATTTATCACATTTACTTGCAAAGACTTCCATATGGTGCTTTGCCTTTATCGTCACAACAAACCCCACCTAATCCAACTGATACAGTCTTTCCAATTTGTACTCCTCCTTTGAGAAAGGTTCAGCCTTTTGGAAGAGTTAAAATCCGGGGACTCTGGAGTCAGCTGTCTTGCCATTTTTGACTGTGCGATCTTACACAAGTCAGCTCACTGAGCTGAGCCTGACTTCCCTTATCCATAAAGAGGGAGTGAAAATACCTGGCCCCCACTCTAGAGTAGTCCAGGGTGACAGAGATACTCAGAGTAGATCTTCAAGCATTGTTTCCCTTTCTGTTCCCTGTCCTCTCCTCTCTCACTTGGCCAGCTCTGAGGTCAACCTCTCAGCAACACCAAATGCTACTCATCACCTCCCCTGCCTTTTACATTTCCAGGCTTGCTTAGCATAATCTATCAAGTGTTACAATGGTCAGGATTATACTTTATTGCTTAATAAAAAGGATCATTCCAATGTAAACCCCCTTCTTTTGCCATCTTGACCCAAGCTTATGGATCTCCTTAGTACAGCAACAGGACTTGCACTATATGCATCCATTTAAATACTATTTCTTGAGCATCTTGTAGGTATGCAGTGCTTATTATTGTATCTGGTACATAGTAAGTGTTCGATAAACATTTGCCGAATGAACGAGTGAATGCATGGATTAGTACTTCTTCAAGGAAGCAGTGATGTGGGCAGAGCTGGCTGCCATCTAAACCAGGTGACTTAAGGGGTGTGAGAAGGAGATGGACTTGGTCCCAGACCCTCCAACTCTTGAGTTCTTTCTACCATTAGTCTCCAATATGAGCAGAATGAGATCCATGCTCTGAGCCAGCCACAGTTTTCAGGGGCAACAACAGACACAGAGGTCGCTGTAAAGACCAAGGTCACATCTCTCATCCCCAAGACTTGCTGGTTCCCAGGCTCCAGTGCATCAGAATCAGTAACCCCATGTTCTCAGCAGCCATCAAGGCCTGAGCTGGGTTCGGTCTCCCTGGAGTCCACACTCCACGATGAGAAATTGAGGCCAGGCAGGGGCTAGGTGGGCCGTGTTTCACTCTGGGCCACTGATCTACATTGGTGGCTTGGAGTGGGGGAGGAAATCCACTTTGGGGAGACAGTGGGGTTTACTGTGCAACCTCTTCCTAGTTCCTTACCCTTCTGGCGGCTCACCTGGCTGTCATCCTCCTGGGGGCCATGGGAAGAAAGCCTGGGCAGGCAGAGGGAGGGTTAGGGGGTTGCAGGAGGGATTAGGGGGTGCAGGAGGGATTAGGGGGTGCAGCAGAATGGGCCCTGGCGTGGGAGCCAGGCTGAGCTGGAGTGAGCCTGGCTCTGCCCTCTGCTAGCTGTAAGACCACAGGTAAATCCCCCAGCTCTCCCTCAGCCTAACTCCTTGCCACTTAAAGCAAAGCAATGAGAATGGGAACCCTAAGGCCTTCCTCACTGCAACATTGCAAGGATGGCTCGGGTCCCCATGTGCAGAGCGCCCGGCAGGCCCACGGTCAAGTGTGTGCCTGATGTTGGGTGCTCCCTTCTCCTTCCTGCTTTCAGCCCAGGAGGCAGTAAAGCCAATTCACAGCCATTTTCATGTTCAGAGACCCTCTCCTCTCCCAGAAGCTGCTCTGAGCTTTGTGGTCCTCATCCATCTACTCATCCTTTCTCGTGTGCAGGCCACAGACCCCCTCACCAAGGTGGGTACTTATTATTGGGACCTCCCAGGAGACCACCACCCGCAATGCAGGAAACGCACGTTCAATCTCTGGGTCAGGAAGATCCCCTGGAGGAGGGCATGGCAACCCACTCCAGTATTCTTGCCTAGGAAATCCCATGGACAGANTTCTCGTGTGCAGGCCACAGACCCCCTCACCAAGGTGGGTACTTATTATTGGGACCTCCCAGGAGACCACCACCCGCAATGCAGGAAACGCACGTTCAATCTCTGGGTCAGGAAGATCCCCTGGAGGAGGGCATGGCAACCCACTCCAGTATTCTTGCCTAGGAAATCCCATGGACAGAGGAGCCTAGTGAGCTACAGTTCACGGGGTCGCAAAGAGCCGGACATGACTGAGGACCGAGCACGCGCAAGCACAGGCTGGCTAGACCTGACTGCCTCCTAGCGTTCATAAGTGGGCAGGTGTGTGTCTCAACACTGCCTCCTGGGAGCTTGGGCTGGGCGTGGTGGCCAACTGGATTTCACTCCCTGTGTGCTCACCTCTCTCTCTCTCCCTTGGAGTCTGTTTGGTTTAAAGACTGAGGCTGGTACTGGATGTGGCCTCCAGGGAGAGCTCCTTCCCAGGGAGCCTCTGAACCACCAGCATGTGGATGGTCAAAGGAAGACGGTCCTGGCTGGGGGATGCCCGCTTTGACGCGGAGCTCCCACCAGGAGCCTCACTTCCTGGGAGGCTGGCATTGAGCAGCTGGGAGTCAGTTGCTCATCAGACAATTTAGCGTGAAGGGTCAGAGAAGTAGGCAGTGGTGCCTTTTTGTTTTCCTGAGGGTACTAAACATGTGGGGAAATGATCTCATTGCTTCCACCTTTTTTAGTAGAGGAACTTTTCTGTTGTTTGTCTTCAAGTAAAACGTGAAGCAGTTTTAGTATAAAAAGCAGTGTTACACCGCGAGGGCAGAGGGGCTCCAAGTGGGGATGGGGTCTCTTTCCCCCACCAAAGGAAGTTTCCACTGGGTGCTTCCTGGGAGCCTTGCAATTCCAAGGGGCTCTGTTTTAAAACCAAGGAGGCTCATTCTCCAGCAAGCCACACCAACTTCTATCCAAGCAGGCAGCAAAAGCAAATAGATGCTTTCATGAAAAACAATCTCCCCCGCGTTCCATCTTGACTGGGAGTCTCTCACGAGGCCTGACTGGTTTCTGAAGAGCAGATGACGGGAGGGTCAACCCCCTCCGCAGAGATGTCCTCCTCTCCCCAGCCTGGCTGTCAAGTAACCAAGCCTGTGCCAAGGACTCGACTGACAGACCCCTGGGGTCCAGCCGCCGTAACTAATGGAAGCCCCATGGTGGCCATGCTAGGGGCCTGGGTGGAAAAGAGTGAGCGGCTGGGGGCAGGTAGGAAAACAGCCTGGCAGCTGGGCAGTGGAGACGGCTGGACTGTCCCTTCTCAGAAACCCAGGCTCTCCAAAGCCACCTGCCCCGTGGGGCGACTTCTTGAAGAATAGGGGGAGGGGTTATGTACAGAAGGAGGGGCCGGTTACCATGGTAACCACCCTCCATGGTCCAAAGTCCAAAGAGGCCCTCTTGGAGGTGGTTCTCTCATTTAAATTGCCTTGGGAATTGTTGTAAAGATATTTCCCAGGTTTTGAGCTAATTCTTTCTTTTTTAACTTTCTCTGAAATTAATGTGATCGTTTTAGACTTCTTTTCTCCACTTTCTTCCTTGCGATAGGAAGCTACATCCCTAAGACATAGCACTTTCTAACCCCCAGGTGCAGAAGGCATCCCGGCTATAAAACCAGTGACTCATTTTTTAGGTCAAATCTGGGAGAAAGAAACGGCAACCCACTCCAGTACTCTTGACTAGAAAATCCCATGGGACGGAGGAGCCTGGTAGGCTGCAGTCAAGAGTCGGACACGACTGAGTGACTTCCCTTGGGCGAAAATCAGTTGAAGTTTAGGCCATAGTCAACCCCTGGATTCTAGGAATTCAGCTGTAACCTGTGTACCTCCCTTCTGAATGGCAGGTGAGGTATTAGGGGTAGGTGCACACGCAGCCGTGGGGGCCCCTGACATTGACACGGGGGTCCCTGCACACCCGCTTCTAACAGCGGCCTCCCCAGCCCTGCACGCGGGCTGGCTCCCTGGGTCGGAGAGCAGTTGTTAATTAAGGTCAAGGCTGTCTGCAGAGTCCAGCCCAGAAGTCAAGCCCTACAGGCAGAGGGCTTGAAAGATGCTGGAAATATGTGAGTTCCCCTCACCCACCCCCACCAAATGGCACGCCAAACCAAAGCTGTCCTTTACCATGAAACACAGCACTGCTGCCATGAAAACAGCTTCTCTCTGGTTTTCTGATCGCAGACCCTAGAAGCTGGTTTTATAGTCCTTGCACCACCACTCCGTCCAGTCCTTCCTTGCTCGCAGGCCCGGAAAGTGCATTCTTGCTCTGACGTGCTCAGTCGCTCAGTCATGGCTGACTCTTTGCGACCCCATGGACTATAGCCGGCCAAGCGCCTCTGTCTACGGAATTTTCTGGGCAAGAATACTGGAGTAAGTTCCCATTCCCTTCTCCAGAGGATCTTCCTGACCCAGAGTTCTTCCTGACTGAACCCATGTCTCCTGCATTGCCTGCAGATTATTTTACCATCTCAGCCACCAGGGAATCCCGTGTTCTTGCTCTGCACCCCAGTTATCGAGTGTTGAGAGGAAGCTACTGGCTTCTAGCTACAGTTTTCTCCACTTCTTTTGGCCTCTCACATTTGCCTTTCATCTTCCCTTTCCTTGGGACCATTTACTAAAGAAAAAGTGGGGACTAAGAGGCTGGGGGAGACGAAGGATCCCACTCTATATTCTCCTTTGCAAGTCTTGCCCTTCCTTGTTTTGAGTGGTCACAGCAATGCGAATGATAGTTGTGCGATGGTGATGATAATGATGATGATAATAAAGGGTCTGAGAACTCACTTTCACTACAAAGAATGGGCTGGCTTCTGGAGATGTTTCTGGGCTCTGATTACCTGCTAATTAAAGCAAAGCATTTATAGTCGGGATAGTAAGATTTCAGTGTCTGCAACTTGGTGGGCTCACAGGAGATGTTTGAAGAGTGGATTACGGTGAAGTAAATGTGAGCTGGCGAGGAAAGGGGTTCATTTAGACTTAGGGAGCCTGACTCCATCGTCACCATTGTTCACTGATGAGGTTAGTTGTGGCATCTGTTATTGATAATTTTATGGCTCTTGGTAATGGATGTCTCCAAAGAGCAGTTCACAGATGGATAGAAAGGAAAGAATCTTAAGGACAGGGGATAATAATAAACAGCAAAGATGTGAGTGATCAAAGGGAGTCAGATGGTGGGGGTGGGGTTCAGCTACTACTATTCACTCCCAACCACACACATTCTGCAGTACACACTGTGTGTACCGGGGCTAATGCTAAGTGACATGGCCTCCTGTGCCCTCGGGAGGAAGACCTGTTCTTGTCTCCATTTTACAGATGCAACAACTGAGGAAGCAAGATATCATTTACTCGAGAGCACAGTGATAGTGGAAGAGCAGGGGGTTTATGAGCTCAGACTGTCTAGGTCTACAATTTGCCTTTGTAACCAAAGAGTTTGCCCTTCACTAACATCTTACTAACTACAAGCCATAGAAAATTTCAGGACATTCTAAAGGTGTTTGTTTGAACATATGAGCTGCTCAAAAATAAGATAATCTGTATTAAGCAGAGGTCCCTGACTTCCTTCATGTTCTCCTTTCTGTCTGAGCTGGGGTTACAGACGAGAACGATGAGGCCACATCTCTTTCAATTGGCTGCTTCCCTGAACAAGAAGGGCCTTGGAAGTCATCTGGGCCCCTAACCAGGTGAGTGTCTGTCTCTGGGACCAAAAGTCGTTCTCTTTTGTGACAGGAAATTAAAATGGACACTTCTTGTCATCTTGGGGTTTGGCTGAGGCTCCTGAGCTGAGACTGGATGTCCACACTTTCTGAAGATAGGGGCTGGGTCATCCTCATTGAACTGGCTAAGAGGTGACCAAGACCAGTCCCAGGGCTCCTACTGCCAGAGTGAATAAAGGAAGCCTAGGGGTGGGTCAGAAGGGAGATGCTTCTGGAATCGCTTAGATCTAGGCTGCCTTTGAGAAGAGAGAGTGGGATCTTATTCTCAGCTGGATGTTTGCTCAGTTTGGTTCAGTTCAGTCTCTCAATTGTGTCAGACTCTTGGTGAACCCATGGACTACAGCATGCCAAGCTTCCCTGTCCATCCATCACCAACTCATGAAGCTAGTTTAAACTCATGTCCATCAAGTCGGTGATGCTCTCCAACCATCTCATCTTCTGTGGTCCCCTTCTCCTCCTGCCCTCAATCTTTCCCAGCATCAGGATCTTTTCAAATGAGTCAGCCCTTCGCATCAGGTGGCCAAAGTATTGGAGTTTCAGCTTTAGAATAAGTCCTTCCAATGAATATGCAGGGCTGATTTCCTTTAGGATGGACCGGTCGGATCTCCTTGAAGTCCAAGGGACTCGCCCGAGTCTTCTTTAGCACCACAGTTCAATAGCATCAGTTCTTCAGTGCTTGCTAGTCCTTGTGGAAACTCACAGGACAGGCGTGCCCCCTTCTCCACTTTGTGCTGTCTCTTGGGATTGAAAGACAAGTGTCCCGAGGGTGTGGGGGCTCCTGGTGAAGAGAGATCTTGGATAGAAGAGATGCCCCTGCCTGCAGAGCAAGGAGGGCAGGTCCTGCGAGAACGGGACCTTTCAATCCAGCAGCGTTGCAGGTGACAGCAAACCCGGCCCAGGCTGAGCCATTCCGAAAGGCCCCCACCTGGGAAGGCTGCTACTGGGAAGAGGGGCTCCAGAAGCAGGTTACATGGGAGTGCTGTGCCGTAGGGTAGGCCCTGAGGAGGAGAGGCCCCCCGGCTCGGTCCCCCCAAGTCACGAGTGCCACTATGTGGAGACCCCAGGAGGCATCGCCCAAGGGCCCAAACTGTCTCCTTGAGCAGTCGGTCATCTGCCCACCAAGGGCATCATCGCCAGATGATAACACTAGTCACGTCAGCATCTCCCCTTTCCCTGTGGCTTTCATCCTCCTCCCCCAGCTCTGGAGGGGCCGGAAATAGGAGAGCAGGTGGAGAGGGGATGGGCAAGGACAGAGAGCTAGCGGACCCCGCTCCCGCCTCCCTGGTCTGCAGCCCTGCCGCCCACCCGGCAGCCGGGGAGAGCGGACACTGTGGAGTCGGAAAAGAGAGGCGAGTTTTGATTTAGATTGCATCAGACTTTTGATTACCTGAAAATGCGATTTTTCCAGTACCAAAGGCAGCCAGCTCTGGGACCTGCTAGAGATATTACCTAAGGATGTGGAAGGGAAATCTGACAGGACAATCTCTAAAGGGAGAGAACCAAGCCATTTCCTGCTGCTCCTTTGATAAAGAAGATTGCTGGCTGAGAAGCTCCGAGCTTCCTTCCAGATCCCCTCAGTGCCCCTGTCTGCTGATGAGGAAAGAGAAAGGAGATGCACATTTACTAAGCACTTACTGAATGCAGGCCCTGTGCTAGCACTTCATACCTAAAGCACCCCTAAATCCTCCCAACAATCCCGTGACTTTGGGATTCAGGACTTCTGTTTCACAGATGAGGAAACAGATCCATGGGGGCAGGTGGCTTGCCGGAGGGCAGGTGCGTGTGAGCTGGTGGAGACTGTGAGCCTCCTGAGGGCAGGGGCTGGGTCTGTGTGCTCACTTTTGCAGCTTTAGGGCCTGGCACAGAACACATGCTTGGTAAATATTTGCCTAATTGACACCAGCCAGGCCCACCCTTTCCCAACTTTCCCTACAGCTTCTCTTGGGGACTGATACCAGCCCACTGCTGTCACTTTCTTTCTGCAACTTATACAAGAATGCATGCAGGTTAGCAGAGTTTGATGTGTCATTGGGATCAAGTGCCATTGGGATCAGCCAGAGCTTCTTTCTAGAAAGCCCCCAAAACGTTCACTCTGACTGCGGATACCCACCAGGGCAGGGATCACGTGTTCTTTTCATTGAGGAGGGGGGTGGAGGCCAGGCAGAGCCTTAGGGAGGTCAAGCGACTTATCAGAGGGACCCGGTGTGTCCTCCTAGCTGGGTAGTGACCCCACCAAGTGCTCCTCTCTCCCGCCCCAGCCCCCTCCAGCCCCTCCACCCA
>SJYX01011109.1:239882-311962 GCA_006410675.1 Oreotragus oreotragus | reverse complement strand
GCCCCCCCGCAGGGTGCTCTCACTGTCAGCTTGCTTCCCCGTTATGTTGCAGAACATTGGAATTGGCAAAGCTGACGGAGGCTCCACACTGCAGAGGTTCAGAATAGTAGCTTAAGCAGATGTCTTGTCAAAACAGAATAAGAAACTGTGAAGAAATAGTCTGTGAAAACCCAGGCGCGTCCTGCTTCCTCTCATTTCTGGGGTAAAATAGAAGTGGAAAAGAAACCCCGTTTCTTAGTTCTGTTGGAATAGTGCATTTCAACATGAAGGGTGCGTAACTTCTAGAATGGCTATTCCAGATCAGATTCATCCTGCTTCTTTTTCCCACCTGGCCTTTTCCCTGCTCCCCTCCCTGGCCCTAGCCGCCCTTGCATCCCTGCCCTTCCCCCGCCCCACCTCTCCCCTCCTCTCCCCTGGGTCCCGGGGCTTTTCTGAGGCCGGCACTCTCCACTTCCCTTTGTCTGAGGAGCAGAGGGGAGGCTGTGAATTATTGATGAAGCGCTGCTGAGCCTGGGGTGGCCACAGCCTCTCGAGGGGGCAGCGAGGTTGATCAGTTTAGGAGGCCATGGGGGGCAGGGGGCAGTTTGGGAGGGTGGGGGGAAGCCTTTGTCACCCATCCTTTTCTCTTTGCTAGGCTTGGGGCTGCAGGAGCCATTGCTGGGGTGACTGGGAACCCGCGGGCAGACGGAGCTGGGAGAGGGGAGGTGTGTGTGCCACGCGTCTGCAAGGAGTTCCCAGTTTCCAGTCACTGCGTATTCAGCCTCCTCTCTCTGCCCCTCGTCTGCTTCTCTGGGTCAATTCCCAGGAGCCCAGGGCAGCACTATCATGGCTGAGGGATCTTGCTGGGCCCTGGGCTGCCGCGCTCAGGAGCAACTGCACCCCGGCTTCCCCACCTCAGCCCCCAGCAGGCGGAACCTCCCCAGCCAGATCCCATTTGGGTCAAAGAATGAAAGATGAGGCTCCATTTGTCCCAAGGCCATGGAACAACCTTAAGTGGAACCACTTGGTGACCTGAAGGACAAGCAGAGCTGTAAATTATTCGGTCTTGCAGATATGATGGGCATTTTGGAGAGAAAGTGAAAAAAAAAAAAAAGATTATTTCAGCGCTGTAGTCTGAAAGAGCTGAATCACAGTCATTGGCCTGCATGCTGCGAGGATTTTCTGCCTAAAGGAGCTTTCTCTGAGGAGCTGTTTCCTGGGCAGCAATGCTCTCCATGGAAGAATTTGCTTACTCCTTGAGCATTAGTATTGACATTGCATTGTGTGTGTGTGTGTGTGTGTGTGTGTGTGTATGTGTGTGTGTGTGAGAGAGAGAGAGAGAGAGAGAGAGACCCATGCAAGACAGTGAGAGAGACCCACGCAAGACAGTGAAATTAACGTGTAAGCAGAAATTCGTCTGCTGTCCACTGCGTCATTGGGATGAAAGAGAAGGCAGGTCTCAGAGCCCTGTCTCTGCCCTCAGCATGGCATGTGAAGTGCTCTGTGGGCACATTTGCATAGGGGAAGTCACCTGGTGGGGGGGGGCTGTCCCTGCCCCCTGGCAGAGCCCTGCTTGGACAGATTGTTGGGAGGGGCTCTCTCTCTCACTGCATGGTTCTGGCTCCAAGCCTGGAGGCCCTTCAGCCAGAGCTGCTTTCTAGAAAGACCGGAAAACCTTTGCTCTGTCTCCAGAATCTGAGATACAGGAAATCAACATGCCTTCCCCACCACCCCCTCCCCCCAACTTTGTTACTTTATCGAGGTCTTGAGCGGGACTCTGTGCCCCCAGGGGTGGGCGTAAGGGTCCAGGGTTTGTTCAAATTTCCTGTGGGAAGAGGAAGAAAGTGTGGGGCCGCACTCTGCTTCATCCACCCTCCCTCATGCTGCCTCCACCCAGAGCTCAGGAACATCAGTGCACACACACACACACACACACACACACACACACACACACACACGTCTGTCTCTCCTCCCTCCTTCCCCTCCCCCCATCCCCAGGGTGAATGAGCAAAGACACTGGCCACCAGATTGTCAAATGACTAGGGAATGGTGAGCTGGGGCTGCTGGTGGCCTTGGTCTGGTTTGAATCTCCACCGCCAGGCTGTATTGTTTGTAACAAATGGATGTATTTAACAGAAGAGCCCATTCAAGTATGCTTTGGTCTGAAGGTCTGGCCGTTCTGTTCCTGGAGACACGTGCCACAGCCGCTGGGCTCCGGGGAAAGAGAGGCTCGGGGTGGGGGCAGGACCAAGCTCTCTGGGAGCGGGTAAAACAGTCAGACAGTGGAGGCCGCGTGGGTGGCAACTCCGCCTGGGCTTTTGGCAGAGTGGTGCTGCCCTCTGCTGGCAAGTCAGAGCGAAGTCATGGCTTGGGCCACGTGGGTTCTCAGGCAGCCCCTGGTTCACAGAGAGTGGCTGGGTTCTTGCTTCTGGGAGTGACAGAGGCGAAAGGGCATTTGATTTATTTTCATCCTGAAAATATGTGAGAGTTCTGTCTTTTGGGGAATACTATGCTCCACGCCCAGGAGATAATGCAGAATGAAGGAGGGAATTAAGGCTCAGCTAGCACCTTCTAAGGACCTGGAGAAGGAAATGGCAACCCACCCCAATATTCTTTCCTGGAGAATCCCCATGGACAGAGGAGCCTGGCAGACTACAGTCCATGGGATCGCAAAGAGTCGGACGTGACTGAGCAACTAAGCGCAAGGACCTGGATGGGCTATGAAATCAAGTAATACATAGAGGTTTTTCTCTTTGTCAGAAAACAACTCTGAGGAATTATTAGAATTTTAAATGTACAGATGAAGAAAGTATAGCTCAGAGAGGTGAATAAACTGTCCTGAAGACACACAGCTAGCAAGTAGCAGAGCCGGGACTGACTGTGTGATGGGAGGGCTCACAGTAGGATCACAATATGTGTTAGGATTTCTCTCTGGGTGTGAGAGCGAGGGCAGGGGAGATGCCTAACTCTTTGGGGAGACACTAAGCTTCAGGGCCCTGCTTCTCCCCACTCACAGCATCAACTTTTATCCAGATGAAGAGTTACCTTGAGCCCAGTGCTAGTGAGAGGGAATCTTGCAGGCTGGAGACACTAGTAGCATGTCCAGCTCTGACATTTACGAGCAGTGTGAGTTTCAAGTGACTTGTCCTCTGGGGTTGTTTTCCATCCACCAAATGAGGGTAATAGGTGAGGATCAGTAGATGTCACAAAGATCTTTTTAAAATGGTTTCCTGCCTCATGGATACCATGTTCTGGAAAAATGTTAATCCACTGAAGTATGTTGTAATGATTTCTTTCTTTTTGCATTTTCTCTGAAACAAAGATATGTAACTCTCAGATTGGGTTCCCTGAGAAATGGATTCTAATGTGAGATAGACATGCAGGAATTTGGGGTACCCTAGCAAGCCTTCTTCGAGGGAGGGAGGCTAGAGCGGGCAGATGGAGAGGTTGGACCTCTTTGCATTCACAACAAAGGTCTCAGCCCATCTCTGGGCAGCACTGGAGCTGGAATGAGCTGCAGAATTGTCTTGGCTGGGGGCGGGGGGCAGAGCTGAAGTATCCCCACATCCATCAGTCAGGGGCTACCACTGTGGGTGAGACAGCTGCCTTTGGCTGCCAGTGTGGTTCCTGGGGAGGGACCGAGCTGTCAACAGCAGCTGATGCTCCCAGAGCCCATGATGGAGGGCCTCTGTCCTGGAGGGGGATCTGGGTGAGGGCACCCCAGCAGCCATTATGATAACTCTGTGCTGCCAAGGAACAGTCAACAGTGATGACCTTCAACCTGTACATTTAAGGCCTTATTGAGGGAACGTGTTAATTTTTATATGTTTCAGGAGAAAAACACTTTATGATCTCACTTTTTTTTTTTTTTTTTTTTTTGCCTTCCCAGATCCTAGAGGTCTAGGAACTCCAGGTTGAAAATGTGGTCCCTCCTTTCTAGCTTTCTCTAATGGCATGGTTTTATGTCCTGGAAACCTCAAGAGGCTTCCTTGGTAGCTCAGCTGGTAAGGAATCTGCCTGCAATGCAGGAAACCCCGGTTTTATTCCTGGGTTGAGAAGATCCCCTGAAGAAGGGATTGGCTACCCCCTCCAGTATTCTTGGGCTTCCCTGCTAGCTCGGACAGTAAAGAATCCACTGCAGTGTGGGAGACCTGGGTTTCATCTGTGGGTTGGGAAGATCCTCTGGAGAAGGGAACGAGTACCCACTCCAGTATTCTGGCCTGGAGAATTCCACGGACAGAGGAGCGTGGTGAGCTACATCCAGGGGGTCGCCAAGAGTCAGATGCAGACTGAGCGACTTTCACTTTTACCCTCAAGGAGATGCAGCCACCAGGGGGCAGTGGTGGGTTCCTCAGCAGGCCTGCTTCTGTCCCAGGGGCGCCTTTGGGAGAAGGTGCCTTCCCATGGGCTGCCAGCCCGTCAGAGTGCATTGCTTTGCAGCAGAGATGGACTGTGTAGCAGGGCTGACCCACACTTATCACCTGGGTTGGGTACCCTTGAGCGGGACACAGACTGCACACCGGCCCCTGGTGGCCACGTCCTCCCATTCGTCTTTCTGGCTCCTCTGCCTCCCTTTCAGAGCCTTTCTCTTCCTTTATCCTGAATGTCAGTGCATTCAGGTCTCCAGGAATCAAGGAGGGTGTTAGAGATTTGAAAATGTTCACTCTGCCACTGCTGGGAATCCCACCTAAGGAAATAATCTAAAATATGGAGGATCCTTTATGCAGGAAGATGCCCATCCCAATGTCATTTATAAAAGCGATAGATTCAAGCTATTTCTAAATGGCAGACCATAGGGGAACAGTGAATTATGGTGCGTCAGCCAAGTGGCCTATTGTGCCACCCTTAAAAATTATGCGTGAAGAAAACAGCACAGGAACATGTTTATGGTTAGTTAATGACGCAGCTTACAGAATTGTATCATACACCCTGATCACTACAATAGGAGACATACAGACAGGACGGGGCTGGGGGCAAGGAATCGGGAGCTACTCATGGGCTTGAGCAGAGGCGCCAGCAGGTGGATCTTTACCTTTTTTGTACAATAAAAATCCCTTGTTGGCTGTTTGGTGAGCCTGTGGACCCCCTTCTCAGCATGCTATTAACACATGAAATATAAAACATAGAACTTCAAAGGAAACCAATGGTATTGAAATACGGGTATCAGAACAAATTTGCAGTGTAGTAGTGTGTATGCTTTTTTAAAATGCCTTAAATAACAAGGTTTACCTAGCAGGAGGTCAAATTACCTATGAAGGGGTGATAAACACAAACAGTATTTCAAAATATCTGCAGAAACTACAACATGATACAACAATGTCTGAGATTTCTGTCAGTGACAAAGTTGCTTGTACTACAGCTAAGATTTCTGTGATTTGTTGCCTGTATTTATAATGGATCAAAATCTAGAATTTTAGTTTAAACCTGGTAAAATCAGTATGTCATTTTTCACATTCAAGTTCAAGGAACGTATGAAATTCTTACAGGTCCTCTAGGGGTTCAGGGACCAGATGTGTATAAGAGACAGTTTCTGTTCCCTCCCCCTCCTTCCCCTTCTCTTTCTTTCTTTCTGAATTTTGTGTAATAGACATGCATTACTTTTACAATGTAAAATAATCAGGGGACTTTAAAATTAATTAAGCAAATAGACAAAGTAAATGTGGTTCAAGTTTCTTTGATTATTTGCATTCTCAAATATTATATCGTTGAATTCTCAGGTTAATTATGTGTGAGAGAGATGCTATTAGTATAGCCATTTTGCAGATGAAAACATTGAAGCTGAGAGAGGTTGGGAGACTTTTCTAAGGTCACACAGCTAGTAAATGATGGAGCCAGGGTTCAAATCCAGGTCTGTCTTTCCAAGAGCCCAGTCTTTACTTGTTTCACTCTCAGTTGAGTTCAGTCATGCAGTTGTATCAGACTCTTTGCAACCCCATGGACTGCAACACCCCAGTCTTTCATTGTCTCTTTCATTGTCTATCCTTCATGGTCTCCCAGAGTTTCCTCAAATTCATGCCCATTGAGTCAGTGATGCCGTCCAACCATCTCATCCTCTGTCATCCCCTTCTCCTCCTGCCTTNTTTCATTGTCTATCCTTCATGGTCTCCCAGAGTTTCCTCAAATTCATGCCCATTGAGTCAGTGATGCCGTCCAACCATCTCATCCTCTGTCATCCCCTTCTCCTCCTGCCTTCAATCTTTCCCAGCATCATGATCTTTTCCAATGAGTCGGTTCTTCGCATCAAGTGGTCAAAGTATTCGATTTCAGCTTCAGCATCAGTTCCAGTCTAATGATGAGTAATTTGAATGTTGTGTTTGTATGTTTGATTTATTGTTGCTACTGTGAAGTAATCTCAGCATTTCTCTTGCTGAAGAACAGTTGCCTCTATTTAATGGGGTCTGTGCAATTCTTGGGAAATTGATGGTACTCTGGCCCCAGAATAAGAAAACAGAGAGTTCCCCGAGATGCTCTCTCAGTTCTCCTGTGGGGTCTGGAGGCACTTCAGCTTGAGTTTCAGGTGGGAGGCGTTCCCCTGAGCAGTGAGCATTGCCAGGGCTGGCTGAACTGAGACCCATACGGAACAGCAGGGGCTGCGGTTCCAGCTGGGACGCGTGGGGTGGTGTTATCCCTGGAGGAAAGACAGACCCAGATCCGCGTGGGGTGGTGTTATCCCTGGGGGAAAGACAGACCGGATCCCCGAACTGCTGCCTGCAGCCTGGAGGTGTGTCACTGGTGCTTGCTTGGGCAATCGTGGCCACTGGAGGGCAGCATCGAGTCAGGGTTGCACAGGGGCTCTGGGTCTGGTTTGCCGTCAGGGGAGCGTGCTTTTGGAGGGCTGCTTGCCCCTAGGGGACTGCACTGGGGGAGGGATAGTCCATTCAGTGACTCTGAGAGGTGTGGCCTTTTGCAAAGGGACAGTGTCACGTGGTGCTTACGAATGCAGACTCTGGAGTCAGCTTGCTTGTATTTGAATCCAGCTGTGTCATTTATTGGGTGTGTAACTTTGGGCAAGTTTAAGCTTTCTGTGCCTCAGTTTCTCTATGGGGCTGACAAGAAAACTAAGTGAATTAATACAAATTATGTATGGTTTTAGATATCTACGGCTGCAAAGCGTACCACCCCAAAATGAAAACTCTTTCTTTTGCTCATGATTCTGCAATTGAAGCACTGCCCCATGAGGAATGCTTTTCTTCTCCATCGGATATTGGCTGGCATAGTTCAGATGAAGCTGGTTGACCCAAGGAGTCATCCTCAAATGTACAGCAGCTCAGCTGAGGGCCGACTGGACCTCCCTCTCCAGCAGGTAGTCAGGATGTTTTAAAGTGATGACTCAGGACTCTAAGAGAATAAGTATAAAATCTCCCAGTCTCTTAAAGCCTAGACTAGGAGCTGGCACAGCATTTCTTCCATCACATTCTATAAGTCAAAGCAAGATACAAGGCCAGCCCAGCTTCAAGGAGAGAAGGAAGAGAAAGAATCTCTACTTCTTGATGGGAGTAATAATGCACTCCAGCGACAGGAGTTACTGGTGGCCATCTTTGCTGACAATGCATCATGGGTACTTAGAACAGAGCCTGCGACAAGGAAACCCTCTGTAAATGGTAACTCCTATCACAGCTGAGCAGACCAAGGCTGAGACACTACAGATATTGTCCCAAGATCACACAGTTGGTAAGGTTAGAGCTGGAATTTAAACCCAAGTCTTTCTGAATCCAAAGCACATTCACTCATCACATCATCATTACAGGCTGTGTGTTCCTGATCAAGTCAATTAACCTCTCTGAGCCTTTCTTCGTGTGATGTCCGGTGGATATAATAATGACAACTGCTGCACAGAATTATTTTGCAGATGAAATAAGGAAATGCCCCAGAAAGTATCTTATCACCTATGAAGCATTATGGGAGCATGAATTATATTGAGATATGAATTTGAACATCATTCTTTCAGAATTTGTCTCTTGCTGGTGGAATCCAGACTCATGTTTACCTCTTTTGACACTAGCGGTGAACTGGAGCGGCTAAAGGTGGCTGACAGGAGGCAAGGAGAGCACAGGAGTGATTTCCAAGTGTGTGGGGAACAGCCATTGACATGAGCGTTAGTTACAAGCCATTCTTGTCTATTCACTTAGGAAATTTCCAAGAACCTTTGTCTATGAAAGACGAATCTGAGGGCAGGAAGCTGTTTTCTTTTGAGGTCTCTGGCCCCTCCCTTTCCGAGGGCCAGTCTGGTGTTTGGGCTGTCCCCTCTGGTAAGTCTCCAGAGCCCCCTCTCAGTAGACCATGCTGGGCTGGGAGTCCTTCAGGCCTTCGGAGGACAGACAGACAGACAGTTCTCCAACCCTGCCTGCTCTACCTGGAGTCTCCAGCTCTTCAGTTGCCTTCCGTTAGCCATTCCCCTCACGTGCCTGATCAGCTCTAGCTGCAGGGACCAGAAGCTGTGCTTTTATTAAATTTGATCCTCATCAAGATTGCATTTGGTGGTTTTCCAAGTTATGACTTCCTAATTAGCTCTTCGTTGAAGCTGTTTTTTATTGCTTTGCTCAGAATCAGTGGTAAAATAGCCCCCGTTTTTTTTGATGGTTTGGCCTCCTTTGGTTTTTCTCCACCCCCACCTCCCCCTCCCCCCAAAAGAAGAAGAAGGATGTGTTTCCTGAGTCATTGGATATCTAATCACAAGTTTTAGAACACCCTGAGAGTCCCAGATTACCAGCTATGCAGACATCTGCTTCCTGCAGCAGGAAAACAACCTCTCCTTGGGCTGGGGGAGACGGGGAGCGTGGGCTTCCGAGTTAAACTTTCTGGGTTCAAATGTTGGCCCTGTGTGATCTCAGGCCCAAGAATCAGGTTCTCTGAGCCTCAAGCATCTTAAGCTTCACAATGTGAAGGATGAATATGTAACACGGAGGTCTTGCTGTGAAACTCCATGGAGATCATGTATATGCCTCAACAATATCATCGGCTGTTATTATATTCTGAGGATAAAATGAGATACTGTGAAAGAACGGGAGTATACAGAAGACTCTAAATTGCTAGACAAATGCCAATATATATTATTATTAAGAATAGTTTACGCTATGGCCTTGGGTAAGTCCCCTTATCTGTACTGAAGAAGGGATTGCAAACTCTGATGCCTTCAGGAGCCAGAAAAAAGAGTACAGAAAAAATATAAAGTAGAGTGGATAGAATAAAAGTTATGTTAATAGTTTTTTTAAAAAAAATAGTGTATTGAAGGGAGGGTCCAAAGTTAAATCAGTTTGGAAAACTAGCTTAAACAAAATTAAGGTCTCTTTCTGCAGGACTGCTCAGTGCCTTTTAAATGCCAGCTGCACACTGAATTTCTAAGGAAGGAGAGCGTATGTGGGTGGTGGTGGCGGCTTAGTGTCTAAGTCACGTCTGACTCTTGCGACCCTATGGACTGTAGCCTGCCAGGCTCCTCTGTCCATGACATTCTCCAGGCAAGATATTGGAATGGGTTGCTATTCCCTTCTCCAGGGGATCTTCCTGACCCAGGAATTGAACCTGGGTCTCCTGCATTGCAGGCAGATTCTTNCTTAGTGTCTAAGTCACGTCTGACTCTTGCGACCCTATGGACTGTAGCCTGCCAGGCTCCTCTGTCCATGACATTCTCCAGGCAAGATATTGGAATGGGTTGCTATTCCCTTCTCCAGGGGATCTTCCTGACCCAGGAATTGAACCTGGGTCTCCTGCATTGCAGGCAGATTCTTTACCATCTGTGCCACCAGGGAATCCCCATAGGTGGGTAGCATTTCCAAACCTCTCTGACTACAGACCTCTGTTTTCTACAAAGACCAGTGTGCTGCCGAAGGCACCCAGTAAATTCTTGGGTTGATGATCTCATCAAATATCGCTTCCACTTCTGAAATTTAGCCTTCGATTCTGCTTGGTTCCCTACACTTAGGAGGAATTTCTGAGATGATCAAAGACACCAAGTGTGGTTTCTTTTGTCCTTTTAATTGTTGGTTTTCACCAAGATTGTGCCGAATTCTATCCCTGTGACAGCTCAGCACGGTCAGCGGTCAGTGAGACATACCTCTGGGTGTCACCAGTCCTACCCGAGCCAAACTTTGATCAGAGGCAGTCAATGATGGGGCAGTCAGAGGCCAGGGAAGGAGGACGGTGCAGGGACTCATCTGTTATTTAGGGAAAACCATAAAATTGTCTGGACCTAGACTTTAGCACAACATCTATGTGAGGTTCTGAAATCCAAGTCTGGCAGCAAAGGCCATTTGAGGCTACCCTTCACTTTTGTGAGCTCAGTACCTTGAATGAGTTTCTCCCCTTCAGTGCAGGGGAGAGGTAAAATCAGGAACACTTTATGAGTGCCTATAAAGAAAGCTGAGCGCAGACAAATTGATGCTTTTGAATTGTGGTGCTGGAGAAGACTCTGGAGAGTCCCTTGGACTGCAAGGAGATCCAACCAGTCCATCCTAAAGGAAATAAGTCCTGGGCGTTCATTGGCAGGACTGATGTTGAAGCTGAAACTCCAATACTTTGGTCACCTGATGCAAAGAGCTGACTCACTGGAGAAGATCCTGATGCTGGGAAAGATTGAGGGCAGGAGGAGAAGGGGACGACAGAGGATGAGAGGGATGGATGGCATCACTGACTCAATGGACATGGGTTTGGGTGGACTCCGGGAGTTGGTGATAGACAGGGAGGCCTAGTGTGCTGTGGTTCATGGGGTCGCAAAGAGTTGGACACAACTGAGCAATTGAACTGAACTGAACTGAACTATTACTAGTGAAAGTATTAGTCGCTCAGTCGCGTCTGACTCTTTGCAACCCCATGAACTGTAGCCTGCCAGCCTCCTCTGTCCGTGTACTTCTCTAGGCAAGAATACTGGAATGGGTAGCCATTCTCTTCTCCAGGGGATCTTCCTAACCCAGGGCTTGAACCTGGCTCTCCAACAGTGCAGGCAGATACTTTACCATCTGAGCCACCAGGGAAGCCCAGGGGCTTGCAGGTAAAGAATCTGCCTGCAATACAGGAGATGCAGGAGACACGATTTCAATTCCTGGATTGTGAAGATTCCCTGGAGGAGAAAATGACAGTCCACTATTTAGGCCTCCCCCAGTGGCTCAGCAGTGAAGAATCCGCCTGCAGTGCAGGAAACTCAGGAGATGCAGGTTCGATCCCTGTGTCAGGAAGATCCCCTGAAAGAATAAATGGCAACCCACTCTAGTATTCTTGCCTGGAAAATCCCATGGACAGAGGAGCCTGGCAGGCTACAGNATGACAGTCCACTATTTAGGCCTCCCCCAGTGGCTCAGCAGTGAAGAATCCGCCTGCAGTGCAGGAAACTCAGGAGATGCAGGTTCGATCCCTGTGTCAGGAAGATCCCCTGAAAGAATAAATGGCAACCCACTCTAGTATTCTTGCCTGGAAAATCCCATGGACAGAGGAGCCTGGCAGGCTACAGTCCATGGGCTTGCAAAGAGTCAGACACAACTTAGCAACCAAACAACAAAAACTATCACCAGGCCTCTGTAAGTTACTTAATCATCTTCATCAACCGGCTTAGTTTATGTATCTGTTGGGGGACTCTCCAAGATCTCAGTTAAATTGCCATGAACCCCAAATTCCATAGTCTGTGGGTAGCTAAAGCCCTTCATAAGGTTTCTGCTTCTTATCCTCTTGGGCACCAAGTCTCATAAGTGAGACCTCTACCCTGAACCTTCTGTGGACTCCCTTGGATCTCAGAGAAGGTCACTGACTGTGTTAAGATCACACAGCCTATAAGTTTGGCCCCGTCAGGCTTGTCACCAATCCCTGCCTGACTCAAACTCCCCATAAGCCTTTGGGACATCTGGGGACCAAAGTATCCTCAAGGGTAGGACAAAACCTTTCTAATAGCCACCTTCTTTGAGATGTGGGTGAGGTTTTCACGTAACTTCTTCGACCCTTACTGAATTATTGCTTCTTTTTCAATTTCAAGTCTTAGTGGCCCTGGAGCTTGGGTGGGGTTTGGGCACTAAATCAGCAGCAGGATAGAACTCTAAGATGTTTGGCTAGGGATTAGGACTGCGCAGAGCTGACTGATCTAATAAATCAGAATCCAGGAAGGAGGGGACTGTGTAAAGCAAAATCCAATGCCTCATTTACAAAGAGGGGAAAGGAGGCCCAGGGCTGGTAGGGATTCACCCAGTAACACAGCAGTGATTCTGGGCTTAGAGCTCAGGTTGTTCCTCTCTCGGTCTATTGATCTGCTGTATTCAGAGCCAGCAAGACAGAGCTGCTTCATAATCAAGTTGTCACTAAGAGCCGACCATACACACTAGTGGTGGGATGATGGGATGTCAAGGAATCACTGACCTTCCATCTGTTCTCTGGCCATCTGTCTAATCCTGTGAGTTTGCCCTGAGTCCTGAAGCAGCGTCACTCTTTAAACTTGGAGTAGGACCTGCAAAGATGTCTTACCTAGCCGGGGGAAGGTATTAACAGCATTAACAGCAAAGCCCTAATTAACTAAACATCTGGACCCATCAGAGACACTGGACTGCTAACTGATGGCTCTGAGAACTGGAAGGGAGCCAAAAGAGATACAAAGGTCTGGAGTACAAGCACACAGAAGTTTTAAAACTGAGAGAAGATCTCAGATCTTTCCCTTGTTTAGACAGATAAACCCAGACCAGGAGAAGAAGTGACTTTTCCAAGACACCCAACTGTCAGGCAGGGTCCACCCAGCTCTCTATCACTTCCCTGGGCTCTGCCCTCATGGGTAGCTCCCCTGATGTGCTGAGCTCAGCCTCAGGACTCTGGGTAGATTGTACATCACAGTCTGGGTAGATTTTACAAATAACTCAGAGGCTGAGGGTGGAATTTTGTCGCTGTCCTCTTTGACACTGAGGGGCCTTTACAGATCATTTCCTGACTGTGACAACCAGAAATTAAAACGACCACATTGGTTGATATTTGAACCCTTAGATGGGACGCAGCCCAGTGTCCTACAGTGTATCTTGAAGTAGGATCCATGGAGCAGCTACTCAGAATTCACCAACTGTAGTTGTTAAAATGCAGATTCCTGGGTCTTGCACAAGGCCTGATGAATCCAGATCTATGGGAGCCAGGCCCTAGAACCTGCCTTTTGACATTCATTCTGGGTAATTTGCATGCACCCTGACATTGGAGAACCATCACAGCAATGGAACACAAGCCTTGGAGTCAGGCCTCCCTGGGTCAGAACCCCAGCTCTGCCAGTTGCCAAATATATGACTTCAGCATGCCTGAGCACTGGATTTCTCATCTGTAACATGGGGAGACCAATAATAATAATAGTAATAATAATAATAACAACAACTCCGTCACAGGGTTACTGAGAGAGAGGTAAAGTGTGTGTGTGTGTGTGCGCACGTGCGCACTCAGCTGCTCAGGCATGTCCAACTTTTTGGGACCCCCCCCTCCCATGGCCTGTAGCCCGCCAGGCTCCTCTGTCCACAGAATTCTCCAGGCAAGAAGACTGGAGTGGTTGCCATTCCCTTCTACAGGGATCTTCCCGACTCAGGGGTCAAACCTGAGTCTCCTACATTGCAAGCAGATTCTCTACCGTCTAAGCCACCAGGGAAGGCCCCAAAGCTCTTGACATCTGCTGAACATTAGCAGCTACTCTGATATCATTCTTTGGGGACAGCATCTGTTTTTAGCTGTTCCCTTGGCCCACACTCGTCTGGGAAGTTCGGGGAGTAGACGACACACTGGGGTTGTGGTCCAGTTCCCCTGGCAGGAACCCACAGACGCTGTGGGCGGGGCTGGCGGTCAGAACCTGGAGGCCTGCGGGCTCCTCCTTCACGGGGGCGGGGCTCTATAAGCCCCGCCCCTTCCCAGCCAGGCCTGGACCCCGCTGGACCCTCTTCATCCCAAGTTCAGCCGTATTAGTTCCCTCCTCCGGCTCCGTCCAACCCGTTCTAACCAAACCATTAGCCCCCTCCTCTAGGCTTCCCTGGTAGGGAAGATCTGAACTGGCAACGCACTCCAGTATTCTCGCCTGGAGACTCCGAGGAGCCTGGTGGGCTACAGCCCATGGGTCGCAAAGAGTTTGCTCAGCGAGTCTTTGCAACCCCATAGCCTGTACCCCACCAGGCTCCTCCATCCATGGGATTCTCCAGGCGAGAATACTGGAGTAGGTTGCCATTTCCTTCTCCAGGGGATCTTCCCGACNGGAGCCTGGTGGGCTACAGCCCATGGGTCGCAAAGAGTTTGCTCAGCGAGTCTTTGCAACCCCATAGCCTGTACCCCACCAGGCTCCTCCATCCATGGGATTCTCCAGGCGAGAATACTGGAGTAGGTTGCCATTTCCTTCTCCAGGGGATCTTCCCGACCCAGGGATCGAACCGTGGTCTCCCGCGTTGAAGGCGGACGCTTTGCCCTCTGAACCACCAGGGAAGCCCAAGGGGATCGTGCTGCTGCAGAAAGGCGGGCCCACCCACTGAGCCGGTCGCGGCGGGTGCAGGGACAGCGGCCACCTGCAGAGGGAGACACACACACATCTCAGAGCACAGTCCGCGGGGCGCCTCGAGTCCCAGCTCTCTACTGGGAACCGGCTGGGGCTTGGGATCAGCGCTTGCTCTCGAATCTTCCCTCTACTGTGGAGAGGACTGTCTGGGGATGTCCACAAGCCAGGGTGCTGCTATTCTCTTGTTGCTGGAAAACCGAGGGCCCGAGCTGGCTTAATGCCCGAGGCCTCAGAGAGTGCCTCGTTAGCCGTTGGTTTGATTTTCGCCACCCAGCCTGGCCCTGGCAGGCCCTCCGCAGAAGGCTGCCTGTGGTGCCTTTCTGAGGAGACTCTGGGCCGGGCGGGACCTGAGCCTCCTGTGCCTTTTCCATCTGGAGGAGCAGAGCTGTGTGAGGAGGCTCCCTCGGCCGGCTTTCGTCCCCTCGGAGTCGGGGTGAGGTGCTCGGCCCTGCCTCTGCTCCTGGCCTGAGTCCGTCCCCAGGCTGCCATCCTCCGTGAGCTGAGGGCTTCCTCAGCCCACCGCCACTGCTGGAGCGCCTGCTCTGTGCGTCTCTGGAGCTCAGGAGCATTCTGCTGAGGTGAAACTGATGCTCACAGAGGGCAGGTGACTTCTCCAGAGTCACACAGCTAGTGAGCAAAGAGAACGGCGCCCCCAGCCACCCACTGAGGGCCTAGAACATCGCCAGGTTTGATGGCCGTGGTATCACATATGCTCAGTCCTATAGCAGCCACATCTGGAAATCTCAGTGTCTGACCCTATGGCCCACGCTTTTCCCTCAAAACCTGTGGACTACTCTCCTATTTTCCCAGTCTATCAAATTATTAAAATTCCCATTTGTCCCCAAAGTTCTCTCTTCCCTCTTAATCCCAGAGTACTTTGGTAAGAACTACGTAGTAGATTAATCATATTTCCAATTTTAGATTTGCTTGAAATTCCTAGTCTTGAAAATATCAATTCCTTGCTGAATTGTGCTCCTAGAAGCACAGGAGTCAGACCATCTCTTTGCTGGAGGAGCCCAGTCCCCTGCACATTGCCTTCACAGCTATCTGGCAAGGGCTCACATTTGATTTATTTTCACTGCAGTGAGAAATTGACAACCCTCCATTTTATCACAGAAATTAATGCTGGTAAAATGACTGCCTCAGTCCACTCGCTGCTTTGATACCACCATTAAAATAAACCACGTCTGTGTGCAAACACGCATGCCTTTGTGCAGACTTGATGAGATGCGCTTTTCAGAGGTGCTGTAGCGCAATGTACATGACACCAACATGAAGATGTTTCCGTTTTCCTCCCGGCTGACTCTCCATCCACTGACAATATGCCAGCTGTGGCCAGATGTCTAACGGCAGCTGGAGGAAAAGAACTTGGGGCTTCGAGTTTCTTCTTCTGAAGCGCTGGGCTTGCTCCAGATCACGGTGAATTCTGGGATGGGTGGTCCATGAATTCTGCTTCCAGAAATATGTGGACACCAGGCTGCATCCCCATCTAAGGGCTCACCACGGTGGTCGTTTTCATTTACAGTTGTTACAGGAAGGAGAATGGACCCTGGTCCTGCAAAGATCCCTCTGAATCAAGAAGGCGCTATGGCTGAATTCTGCCAGAAGCTCGGGTTTATCTGCAAACTTGATTCAGTGAACACCATTTGGCTCAGTCATGAGATTCTTCCTATCACTGGGGCAGCCACCTCTGGGCCTGGAAGACAGGGAGCCCAGGCAACTTGTGGCAAATGGCCAAGTCTGGATATTGCCTGGGGTTGAGGTATTTCCGAGCTGCTGGTCTTATAGGAAGTTCATGTGGCGGACAGGAAGAGCAGGAGAGAGAGAATCTACACACACTGAGCACCCAGGCATTATCCTGGGTTCCTGCCATCTGTACAGTCACATTGTGAAGATATAAACTCCATCTAGTCAAGGAAGAGAACCAAGGTAACTGGGTCCCTGGTCACCCAAGTAGCACAGAAAGGTTCTGGGAGCAAACCCAGGTAGGTCCAGCTCAGATCCATGCATTTTCACACTCATCTCCAAGAGCAAGTTTCACAAGTATCACAGAGGTGCCTTTATTTGTTTTATTTGGGGTCCGCACTTTCTGCTGCTGTCATTGCTCCAGGCAGTGAGAACACTGTCCTGGCGAGGGAACTCTACATCAGACCAGAGACTGGACAACGGAAGGTTGTTTCTCTAATATTTATCCCTGCAAAGTAAATATTTCCATCTTCGTCATAGTCCAGAACGTCCCCGTCGACAACTTCATAGATACTTCTTTTTCTCCTCTCTTGAACATTGAGTCATTGCCGGGAACAGGATGGCCAAACACAACTGGTTTTTTTTTCACTTTTGACTGTTGATGTCTCTCAGTCAAAGGAAGAAAGGCGGGCTGGTGATCTGCTGGGGAGGGCTGGGGCCTGCTGGGGGCGCTGGGGCCAGGGTGGTGGAGGGAGGTGGCAGGCGGGGTCCCAAACGGTGGTGGTCCTGGGGAAGTCCTGATGCCCTCCCCCCCACCCCACCACCAGAGAGCAAAGCTGGGGCTTTCTGTGCAATTTGGGATGGAGATGTGTGGTTTTCCAAAGTCATCATGCAGATTTATTTCCTTCCCTTCTCTCTCTACTAGCACCTCTCAGAGAGGTTGAAAAACCTGCCAAAGGTCATGCACTAGTAAGTTCTGGCTCCTGCCTCCCTGGCTGCAGGCTCATCGCTGCTCTGTAACTGGAAGGGTCTTCATGAGCCAGGCCTGCCTGTGTCACTTGCCTGTGTCTCAAGCACTTCACTCTGGCCATTTCACTCTGATCCTTTCCATGTACATATTCTTCCTGGTCTTTAGAGCTTTGCATGGCTGTTCCTGTTGCCCAGGACTTTTTTTTTCCCACTTTATTTAGCCTTTCTCTCTGTCTCCAAAAAAAAAAACAAAAACCAGTGTCCTCAGGGAACCTACTCACAGTCATGCTTAGCTGAAATGTCCCCTCTCCCAAGGGTCTCCTCCCTGGTTCCTCCCGCTCCCCCAGTGCCTGGCTGGGGGCTCCCCACACCCCCCATCTAACACTGCCCTCACTGTGGTATAACTTTGAAGTTCATTTTCTGCGTCCCCCTGACCACGAGTTCTGTGCACCTCTGCACAGCTGCCACCCCAGCTGCTGAGAAAGCACCTCATAGTAGGTGCTCAATAAACGTGGAGTGGATGAAAGCCTGAGTGAGGCCCTCAAGCCTCCCTGAGCTCACATGCCTTCCTCAGGCCTGGCTCTTGTCTTGGCCACTGCCTTCCTTGGGGCACCACTTCTATGAAGTCCAGGAGGCTGCTGGCTCTGTCTTTGGGGCTCAGGGGTCTCAGATCAGCCCAGGACACCCTGTAAGGGGAGTGTCTGTGGTGCCAGGAGACCCTCCAGGCAGGGGCCAGATGAGGAGTGGCGTGGATGGGAAGGCAGTGGGGGCAGGGGTACTCAGGGGAATCGGGGCAGGTAGAGTTGGATAGAGCAGGTGCATCCGGCCCCGTGGCATTTGTGAATCCTGGGTGTCTGGGTCTTTAAAGTGGCAGCTTGACCCAGAATTCCGGGGCATGATAGGATCTCTTATTGAACCCCAGTGAACTGAAGTGAAAGTCGCTCAGTTGTCCCCAACTCTTTGAGACCCCGTGGACTATACAGTCCATGGAATTCTCCAGGGGATCTTCCCAACCCAGGAATCGAACCAAGGTCTCCCACATTGCAGGCAGATTCTTTACCAGCTGAGCCACAAGGGAAGCCCATTGAACCCCAGCTGCAGGTTAAATCTTGCTAAGCACTTCACGTACTTGATCTCATTTACTTCTTACACAAACACCTCCCAGGCAGGCCTGGGCCCTGTTTCCTGCACCACCTGATGAGGGGACAGAGGAGCAGGGAAGATGAGCCCTTGCCCAGGTCAGGGGTCTGTCGGGCAGAGCCAGGGCTCAGGGCCCAGGTCTGTTCTTTGACATGTGGCATCTTCCCGAGGTAGCCTCCCCACCCCCAGCCGCACCCTGGGAATGCGAAGGGGGAGCTCTGGCTTTAATTCCAATCTAAGTAGATCTGATTAGCAGAATGGAGTTGAGCCACAGTCATTAACTTTCATTTCAGATACACTGCCTTGGGTGCCCATGTGCTCTGGGGAGAGCAAGGCTCTGGCCCATGTAACACAGGCTTTCCGGAGGCTGAGCAGGGCCTCCTTGGGCTCTGCAGCTCAGAGAAGAAAAGTGGTTTCCGCTTCTCCCTGGTCATGACGTTAACGATCATCTCTGGGTGATGGAATTATGGGTTTTGTTTTTTTTGTGTGTGTTTTCAAAATTCATGAGTGAAATAATCAAAGAAAATCATTTTTGCTAATAAACAAGCAAGCAAGCAAATGTGCCTGCAAGATGCCGAGGAGCTGTCATAGTTCTCTGCCCTTGCTTGTGCGTCTCTTTAGCCTGGAATGCTCTCCCTGCTGCGGTATAAGAAACATCCTGGGTCTTGGTCTCTGACTGCTCCGGCAGAGCTCCTAGAAGCCTTGGAATTTGCTGACTGATTGAAGTCTCTCTTATTCCTCATAGGGGATCCTTTTGCCCACACCTGAGTTTATGCTGAGGCAGTGACTTAGAGTGGGGAAGGGAGACAGCTTCAAGGTGGACTGATCGCCAGGAAGACCTAGAGGGTTGGAACTTTCAGCCCCCCAGCAACCTCTGAGGAGGGGAAGAAGGGGGCTGCAGTTGAAGCTCTCTATAAAAACTCTTGAACAGGAAGATTCAATGGGCTTCGAAATTGGTGAATGAATCCACATGGTGGATGTGTATGGGGGGCACCCCCATTCCATGAGGACAGAAGTCTTCCAATGCTTGGGACCCTTCTGGTCTTCATCCTAAGGGCCTCTTCATCTGACTGTTCATTTGGGTTCTTTATGATAGCCTTTAAGATAAACTGGCAAACATAAGTTAACTGTTTCTCTGAGTTCTGTGACCCTCTCTGGCAAATAATTGCACCTGAGGGAGTCGTGGGGGTCTCTGATTTATAGCCAGTTGGTCAGAAGCACAGGTGACAACTTGAACTGAAATGGGGGCAGTCTTGTGGGACTGAGCCCTTACCTGTGGGTTCTGATGCCATCTCCACGTGGACAGTGTCAGGACTGAGTTAAATCTGTAGGGCAGGCAATGGCCTCTGAGAACTGGAGAACTGCTTGGTGCTGTTGGGAAAGACACCTCAGACTTTCCCCGTCCACATTATTAGCATCTCACCCATTTTGCAGGGCCCGGCTCAAATGCTGCCTCATCTGATGTCTTCCCAAGCCAAATAAACCTCTTCTTGCATGCCTTGTCTGTTGTCACTAGGATGAAAGCTCCTTTTCTGTTCACTGCTCTATCCTCAGGATCTAACGGAATGATGGGCACACAGGAAAAATCCGTACGAATTTTTTTAGTGAATAAATGGATATTTTCATATCTTATTCTAAATATCCATCTCCTTCTGTCCTGTGGTCCATTCTCTGTCATGCCAGGGCAGCCTTTGCTCTCTCCTGGTTTCTGTGGCCCCCACAGCACAGAGCTTGGCTCACTCTAACTGCGTGTGTGTGTGTCAGCCGCTCAGTCGTGTCTGACTCTCTATGACCCCGCAGACTGTAGCCCACCAGGCTCCTCTGTCCATAGGGATTCTCCAGGCAGGAATACTGGAGTGGGCTGCCAGTCCCTTCTCGAGGGTATCTTTTCGACCCAGCGGTTGTACCTAGGTCTCCCACACCAGGCATATTCTTTACCATCTGAGCCACCAGGGAAGCCCCTTGACTCACCATCAGTTCAGGTCAGTCGCTCAGTCGTGTCCGACTCTTGGCGACCCCATGAGTCGCAGCACGCCAGGCCTCCCTGTCCATCACCAACTCCCAGAGTTGACTCAGACTTGCGTGCATCGAGTCAGTGACGCCATCCAGCCATNCCAGGGAAGCCCCTTGACTCACCATCAGTTCAGGTCAGTCGCTCAGTCGTGTCCGACTCTTGGCGACCCCATGAGTCGCAGCACGCCAGGCCTCCCTGTCCATCACCAACTCCCAGAGTTGACTCAGACTTGCGTGCATCGAGTCAGTGACGCCATCCAGCCATCTCATCCTCGGTCGTCCCCTTCTCCTCCTGCCCCAATCCCTCCCACCATCAGAGTCTTTTCCAATGAGTAGGCCTCAGTAAATGAGCATGTGTTGTGAACTTGAAGGCCAGGTCTTTGGCTCTGAGGATCCACAGGGATACCTGTGTCCTCTTTTCTGGAGAATGAGCTGGGTGGTCAGGAGCTGATGGCTAGGAATTCTAGCTTCCTGGGGACTAAGAGTTATCCCTAACCACCCTGGGACCATAAAGAAAGCTAAGCATCGAAGAATTGATGCTTTGGAATTGTGGTGTTTGAAGAAGACTCTTGAGAGTCCCTTGGACTGCAAGGAGATCAAACCAGTCAATACTAAAGGAAATCAACCCTGAATATTCNGGAGCTGATGGCTAGGAATTCTAGCTTCCTGGGGACTAAGAGTTATCCCTAACCACCCTGGGACCATAAAGAAAGCTAAGCATCGAAGAATTGATGCTTTGGAATTGTGGTGTTTGAAGAAGACTCTTGAGAGTCCCTTGGACTGCAAGGAGATCAAACCAGTCAATACTAAAGGAAATCAACCCTGAATATTCATTAGAAGCACTGATGCTGAAGCTGAAGCTTCAATACTTTGGCCACCTGATGTGAAGAGCTGGCTCACTGGAAAATAACCTGATGCTGGGAAAGACTGAAGGCAAAAGGAAAAGGGGGAAGCAGAGGATGAGATGGTTAGATAGCATCACTGACTCAATGGACGTGAATCTGAGCAAACTCTGGGAGACAGAGAAGGACGAGGGAGCCAGGTGTGCTGCAGTCCAAACACCAACCACCCTGGGAAGGGGAATTAGGAGATCTGTGGCTCAAACAGCTTGTCTCACTACGCTGGAGTTGCTGATCTATAAGAAAGGAAAATTCAAAATGTATAAGATCTGCTCAAAGACAGACTTTGGATGGAAAGATGACTTTTCCCTTGGATTTGACCTGGAGGCTGCTTTTCGCCTGGGTCTTCCTCCCAGGCTGTAGAAGTACTCCTCGAGCTATCAGGTGGAAATCTGCATGCCTTTGTTCCTTCCCTCTTCGCATTTAGTTTGTGAAATATCCATACATTGAAGAGGAGTGTAGACATGAAGAACCTGAATGACATGGATCTTGGACCCTAAGGTTGAAGACACAGGTTCACACCCTGCCTCTTCCCTGCCCTGGCTGTGTGTCCTTGGACTGGTGACCTATACATCCCGACCCTCAGTTTCATCATTTCTAAGATGGGGTGTTTATGATGATGATGGTATCTACCTCAGAGAGCGTCAGGGAGAGTAAATATAAAAGAAAAAGCACTTCACACAAAACTCTTAAGATAAATCGTAGGGGTAAATTTTCATGATCTTGGATTTGGCAAAGGATCATGAAATATGAGACTAAAAGCACAAGCAACAAAGGAAAAACTAGATAAATTGGATTTCATCAAAAGTAAAGCTTTCGTAGTTAACTGACAACCCTATAGAATGGAGGAAATTGTTTGCAAATCTTATATCTGACAAGAGTCGAGTATGCAAAAATATATAAAGAAATTCAAGAGACTACATAAAAAGCTCAACAATAAGAAGGTAAATAATCCAATTAAAAAGTGGGCAAAATGCTTGACTAGACACTTTTCCGGAGAAGATATACAGTCAACAAACATATGAGTAGATGCTCAGGATCACTGATTATTAGGGAAATGGAAATCAAAACCACAATGAGATACAATTCATACATACTGCTGCTGCTGCTAGGATGGCTATATTTTAAAAATGAAAAACAAGTGTTGGTGAGGTTATAAAGAAACTGGAACCTTCATGCCATGCTGGTAGGAATTGAAAAGTGTGCAATGCTGTGGAAAAAAACAGTTTGACAGGCCCTCTAAAAGTTAATCATAGAATTACCATCTGATCTAGCAATTTCATTGCTGGATATATACCTAAAAAAACTGAAAACAAGCATTCCAAAAAAAGTTTGTGCATGGATGTTCATAACAGCATTAGTCACAATAATCAAAAGGTGTGGGAACAGTCCAGTGTCCATCTAAAGATGAATGGATAAAACCAAATGTATCGTATTCATAAAAGGAATATTATTAAGCCATAAAGAGAAGTGGAGTCCCGATAAATGCCACCTGAATCAACCGGGTACACATGCTAAGTGAAAGAAGCCAGATACAAAAGATCATATATTGTATGATGCCATTTATATGAAATATGCAAACTGAGAGACAGGAAGCAGATTAGTGGTTTTAACGGATTGGGGAAAGGAGAATGGGAATGACTCCTTAATGGGTACCAGATTTCCTTTTAGGGTCATGAAACTATTTGGAACTATATGGAAGGGATGGTTGTACAGCACCGAGAATGTGCTGTCACGGAACTGTACACTTTAAAGTGGTTAATTTTCTGTTACATGAATTTTGGGCTTCCCTGGTAGCTCAGCTGGTAAAGAATCTACCTGCAATGCAACAGACCCCAGTTGGATTGCTGAGTCAGGAAGATCCACTGGAAAAGGGATAGGCTACCCACTCCAGTATTCTTGAGCTTCCCTCGTGGCTCAGCTGATAAAGAATCTGCCTGCAATGCGGGAGACCTGGGTGATTTTACCTCTATTAAAGAAAAACATAGCTCAGAGAAGGCAGTCGGTAAATGGTGCCCTTATCATCCCTTATCATTAATACGTCCCCTTCCCTCCCCAGCCAGAAATGAGCTTTCTGCAAAGACTGAGTGATATGAAGCTACAGGACAGGAAGAGCAGAGATGGGGGACAGGGACAAAGTGGGGACTAGCCACAGATGTGTCCTTTCCCGGCCCTTTGAGCACTCAGTGCATTAGGGTCCCCCTACGGCAAATCCCCTGGCAGGCGGAGAGACCCATCCCCCCCGCTTCCTGGGTGAGACCATGGGCCGGCGCTGACATTCACGAGGCAGTCAGTTGAGGCGGATGTTTGCTGACACCCACGAGGCAGTCAGGGGAGCGGATGTTCCTTTGGTCCAGACCATGGGCCTGGGGGCTCTGGCTGCTCCTCCCCCTGCCCAGCCGCTCGGCCAGCTCCCCTAGGCCACTGCCTTCTGTGTATCAGCTGTGAGCTCCCCACAGTGCACTCTATGGTGTGGGTCAGGGTCAGGGTCAGGGTCTGTGTCTCTGAGCCTTATGATCATGGCCCAGAAGAGACTCTAGAGCCTCCCGTCCCTTCTTATTTTGCAGACAGGGAAACTGAGACTTGGGGAAGTGGTGCCAGCTTGCTTGACTCCTTGCTCAGCCACGCTCCCCTGCAATCAGTTCAGTTCAGTCGCTCAGTCCTGTCCGACTCTTTGCCACCCCATGAGTTGCAGCGCGCCAGGCTTCCCTGTCCATCACTAACTCCTGGAGCTTACTCAGACTTGCAATAGAGACTGGAATTTCGAATCATCCCTTTGTTGTGCAGTGTGCTTTTTCTTTAAGATTTTGCATCTTTGGATTAAATGGGCAGCTCTGCACTGTTCATCCAAGGGGAGCAGTGTGGCTCTCGGGAATGAGCGAGAAAGCTTGAATGGCCCAGGGCAATCTTTTCTTGCTAATAGCAACAACCACTTGTGCGTTTTGAGATCGTTAGCGTGGTGGTCAAAGCATAGATGCCAGAGCCAGGCTGCCTACACTTTAACCTCAGCTCCTCCACTCAAAAGCCAGGTGAGCTTGGTTAAAGGCTTGCTCTCTCTGTGCCTCAGTTTCCTCATCTGTAAAATGGGAATAGTAACAGAGCACATCAAAACTTCCAGAGCCTGTGCCTGGCACATGGCAGGGGCTTAATAAATGACAGTGACTGTAATTCTTACTGCTGATGTTAATTAGTATCATCACCTAGGGAAACTTATATTTACATGCTGATGCTTGCCAAGGACAACTTCCCAGAAACTACAAACCATCAAACCAAGAGTGGACCACATCATCCCCCTTTTGAAAAACTGACCACAAACTGCATTCTTATAAAATCTAATTTTCTCGTTGATTTCCCGTTTGGGAAAAGCTTTGTCTCTGAAATCTACTGAAGGCTCTGCCTTGGCGTTTGAGACCTGTTTGCTCTGCCTGGAACACTGGCCCCCTTCGCCAGTTCCTTCACTCTCTGCTCAGAAGTCAGATATTCCGTGAGCCCGTCTCTGGGCACCCTCTTCAGAATTCCAGCAACCCTATCTCCCTACACTTCCTATCTACCTTCTCAGCTTTGCCTTTTCCTTCTTAGCACCTTATCTGAGATATCTCATTCATGTATTTGTTGATCGTCCCCTCTCCTTCCCCAGCCCCCAACTAGAAGGTAAGGACCATTCACTTCACTGTCTTTTCTCCAGTGCCCTGGGCATGCATCTTCCCACCAGTGTGTGTCGCATGTATGAGTATACAGGTGGGAAGGAGAATTTGCAGGCTGGTTCTGAATTTAGAATTCATCAACAGGGGATCTATGCTCAGTAGAGAGCTCCCTCTCCAAGACAGCCTTGGGCAGTGTTTGGCATATGTCATTTCTTCTTTATGATAGCCTTATGAATGGGAAAGTTAGGGCTCAGAGAGATGAAGAGCTCGTAAGTCACACGATTTATGGGTGTGACGGGGCCTAAGGACTGGACCCTCCCTTCCCAGACAGCCAGTGAGTGCAGCCTCTGCTCTCCCCTGCACCCCAGCCTGGGCAGGGGGCCTCACTGGGTGGTTTCTGAGCTGGCTGCTCTGCAAGGCCAGAAGGCCCATCCCTCCTCACCTGCCCGCCTGTGTAGGCGGCTCTTGGCATGTGTGCTGAGTCAGGAGGCCCAAGCAGCTTTCCACACTCAGAGGTGGCGAGCTAATTAAGGGCGCCAGAGCTGCCAGTGGATGTGCTAGTAGGCGTTGTCTGAGAAGTTTGCCCAGAGCCACAGCCTGGTGTGGGGCTCCTTCCACCTTGGTCCCCAGGAGGCTGGGGGGTGGGACCAGCCCAGACCACCCATCGTGCGTATGAAGGGTGTTATATCAGACAGGAGCTGGAACCCAGTTAGACCTGGGTTCTTAAAGCCTGACTCTGCCACTGGTTCATGTGAGTTTCCCAAACACCCTGAATCTCCCCGCTGATAAAATCATAGCAGTAATCAATGCCTACCTCCAAAATTTGTGGGGATGATACAAAAGGCTATATGTGACATGCTGACCCCAGGTACAAAATAAATGTTCTTTTATATTTATTCATTGTGAACTACAGCCCACTTATCTGTAAAATGAGAGGTTTCTTTCAGTAGACACGATCTGGCACATAGAAGTGGGTGAATAGACGTTTGTCTCTTCCCCTCCTTCAGCCCCACGTGCTAGGCATAAGACCCCTGGCCCTGCCCTGGAGGTTTTCCATAGGCTGGTGATTCATGAACCAACTTCCCAGAGCAGTTGGGCTGGGGGCTGGGTTTCGTTTTGGAACTATTGTGTCAGAAGTTCCATTCCCCATCTCCCTTTCCTTGGACTATTACTAAGCCATAAAAAAGAACAAATTTGAGTCAGTTCTAGTGTGGTGGATGAACCTAGAACCTGTTACACAGAATGAAGTCAGAAAGAGAAAAACAAATATCATATATTAACACATATACATGGAATCGAGGAAAATGGTATTGAGGAAGCTAGTCGGAGGGAAGGAATGGGGACACAGATACAGAGACCGGACTTGTAGACACAGTTGGGGGAGGAAAGAGTGGGATGGACAGAGAAGGTAGCACAGACACACATTCATTGGTGCTCAGCCATCCAGTCATGTCCACCTCTTTGCAGCCCCACAGACTGTAGCCCACTAGGCTCCTCCATGGGATCCTCCAGTCAAGAATACTGAAGTGGGTTGCCATTTCCTCCTCCAGGGGGTCTTTCTGACCCAGGGATCAAACCTGCATCTCTTATGTCTCTTGCATTGACAGGCAGATTCTTGACCACTAGCCCACCTGGGAAGCCCTGTATATATGCTGCCATGTGTAAAGTAGATAGCTGGTGCTGCTGCTGCTAAGTCACTTCAGTCGTGTCTGACTCTGCGACCCCATAGACAGCAGCCCACCAGGCTCCTCTGTTCATGGGATTCTCCAGGCAAGAATACTGGAGGGGGCTTCCATTTCCTTCTCCAAGATAGCTGGTGAGAAGTTGCTATATCCAATTCATTTTTATTAAGTACCCAAAGGTGAGACTCTTAAAGCTAAGAGTGAGAGCTTTCAAGAAGATCATATGGGGTGATTCCAAAAGGTCAGGTGCTGAGAGCAGGACAAGATGCCTGCTCTCAGGAAACTTAGGTCTGGCTGGAGTCAGGAGGGGAGGTAGAAAATAAACATGTATCAGAAAGAGAAAAGAAGCCCCGTGAAAGCAGAAAATAGAGTCACATAATGGGAGGTGATGGAGGGGAGTAGTAATGTTATGTTAAATGGGGAGCCAGGAAGAGTATCAGTCAGGAAGCAGTATCTGAACACGACTTAAAGTATCAGGAGAGGCCGTGTTCAACACTGGAAGAAGGAGTGATAGGCTGCAGGAGCGGCACCTGCAAAGGCCCTGGGGTGAGCCGGACCTTAACTAGGGCCTACACACTCTCTGGTGGAGCAGTGGGCCCCCCAGATGAAGCCACAACTCTGCTCCTCCAGCCCAGGCAAGGCAGGCAGGCAGGCTTCCTCTTCAACAGTTGGCTGCCCTTAAGATCCTGGGGGCTCCCAGGATATCCTTTCTGCAATTAATTTTCTGCAACTGGCAGAGGTTAATCATACCTGTGTTCCTCGGGACCCATGCCAAAGCAGCCCTTCTCACATATGCTGGTTTAAATTAGAGGGCTTGTTTGCTGAAGGCTAGATTGGGCAGATTCCAAACTGGTCCTACTCTGAGCTCTCCTGATGGGCAGGTGAAAGAATGCTGGGGTAGGCTGGCATCTTGCACAGGTGAAGATGCCCGGTCCTGCCAGTCCAGGGAGAGGCAGGTCAGACCCCATCAGCCTCCTGCTCAACCTGTCTGGGCTCCCCAGAGAGGATGCCACCCAGACCTGCTCCTCTCCTGTGGGAGGTACTCCACGCTTGGCCCCCGCCTTCCCCCACTCTGTGTTCTCCTGCCTAACTCCTTCCTGTCTTAGCTGCCTTACTTCCTGGCCCCATGGGGGAAGTTGTATTCCTTCTTCCAGCCTCTGCACAAATCCTGCCTTTTATACAAGGCCCTGGAGGAATCTTCTTCGCCTTCCTCATTTTCCTAGTTTCTCTTAAGCGTTGAGTCCTTGTTCATAGTGTACATTCTGTTGGGGAGACTGAATTCCAGCAGAGTGTGAGCTCCTTGAGGGTAGAGGGGATAGACAGCTGCAGCTCCAGGGCCTAGCAAAAGCTTGCACGTCATCCATCCATCCATCCACTCAGCAGGTGTTTATGGAGGGTCCACTCTGTACTAGGCTCCATGAGAGGCCAAGGGAAACAGCTATGGGGCACTGTGTTCCTTGCTTTAAGTGGCTCCTAGCCTCATGCAGGGGACAGGCCATGAAGAGACCATTGTAACACAGAGGGCTGAGCAGATCGGGGTGTGGAGTCTAATGAGGGGTGTCCAGTTGAGGCTGAGGAGGTCCAGGAAGGTTTCTCAGAGGAAGTGACAACTAAACTACGTGGACTGAGAACACTGAGGCTCAGGGGGATGACAGCTGGCCCAAGACCTGCCATCTCACATGGCAGTGAGCCTGCAGATCCAGGTCTTTGTCAGTGCCCAGTGCATACGGTCATTTGTGGGGTGGGTTCCTCTCCATCTATACACTTCCCTCCTCCAGTTAGCACACACCCTTCTGATCCAGCCTCCCAGAGCAAGGAGGAAAAGGATCAGACCCACTGAGCCCGAGCCTGGGCAGCCTTGCCACATTCTGCTGCAAAATCTTCTATTGTCAGGTTACTTCAACCTTTCGATGACTCACCAGGTCCTTGGAGTCACAGAGGCTGTCAGCAGAATCCAAGGCCAGTGAACAGACTTCCCATCACAGGGTATTGGAGGACAGCTTTCTTCTTACTCACAGTTGCTTTTTATCCCCTCCCTATTTAGAAGATAATGCATAATAATTGTAGCAAATCTGGGGAGAAAATACAAATCACCCATAATTCCACTACTGAGAAATAAAAAATCTTAACATTTTGGTGTATTGAGATAGTTATTTTGGGATAGTATTCAGAAAGTGCTATAATATATAATTACTGCTTATTAATTTATGCAAATATGTGAATATGATTAACTTTATATATTTAGCTTGTAAAGACTTGTGTACTCTAGTGCCTGGAAGCCTCAAAGAAAGAGAGGAGAGGGAAAGGACTAGATTTATTGAGACAGTCATTGTATTGATAATACAAGAAGCAAGCTTATGTGATAAAACATTTATCTTGATGATGACTCCATCAAATGGATATTGTTCTCATTTCCATTTTTATTTAAATCATATAAACAAAGGCACAGAGCTAGGATGCAGTGGGTGACCTTGGGACTGAACTTGGTCTGTCTCACTCTCCAAATGCATATTCCTTCCATATTATCATGTGATTTCTGTGGCCTTACCTGAGACCTCAGAGAGAAGCATTTGTGTTGCCCTTGGAGATGGTCAAGCAGAGACAGCCACTGGCCATCCACTGGGTACCAGCGTTGTATCCTTATCAAGACATCTGATGGGCTCAGCCCTGGGTGAGCCACTAGGACCACTCACAGGAGCAGGCCCATCCCTGTTTCCAGGATGCTTTTCTGGTCTCCGTAAGACTCAGAGGAGGGAAATTTCTTCAGAGTATCAGCCACGGGAATGAAAAGGAAGGATGACTTTCAGAAACTACAGATACATCTTTCCATAGTGTAGCAGAAAATGCAAAGCTGAGGAGGGAAAACTTGAAATATCTGCTCATCAAAAAGCAGAGCCTATGTTGCACTGAGTCATCTTTTTAACATCAAAATACTTCCCCCAGATGAAGTCTTAGATGGGAGATCCATATGCAAACACATTAAAAATGGAGGGTTTTTAGCAGATTGGTCTGGGTGTGCACGTTGGGATACTCCTTCCTCCATTTGGGAGCAGACATTTAGCTGCTCACACTGGTATAACCCTCCCTCTAAACTAGTGGGTCACTAGGCATTTCCCTGAGTCCTCTCTCTGCCCCCTGCCCAACATCTTCCAACCATCTAGCCCCTACCACTTCTGCCTTGGACTTCTCAACAGTCCAGAAACTAACAGGAAGGGCCCAGCTTAGAGAAGAGCTGTGGAACTCTGTTCTCCAGAGCCATGGCTAGAGCACGTTCGCTGTTTGGTCCCTGCCATACCAGTTAGGTTGGGTGTCACCTGTCTTTGTGTCTTGCACACCAGCCATACCCAACTATGAGCATTTTTTCCACAAACATCATGCAGATTCTTCTTTCTTGTGGGAATGCCTTCCTCTCCTCATTCTGCCTGGTCAATTCCTACACATCCTTCAACACCCACCTCTGTTACCTCCTTTATGAGGCCCTGCCATTTCCAGGGAGTATTCATGCTGCTGCTACTGCTGCTAAGTCGCTTCAGTCGTGTCCGACTCTGTGCGACCCCATGGACGGCAGCCCACCAGGCTCCCCCGTCCCTGGGATTCTCCAGGCAAGGACACTGAAGTGGGTTGCCATTTCCTTCTCCAATGTGTGAAAGTGAAGTCGCTCAGTTGAGTCCGACTCTTGGCGACCCCATGGACTGCAGTGCACCAGGCTCCTCCATCCATGGGATTTTCCAGGCAAGAGTACTGGAGTGGGGTGCCACTGCCTTCTCTGAGAGTATTCATGGTTCCCTCTTAAACCTAACTCTGGTATGTTCCTTTTCACGCTCAGTGATAGACACCTGTTTGCCTGCCTTTTGGCCCCACCAGGCTGTGTGTTTCAAACAGGCAGACTGAGCTGAGTCGTTCCCTCTCCAGTACCTAGCCTGTATCAGGCCCTCAGTCACATGGGATAAATGTCTCTAGGGCCCTTAGTCCATTTGCTTAAGGGCAAGCAGTGCCGGTTCTATATTTCTGAGGAGCACATTCTCTACAGAATTAAAGTATCTTAGAGGAGGGCTTTGTCTAACTCATCAAGGTATCCCCCAGTTCCCAGGACAGAGCCTGGCACGCAGGGTGCCCTCCACCCATGTTTATAGAAGGCAGAATGTCCCGAATCATGCTGCTTTGGTAAATAGTATGCATGTGTTATTACCACAACCCTGTGATATGGGCTGAACACTATACTTATTTGTCTCCTGAGGCTATCACATGAGGCTGAGAGGTGTTAAGTGGCTGGTCCAAGGTCACTGGTAGTAACTGGTAGATCTGGGACTTGAACTCCAAAACCCAAGTTCTGGCTCACCTCTGCCCTACTCTGCTCCCTTCACAGGCCTGCACGTCTGATGTGTGCATGTTAGTTGCTCAGTCGTGTCCGACTCTTCGCGGCCTCATGGACTGTAACTCACCAGGCTCCTCTGTCCATGGAATTCTCCAGGCAAGAATACTGGAGTGGGTAGCCATTTCCTTCTCCANGGCCTGCACGTCTGATGTGTGCATGTTAGTTGCTCAGTCGTGTCCGACTCTTCGCGGCCTCATGGACTGTAACTCACCAGGCTCCTCTGTCCATGGAATTCTCCAGGCAAGAATACTGGAGTGGGTAGCCATTTCCTTCTCCAGGGAATCTTCCCGACCCAGGGATCGAACCAAAGTTTCCTGCGTTGCAGGCAGATTCTTTACCGTCTGAGCCACCAGGGAAGCACGTCTGATACCCATCCTCAGATGTCCATCCTCCAGAAGAACTTGCCAGGGTACCCTCCTTCAGTGCTGCGAGACCAGGTGCCGCAGTGCAGGATAGGGTCCACTGCCCGAGAGGGAAGACTGGCCATCTGGGCTTTGTGCCCTTGGTGTGGCCATCCCGGCCTCTGGGCCGCTAGGCTCTGCCCCAGGTACTTTTGGCTCCCCTTCTTGTCACAGTCCGCCCCTTGTCCCTCTGTGTCCTTCACCCACCCCCACCCCC
Organism: Oreotragus oreotragus; assembly: GCA_006410675.1. Classification (NCBI taxonomy): domain Eukaryota; kingdom Metazoa; phylum Chordata; class Mammalia; order Artiodactyla; family Bovidae; genus Oreotragus; species Oreotragus oreotragus. Next base: position 280,487 of record SJYX01011109.1, on the reverse strand, counting down.
CATCTTTTTCACAGCTCTATTTCCCCTCTTGTCAACAGATCGCTCGACAAAATGTTTTCCATCATTGCCGGCTAATTTTAGCCCTTTATCGGAGTTATTTCCTTTGGTAAATAGCTTCCTGGCACGGGGTGGGCAGCCTAGCTCAGGCGCCAGCGAGCACAGGCGGGAGCAGGAGGCGTGGGGCGGTGGGTGGGCACTGGCGAGCCAGGGAAGAATCCAGCGACTCGGGCCAGGCCTGGCCTGTGGGGACTGCTTTCCGCTCTGCGGACAGGCGGCGGCGTTAGCAGCAAGATGTCATTCAGTCCCCGTTTCAATTTGTTCAGCCCTTGCTTTGAGAAGGCGGCGGCGTGTGCCGAGGGCCTCGGAAGCAGACAATCAGCGGCAGGCGCCCAAAATAGCCTCGAGAAATCAGCAGCGTTTTTGCTTTGCTCCCGGCTTTTCGTGCCTGCGAGGGGAGGAAAGAAAGGATCCAGAGCATTTTCTGCGTCCAAACACACATCTCTTTTACAATAAGACAAATGACTTGTATTCCTGCTATTAAATCCAGCAGCGTCCCCTCCCCAACCCGCCACCCCTTCTCCCAAGACCTCGCCAACATTTCCTTTTGTGGCTGCGAGAGGAGAAAATAGCAGCAGCGGGCCTCTGCCTCCAACGGCTCTGCCGGCAAGCTCGGCTTTTACAAGTCGGGATTTTAATAAATTAACGCCACGCGTGCTGCTGCAGCTGCTGTAATGGCTTTCCAGAAGGTGCTGTGAGAGAGCCAGGCTCTGCTGGAGAGAAATGAGCCAGTGGTTTGCTGGTGGAAGCTTCCTGGCCCCCGTCAGAGGTTAAGCCAGGAGTCTGCTGGAGCCGGGAGTTTCTCTCTGAGTGCTGCCTGCTGACCCCGAGCCTCCAACAGGGCGGCCGAACCAGCCTCTGTTCCTGGAGGAGATTCTCTGATGGCCAGGGAGGCAGTGTGTGCCAAAGGGGAGCCCCAGGAGCCCAGCAGGAGACTCCCAGCCCTGCCTGACTCACAGAAGAGTCTTGTCCAAGCTGCCAACCCCCCCCACCCCACCCACCCCGAGAGCAGTTCCTAGGANGGAATGGGGACACAGATACAGAGACCGGACTTGTAGACACAGTTGGGGGAGGAAAGAGTGGGATGGACAGAGAAGGTAGCACAGACACACATTCATTGGTGCTCAGCCATCCAGTCATGTCCACCTCTTTGCAGCCCCACAGACTGTAGCCCACTAGGCTCCTCCATGGGATCCTCCAGTCAAGAATACTGAAGTGGGTTGCCATTTCCTCCTCCAGGGGGTCTTTCTGACCCAGGGATCAAACCTGCATCTCTTATGTCTCTTGCATTGACAGGCAGATTCTTGACCACTAGCCCACCTGGGAAGCCCTGTATATATGCTGCCATGTGTAAAGTAGATAGCTGGTGCTGCTGCTGCTAAGTCACTTCAGTCGTGTCTGACTCTGCGACCCCATAGACAGCAGCCCACCAGGCTCCTCTGTTCATGGGATTCTCCAGGCAAGAATACTGGAGGGGGCTTCCATTTCCTTCTCCAAGATAGCTGGTGAGAAGTTGCTATATCCAATTCATTTTTATTAAGTACCCAAAGGTGAGACTCTTAAAGCTAAGAGTGAGAGCTTTCAAGAAGATCATATGGGGTGATTCCAAAAGGTCAGGTGCTGAGAGCAGGACAAGATGCCTGCTCTCAGGAAACTTAGGTCTGGCTGGAGTCAGGAGGGGAGGTAGAAAATAAACATGTATCAGAAAGAGAAAAGAAGCCCCGTGAAAGCAGAAAATAGAGTCACATAATGGGAGGTGATGGAGGGGAGTAGTAATGTTATGTTAAATGGGGAGCCAGGAAGAGTATCAGTCAGGAAGCAGTATCTGAACACGACTTAAAGTATCAGGAGAGGCCGTGTTCAACACTGGAAGAAGGAGTGATAGGCTGCAGGAGCGGCACCTGCAAAGGCCCTGGGGTGAGCCGGACCTTAACTAGGGCCTACACACTCTCTGGTGGAGCAGTGGGCCCCCCAGATGAAGCCACAACTCTGCTCCTCCAGCCCAGGCAAGGCAGGCAGGCAGGCTTCCTCTTCAACAGTTGGCTGCCCTTAAGATCCTGGGGGCTCCCAGGATATCCTTTCTGCAATTAATTTTCTGCAACTGGCAGAGGTTAATCATACCTGTGTTCCTCGGGACCCATGCCAAAGCAGCCCTTCTCACATATGCTGGTTTAAATTAGAGGGCTTGTTTGCTGAAGGCTAGATTGGGCAGATTCCAAACTGGTCCTACTCTGAGCTCTCCTGATGGGCAGGTGAAAGAATGCTGGGGTAGGCTGGCATCTTGCACAGGTGAAGATGCCCGGTCCTGCCAGTCCAGGGAGAGGCAGGTCAGACCCCATCAGCCTCCTGCTCAACCTGTCTGGGCTCCCCAGAGAGGATGCCACCCAGACCTGCTCCTCTCCTGTGGGAGGTACTCCACGCTTGGCCCCCGCCTTCCCCCACTCTGTGTTCTCCTGCCTAACTCCTTCCTGTCTTAGCTGCCTTACTTCCTGGCCCCATGGGGGAAGTTGTATTCCTTCTTCCAGCCTCTGCACAAATCCTGCCTTTTATACAAGGCCCTGGAGGAATCTTCTTCGCCTTCCTCATTTTCCTAGTTTCTCTTAAGCGTTGAGTCCTTGTTCATAGTGTACATTCTGTTGGGGAGACTGAATTCCAGCAGAGTGTGAGCTCCTTGAGGGTAGAGGGGATAGACAGCTGCAGCTCCAGGGCCTAGCAAAAGCTTGCACGTCATCCATCCATCCATCCACTCAGCAGGTGTTTATGGAGGGTCCACTCTGTACTAGGCTCCATGAGAGGCCAAGGGAAACAGCTATGGGGCACTGTGTTCCTTGCTTTAAGTGGCTCCTAGCCTCATGCAGGGGACAGGCCATGAAGAGACCATTGTAACACAGAGGGCTGAGCAGATCGGGGTGTGGAGTCTAATGAGGGGTGTCCAGTTGAGGCTGAGGAGGTCCAGGAAGGTTTCTCAGAGGAAGTGACAACTAAACTACGTGGACTGAGAACACTGAGGCTCAGGGGGATGACAGCTGGCCCAAGACCTGCCATCTCACATGGCAGTGAGCCTGCAGATCCAGGTCTTTGTCAGTGCCCAGTGCATACGGTCATTTGTGGGGTGGGTTCCTCTCCATCTATACACTTCCCTCCTCCAGTTAGCACACACCCTTCTGATCCAGCCTCCCAGAGCAAGGAGGAAAAGGATCAGACCCACTGAGCCCGAGCCTGGGCAGCCTTGCCACATTCTGCTGCAAAATCTTCTATTGTCAGGTTACTTCAACCTTTCGATGACTCACCAGGTCCTTGGAGTCACAGAGGCTGTCAGCAGAATCCAAGGCCAGTGAACAGACTTCCCATCACAGGGTATTGGAGGACAGCTTTCTTCTTACTCACAGTTGCTTTTTATCCCCTCCCTATTTAGAAGATAATGCATAATAATTGTAGCAAATCTGGGGAGAAAATACAAATCACCCATAATTCCACTACTGAGAAATAAAAAATCTTAACATTTTGGTGTATTGAGATAGTTATTTTGGGATAGTATTCAGAAAGTGCTATAATATATAATTACTGCTTATTAATTTATGCAAATATGTGAATATGATTAACTTTATATATTTAGCTTGTAAAGACTTGTGTACTCTAGTGCCTGGAAGCCTCAAAGAAAGAGAGGAGAGGGAAAGGACTAGATTTATTGAGACAGTCATTGTATTGATAATACAAGAAGCAAGCTTATGTGATAAAACATTTATCTTGATGATGACTCCATCAAATGGATATTGTTCTCATTTCCATTTTTATTTAAATCATATAAACAAAGGCACAGAGCTAGGATGCAGTGGGTGACCTTGGGACTGAACTTGGTCTGTCTCACTCTCCAAATGCATATTCCTTCCATATTATCATGTGATTTCTGTGGCCTTACCTGAGACCTCAGAGAGAAGCATTTGTGTTGCCCTTGGAGATGGTCAAGCAGAGACAGCCACTGGCCATCCACTGGGTACCAGCGTTGTATCCTTATCAAGACATCTGATGGGCTCAGCCCTGGGTGAGCCACTAGGACCACTCACAGGAGCAGGCCCATCCCTGTTTCCAGGATGCTTTTCTGGTCTCCGTAAGACTCAGAGGAGGGAAATTTCTTCAGAGTATCAGCCACGGGAATGAAAAGGAAGGATGACTTTCAGAAACTACAGATACATCTTTCCATAGTGTAGCAGAAAATGCAAAGCTGAGGAGGGAAAACTTGAAATATCTGCTCATCAAAAAGCAGAGCCTATGTTGCACTGAGTCATCTTTTTAACATCAAAATACTTCCCCCAGATGAAGTCTTAGATGGGAGATCCATATGCAAACACATTAAAAATGGAGGGTTTTTAGCAGATTGGTCTGGGTGTGCACGTTGGGATACTCCTTCCTCCATTTGGGAGCAGACATTTAGCTGCTCACACTGGTATAACCCTCCCTCTAAACTAGTGGGTCACTAGGCATTTCCCTGAGTCCTCTCTCTGCCCCCTGCCCAACATCTTCCAACCATCTAGCCCCTACCACTTCTGCCTTGGACTTCTCAACAGTCCAGAAACTAACAGGAAGGGCCCAGCTTAGAGAAGAGCTGTGGAACTCTGTTCTCCAGAGCCATGGCTAGAGCACGTTCGCTGTTTGGTCCCTGCCATACCAGTTAGGTTGGGTGTCACCTGTCTTTGTGTCTTGCACACCAGCCATACCCAACTATGAGCATTTTTTCCACAAACATCATGCAGATTCTTCTTTCTTGTGGGAATGCCTTCCTCTCCTCATTCTGCCTGGTCAATTCCTACACATCCTTCAACACCCACCTCTGTTACCTCCTTTATGAGGCCCTGCCATTTCCAGGGAGTATTCATGCTGCTGCTACTGCTGCTAAGTCGCTTCAGTCGTGTCCGACTCTGTGCGACCCCATGGACGGCAGCCCACCAGGCTCCCCCGTCCCTGGGATTCTCCAGGCAAGGACACTGAAGTGGGTTGCCATTTCCTTCTCCAATGTGTGAAAGTGAAGTCGCTCAGTTGAGTCCGACTCTTGGCGACCCCATGGACTGCAGTGCACCAGGCTCCTCCATCCATGGGATTTTCCAGGCAAGAGTACTGGAGTGGGGTGCCACTGCCTTCTCTGAGAGTATTCATGGTTCCCTCTTAAACCTAACTCTGGTATGTTCCTTTTCACGCTCAGTGATAGACACCTGTTTGCCTGCCTTTTGGCCCCACCAGGCTGTGTGTTTCAAACAGGCAGACTGAGCTGAGTCGTTCCCTCTCCAGTACCTAGCCTGTATCAGGCCCTCAGTCACATGGGATAAATGTCTCTAGGGCCCTTAGTCCATTTGCTTAAGGGCAAGCAGTGCCGGTTCTATATTTCTGAGGAGCACATTCTCTACAGAATTAAAGTATCTTAGAGGAGGGCTTTGTCTAACTCATCAAGGTATCCCCCAGTTCCCAGGACAGAGCCTGGCACGCAGGGTGCCCTCCACCCATGTTTATAGAAGGCAGAATGTCCCGAATCATGCTGCTTTGGTAAATAGTATGCATGTGTTATTACCACAACCCTGTGATATGGGCTGAACACTATACTTATTTGTCTCCTGAGGCTATCACATGAGGCTGAGAGGTGTTAAGTGGCTGGTCCAAGGTCACTGGTAGTAACTGGTAGATCTGGGACTTGAACTCCAAAACCCAAGTTCTGGCTCACCTCTGCCCTACTCTGCTCCCTTCACAGGCCTGCACGTCTGATGTGTGCATGTTAGTTGCTCAGTCGTGTCCGACTCTTCGCGGCCTCATGGACTGTAACTCACCAGGCTCCTCTGTCCATGGAATTCTCCAGGCAAGAATACTGGAGTGGGTAGCCATTTCCTTCTCCAGGGAATCTTCCCGACCCAGGGATCGAACCAAAGTTTCCTGCGTTGCAGGCAGATTCTTTACCGTCTGAGCCACCAGGGAAGCACGTCTGATACCCATCCTCAGATGTCCATCCTCCAGAAGAACTTGCCAGGGTACCCTCCTTCAGTGCTGCGAGACCAGGTGCCGCAGTGCAGGATAGGGTCCACTGCCCGAGAGGGAAGACTGGCCATCTGGGCTTTGTGCCCTTGGTGTGGCCATCCCGGCCTCTGGGCCGCTAGGCTCTGCCCCAGGTACTTTTGGCTCCCCTTCTTGTCACAGTCCGCCCCTTGTCCCTCTGTGTCCTTCACCCACCCCCACCCCCCATCTTTTTCACAGCTCTATTTCCCCTCTTGTCAACAGATCGCTCGACAAAATGTTTTCCATCATTGCCGGCTAATTTTAGCCCTTTATCGGAGTTATTTCCTTTGGTAAATAGCTTCCTGGCACGGGGTGGGCAGCCTAGCTCAGGCGCCAGCGAGCACAGGCGGGAGCAGGAGGCGTGGGGCGGTGGGTGGGCACTGGCGAGCCAGGGAAGAATCCAGCGACTCGGGCCAGGCCTGGCCTGTGGGGACTGCTTTCCGCTCTGCGGACAGGCGGCGGCGTTAGCAGCAAGATGTCATTCAGTCCCCGTTTCAATTTGTTCAGCCCTTGCTTTGAGAAGGCGGCGGCGTGTGCCGAGGGCCTCGGAAGCAGACAATCAGCGGCAGGCGCCCAAAATAGCCTCGAGAAATCAGCAGCGTTTTTGCTTTGCTCCCGGCTTTTCGTGCCTGCGAGGGGAGGAAAGAAAGGATCCAGAGCATTTTCTGCGTCCAAACACACATCTCTTTTACAATAAGACAAATGACTTGTATTCCTGCTATTAAATCCAGCAGCGTCCCCTCCCCAACCCGCCACCCCTTCTCCCAAGACCTCGCCAACATTTCCTTTTGTGGCTGCGAGAGGAGAAAATAGCAGCAGCGGGCCTCTGCCTCCAACGGCTCTGCCGGCAAGCTCGGCTTTTACAAGTCGGGATTTTAATAAATTAACGCCACGCGTGCTGCTGCAGCTGCTGTAATGGCTTTCCAGAAGGTGCTGTGAGAGAGCCAGGCTCTGCTGGAGAGAAATGAGCCAGTGGTTTGCTGGTGGAAGCTTCCTGGCCCCCGTCAGAGGTTAAGCCAGGAGTCTGCTGGAGCCGGGAGTTTCTCTCTGAGTGCTGCCTGCTGACCCCGAGCCTCCAACAGGGCGGCCGAACCAGCCTCTGTTCCTGGAGGAGATTCTCTGATGGCCAGGGAGGCAGTGTGTGCCAAAGGGGAGCCCCAGGAGCCCAGCAGGAGACTCCCAGCCCTGCCTGACTCACAGAAGAGTCTTGTCCAAGCTGCCAACCCCCCCCACCCCACCCACCCCGAGAGCAGTTCCTAGGAGGAATAAACTCTCAGAGAAGGGTGATCCCTCTCCTTTATAGCACATACCCAATGAGAGCTTAACACTTACTTGTGGAATATTTTGACCATCTCTATCAGGGGTCAGCACACTTAGGCCAGGGGGCCAAATCTGACCCTTTGCATCCATTCATAGCTTCAGCTGCTTTCACACTGCATTGGCAGAGTTGAGAGGTTGCCATGCAGGGACCGGATGGACCCCAAAGCCTAACATATTTTCCCCTCTGGCTCTTCACTGGAAAAAGTTCATCAACAGCTGATCTAGGTGGTTAGGAACATTCTCGAAGTTACTCAGCTACTAAGTGGCCTAAAAGTAGATGTGCCCATGGAAGGCTCAACATCCAGGGCTGTCAGAAAAGTTATCAATTAAATGTGCACAGATGGAAGTGAACTTGACAAAAAAATAAATCTCTCCCAAGAGTAAAAGTCATGTAACACATTGAGGGGTACGGTCAGATCTGGGATAAGGCTTCTGAGCAGGGACTCTGCTTGGGCACACTCACCACCACTTTCTAACCACGTGGCCTTGGGCAAGTATATACTGGAGCTCTTCAAGCCTCAGTGGCTTCAGCTGTAGAATGGGTACAGTAATCCTTACTCTGCAGGACTGCTATGAGGATTTAGCATGATAATCCAAGCAAAACATTGGCATAGTGTCTGGTAAATATTGAGGGCTCTCTTCAGGATTTGTTCCCCTCATTGGTCTTGCTTTTCACCTGAGCCTCCCCTGGTAATGTCCCTCCCTTGGCCTCCATCTACGTGTTCTTCCCAAAGCAGCTTATTTGATTGAATGGAGTCGGAGTGAAGGTCCTGGGGTCCTGAGCGGTAACAGAATGGAGAGGCTGACATGTTTAAGAATCACAGGACCTGGATTCTGATGTTGGCCTTGCCCTTCACTGAGCCATTTTATCTTGAGCATGGTACATTGGCCTCTCCAAGCCTCACTTTCCTCATCTGGAAGATGGAGGAAAATAGACCCTTTCTTGTAGGTGAGAAATAAAGCCTAGATGCACTTCTGTGTGCTGTCTATTTGGAACTCTCAAGAATAATAGATAGCAAACCCTTAGGCTATCCTCCCTTCCCAGATGAGCTGCTTTAGGTAGATTCCAGTTTTGTCCGAGTTGTCACAGGAAGGACTAGGTTTGGGTCTTTCCAGGCCCCTTGTGGACCACACCTTGGGGGTAAAATGCTCTGAGAAGTCTTCTGTCCTGTCTCGCTGAAGTGGAAAGTTTCATAAAACCCAGAGGCACAGCACGCCAAACCAGCTCAGCTACACTCCTGGCACAAAGACCAACCAGTGACTTTGAAAATGTGTGTTTTCCTGGATAAAACCTCTAATTGGACAATTGCAGGTCTTCTGGCTTTATGTCGACTTTATGACTCTGAAAGCTCTTAAGCTGGGGTGAGGAAAAATTTATGAATGGGCTTTCTTTATTTCTGTAGCACTCTCACTCACGCTGTTGACCCCACAGCGGGGCTGGGCTTCCATGACTTCTTAATTTCTCTTTGCCAGGTGGTCCGTGCTCTGCCTGCTCCATCGCTGAGCCACAGGTCCAGTGACAAGAACCCAGGCAAAGGGTTTCTGGCTGCTTAAAAATTTGTCCTATGCACAGACTGATTTCCCAGGCAAGGGAATATGGTGCTTGGGAATTTTTCAGGGAAGCTTTACAGTTTTCTCTCAAATTTTGAAAGCTTGTTTTACCAGAATTTTAAAGTTCTTCTCACAGAAAGCTCTTATAATCTGTATTAAAGTCTTAGAGGAAAGGCTGATTTCTGGATGATAAACATTTTCTTTGGGTCTCTGCATCCAAGAATATTTTGAAGGTAGGCAACAGAGCTACAAAGACGTGTCTGGACCAGTGTGGCAATGAGACTGACTTCACTCAAAAATTGTGTTAGTTAGGGTAATGTAACCTTCTATAACAAAAAGACCCCAAATATATAAAGGCTCAACACGTAGAAGTATATTTCTTGTTCACATAATAGTTCAAGGCTGACGTTTCTGGTCAATGCGTGGCTTTTCCTCTATCCAGTGATTCAGGAGCTCAGGCTCCTTCAACCTATGGCTTCACCATTGCCTCTAGCCAGTGGAAGGTGGAAAAGAACGTGGAGAAGGCTCACCAGCCTCATAAAAGCCTCAGCCTGCAAATGACTCTCATCATCTCTTACGTTTCATCAATGAGGTCACATGGCCACACCTAGATATAAAGGGGGCTGTGAGCAATGCAGTTGCTCCATGGGAAATCCCTTCACATGGATAACTGTATACTGTGAAAGGAAGAATCTGAATTTTAGGGGCAGATAATTCCATGAAGAATTAAATACAGCTGGGGTGCCATTGGGTCTAGCTCCTGGTCAACAGTGTCACTATCTTTGTCTGAATCCCTAGCTCTTAGAGCAATACCCAGCATGTAGCAGGCGCTCGGTAAATTCTGGAGCAAAGAGCGAATGGATGAATCCATGACTATTCTCTCAGCTCTATTCCCTTTGTCCCTGGCTTGAACCTCTGAATAGAAAAACCAATTTCCTGGCCAGCTGCTTCAGGCCACCTGAAGAACACACCTGTTGGGCCAGACTCCAAGAGTTGATCAAATGTGCCCGCTCAAAGAATCCAGACACTTGTAGTTGCTTATCCAATTTACAAATCGCTTTTGTTGAAGAGAGTAAAAGTTATCCAAATGTAGGGTCATCTCGAATAATCTCCTGTATGGATGTTAAACCTAAGCATCTACAAGATTTCTGATTAGAAGCTCCCTTAGTGGGTATCTAGGCCCCCAGCTGTAAAAGTGACCCAGCTTACAAGCCCACCCACTCGACAGTGACTGTCCAGTATTGGCTTCTGAGAGAGAATGTGCTGGGATTGATTGGCAAGGTGCTCCACTGGCAAGGGGAAGGAAATGGTTAAGCAAGTCCCATATTCTTTAGAGACGATATCAATCTATAAAATACAGATTCCTATATTTTATACAGAAAGGAGATGTGGAAAGGCCCTGCCATGGAAGACGTTGGCTGGACAGCCTAGATCAGGGGGTGACTGGAGCCAGGGACTAACTAGATGAGGACAGAGAAGGGTAGACAATCAGAAGAGGGTACACTGGAAAATTCTCTTGGAAATTGAGAGAGCCAAGGGCAAGGGACTGTCAGTTACCGTGGCTACTTCTGAGAGAGGAAAGTGGAAGCAGAGCATGGCGTGGGGTGGGATGGGGAGTCTGAGACTGACCTGACTCCTTCTGAGCTTGGTCAGCCTCAGTGGGGTGTTAGGGGCCAAATGATGTTCTGCCCTAATTCCTATGCCTGAGTCCAGTACTTCACAATGTGACTGTTTCTGGAGGGAAGGTCTTTAAAGAGGTCATTAAATTAATATTAAAGTGGGCCCTAATCTGATATGACTCGAATCCTTATAAAAATAAATTAGATACACACAGAGGAAAGACCAAGTGAAGACATGGAGAAGGTGGTCATCTACAAGCTGAGGAAACAGGCCTCAGAATAAGCGAATCCTGCTGACACCTTGATCTTGGGCTTCTAGCTTCTACAATTGTGAGAAAATAAACTTCTGTTGGGCTTCCCTGGTGGCTCAGACAGTAAAGAATCCACCTGCAATGCAGGAGACCTGGGTTCGATCCCTGGGTCGGGAAGATCCCCTGGAAGAGAGCATGGCAACCCGCTCCAGTATTCTTGCCTGGAGAATCCCCACGGGCAGGGGAGCCTGGGGGGCTCCAGTCCCTGGGGTCACAAGGAGTCCAACAGGACTGACCATAAGCACACAAGCTGTTGCTTAAGCCCCGGCGAGTGGCAGTACTTTGCTATGGCAGCTCTAGAAAACCAACAGGAAAGAAGTGAAATCCGCTGCTCTTGCCCATGCCCCTCTCCAGGGCTTCTGTCGTGAAGTGGCTGCATGAACTTGGAGAGTGGCTAAAAAGGGCAGGAGGTTCTCCTGGGTCTCGAGGATGCCTTGGAGCCTACAGACCCACAGGCCTCCCGTGATGACCTGGGCACCAAGGGTGCCTTCCAGTTTGTGAACACCATGACTGCTACCTCCTGGTTCCTCCTCTGTGCCTCCCCGTGTTGGCACCTGGGCGTCCTGAGACTCCTGGTTCATGGTCTCCAATCCAGGTGAGCTCAGTCCAGAGGGAGCCAGAAGTCCTGTGTCTCCAGGATCCTAAGATGACACGGCTTACAAAACACTATCCATTCAGTAACAGTGTTCCAGGAGGCAAGAAATCCTCTGACTCCAAAGCATGGGTCGTAAGAACAACCCTGATTTTAATCAAGGGAAAATGGGAGACCTGCCTGTCTTCGAATCAAAACAGTGGAGTCAGTCGATGGTTCGAGCACAGGGCTGTGTGCTGTGACAGAGAGGGTCCTGGGAGAGAGTGGGTGATTCTGCCCTAGGCAGGAGGAGGTCAGGACCCTTGAGAGGACACACGTGAAGGGGAGAAGGCCAGGCCGACAGGGCAGGAAGGGTATTCCTGGCAGAGGGAGCAGAATAGACAAAGGAACAAGATGTATGCATATCCGCATTAGCGAGAGAGTATGCAGCGGAGAAGATGGAGGTGAGACGGGGCAGACAGACAGTGAGGGGACGGGACAGACAGACAGTGAGGGGCCTGGGCCGCAGTCCTCAACTGCATCTAGAGCAGAGGGTGGGAAGTGAGGCTACAGGCCAGGTGGGAACCCCAGGCTCGTTCAAAAGAGGGGCTCCAAAGCGGATCTCTCCTCACAGCTCCATCTCCTTCAGAGGCTCCCTTCGTGAGAGCACAGATGCATGGTAACCAAGGAACGGTCTATTTAAAACTGCTTGTGAGTTTCTTCTAGAAAGTATACTGCAGGCTGGAGAGGGAGGAGGGAAGGAGAGCCATCAGGAGGAAGAAGGCCCTGAGAGGGAGTGGTCTGCCCTGAGCCCACCGTGGGATCTAGGGCCAGTCCCTGCCTCTCCCTGGGCCTCACGTCGTCTGTACCTCGTGGCAGAAAATCGTTCGGGCTCAGGGCACAGCTGTGTGTGTTCAAAGCTGGGCTCCGTCACTTGTGGTGTGTATGTTTTGGCAAATTACTTAAGTGTGGGCCTAAGTGTTCTCCTATGTTAAGGGCATGATAATGGTGCCTACCTTTCGAAGGTGCTGTGAGTATTAAATGAGATAATGCACATAAAGTGCTTTTAACAGTGTTTGGCAGATGCAAAACACTCAAAATCAACTATTGTAAAATATGAGGAGATGGTGATGATGATGATGGACTAGTTTTGTGGGCTTTAAACACTTAACAGTATTTTTTTCCAACTCTGTTGGAACTTGAAAGTATAAGATAGGTTACACTGAGCTCTTCTGGTTGATGCCAGTGGAGAACCTGAGCCCAGAACCTCAGCATCCCTCCATCCACAGGGCTGTCTCCCACCCCACCCAGGACACATCTACAGAACTCTCAGGCTCCAAAAACTCAGGTTGAAAGTGATTGTCTCAGAAGATTGCTGAGGTCTCTTGGCTGCTCTCTTTAATCTTTTTAATCCTTCTGAAACCTGAATATACATCTAGAATAGCTATCCTTTACAGCACAAAACCATTTCCAAAAGCATCAGCTGAACCAGGACTCAGGGACAGTCTAGGAAAGGCCAGCCAAAGTGGACACAGAGAGGTGAGAAACTTATTTGAGCAAAAATCCTGATCGCAAAGACCCACAGACAACCTGGTACCACCTCCCATTTTTTTAAGCCAATACCTTTTTAGTTAAGTAATTTCACATGCTGTAATTCATTCCAGTGCCCATCAAAGTCACCTTCAGTTCACTTTAGTTCAGTCGCTCAGTCGTGTCCGATTCTTTGTGACCCCATGAATCGCAGCATGCCAGGCCTCCCTGTCCATGACCAACTCCCGGATTTCACTCAAACTCTCGTCCATCGAGTCAGTGATGCCATCTAGCCATCTCATCCTCTGTCGTCCCCTTCTCCTCCTGCCCCCAATCCCTCCCATCATCAGAGTCTTTTCCAATGAGTCAACTCTTTGCATGAGGTGGCCAAAGTACTGGAGTTTCAGCTTTAGCATCATTCCTTCCAAAGAAATCCCAGGGTTGATCTCCTTCAGAATGGACTGGTTGGATCTCCTTGCAGTCCAGGGGACTCTCAAGAGTCTTCTCCAACACCACAGTTCAAAAGCATCAATTCTTTGGTGCTCAGCTTTCTTCACAGTCCAACTCTCACATCCATACATGACCACTGGAAAAACCATAGCCTTGACTAGACGGAACTTTGTTGGCAAATAATGTCTCTGCTTTTGAATATGCTATCTAGGTTGGTCATAACTTTTCTTCCAAGGAGTAAACGTCTTTTAATTTCATGGCTGCAGTCACCATCTGCAGTGATTTTCTTAAATAATGTTTATTTATTTTAGCAAAGTAACAAAAAGATATTAAAAACAAATATAAATCACTTAAAGGCAAAGAAATCTATAATCTGTTATTGAAAGCTGCATTTTAAGAAAACGGTGTTCTCTAAACAGAGAGAAGACCAAATTTCAGTCTGGCATCAGCTTACATTTAATAACAAAATTTGTTTATCTGTTTAATCTTAGAAAGTCTTTTCCATAAATCTTGAAGAACTAGCAGTATTCTTCTAAAGGCATGAGTGTAAAACCATAGAAGGCATGTTTAAAACCTGATTCTATTGCAACTGACAAAAAGCCCTGGTCATAACACTTCACTATGATAACTAGAATTATAATTGACCATATTTTATCAGGACATATCAGATCTATATGAATTTCACATAGTTTTAGGATATCTATATTAGTAACATCAAGCACACAGTATAACCTGAAATGATTTTTCACCCCTTTAACAGTACTTTGCATGTAATTTAACATGGCCAGTGAACCCAGGTAGCTTAATAGCTCTTTGGGATGTCTCAGGGGCCCTCTGGAGCATCCCGAAGTTAGCTAGAAGTCAAGTTCTTTAGGAAGTTTTGTCAATAAATATCAAAAGGGTTTATAACACTCAGTCAGGTAGGATCATAAAAGTTACTGTGAAATAATATTTATTTACTTAGCCAAAGTTAACAAAAGATTTCAAAGCTAAATATAGAATAGACCAATTAAGAGGTAAAGAAACTTAAATCTATTATTAAAAGCAGGTCAGCATCTGAAGGAAGTATGTCCTCTTAACAGAGAGAAAGGCCGAATTTAAGTTTTTGCACCAACTTACTTTAAACTCATTTAGGTAAACTTATGGAGAAGGAAATGGCAACCCACTCCAATGTTTTTGCCTGGAGAATCCCAGGGACGGGGGAGCCTGGTGGGCTGCCCTCTATCGGGTCGCACATAGTTGGACACAACTGAAGTGACTTAGCAATAGCAGGTAAATTTAATTAAATTTATTTGAAACTTAGTCGGTCCTAACCATGCACAAAGCTTGTTTTTTCAGGCTCCATAAACCTTTTAATCATTTTCTGTAACAGACACCTGTAAGTCAGACCTACTTTCTTTTCCCTTTATAAAATGTAATTTTATTTTTTATATCTGCTTTATTAAAAAATGCATCCTACTTTCTTATTAGATTAGCAAACAAACATTAATACTAGATATTTAATATTGAATATTTTCCAGTTCACTTGAATCTGAAATTTATTTAGGTTAATTTTTCTTGCATTCAGAATTGTTTGATTGCTTACTTTTGTTTAGGCTAATTAAATTAGAACTCATTTACAACTTCAACAATATTATCAGAAAATAGACATATACTGAGACATACATAAATCCAGACAGACAGACAGACAGACAGAGATCTTATAGTTTTCTGTTTGAGATTTAAAATATCTCTTTGTTCCCCCCCTTTTTTTTCCTTCACTTGAAGTTCTAATTTGCCAAAGGCTGAGGTCTCAGGCCAAGCTGGTTGTGTATTTCAAGGACATGGAAAGGGTTAGCTTCAAGCTTTTCCCTGGGCAGGCCTTTTTAACAAGCTAGTTGTTTTTGATTGTATATGCAAAAAGATTTTGTTTTGTAGTTTCCAAAAAGAAAAATTTCTCTCACTCCGTTCAATCAGCAATCATGTACTCACAATCATTCAGAGACTATCACAATGCCTCCCTTCTCCTGAGACCCCAGGTTTCCTTACCTATTGCTCTCTTCCTGGGAGCCTCAAGGAACTTATAGTCGCGATGCCTTCCTTCTCCTGAATCCCTAGGCTTCCTTAACTGTTGCTCCTTTCCTGGGATCCCCAAGGAGGTTGTCATTCACGATGCCTCCCTTCCTCCCAAGTCCCCAGGTTTCCTTAACTGTAGCTCCCATCTTGGGAGCTCCAGGAGGTGATCAGTCTCCTCTTCGACCGGTTGGAGTAGGTTCCTCCTGTGGTGAGGAGGAAGGTGTAGGTTCCTCCTGGGGTAAGTCCCCCCCAGGGCCTTACCTTATCCTGTGGCCATTCCTGGTGAGTTGGCCCATCCCTCTAATGAGTCCAGTTGGGGCTTGGCCATCCGGAGAGTCAGAACACCGGTTCAAAAGAGAACCCAGAATACTGTCAGGTGGGGCAATTCCTTGTTTGTCTCGGGATTCCTTCACTTCAGCCTGGCCAAGTCAACAGTCTGGTGGCTCAAAGGGGTGGTGTGGTTGGAATCTTGCTGGGACCTCCAGAAATGTTGAGAAACCAGTACTCAAGAAACCAAGTACCACACTCAGAGAGCTGGAGAATTCAGGTTTATTATGTCAGCAAGCCCAGAGGAGTTAACACTCCAAGCTGTGAGCCCCGAACAAAAGGATTAAAAGAGTTTTTCGATAGACTAATAGTGGGCAACACTAGCTGTTAACAGGCTGGTGTTTTGTGTGCTTGGGAATAGCAGTCAAGACGGGGAGGGGGATGCCTGGTCAGGCATGATTAAGCAGGTTTGCAGGGGCTGGACGATTGCAAAGAGCAGGACAAGGGTGAGTGAGATAAATTCCAGTTCCTAGTATTGCAAGTCCCCACCTTCTGAGACTATGTGATCTACATGATCTAGACTTTTCAAAGGGCAAGCTGAGTTACAGAGGCAGAAGGAGAAGGAGGTTATGTAAAATTTTAACTTTTCCTCTTCAGAAGGACTGATGCTGAAGCTGAAACTCCAATACTTTGGCCACTTGATGTGAAGAACTGACTCATCTGAAAAGACCCTGATGCTGGGAAAGATTGAAGGTGGGAGGAGAAGGGAATGACAGAGGATGAAATGGTTGGATGACATCACTGACTCAATGGACATGAGTTTGAGTAAACTCTGAGAGTTGGCAATGGACAGGGAGGCTTGGCATGTGGCAGCCCATGGGGTCACAAAGAGCTGGACATGACTGAAAGACTAAACTGAACTGTTCCTTGGAAGAAAAGCTATAACCAACCTAGACAGCATATTAAAAAGCAGAGTCGTTACTTTGCCAACAAAGGTCTGTCTAGTCAAAGCTATGGTTTGTATAGTAGTCATGTGTGGATGTGAGAGTTGGACCATAAAAAAAGCTGAGCGCTGAAGAATTGATGCTTTTGAACTGTAGTGTTGGAGAAGACTCTTGAGAGGCCCTTGGACTGCAAGGAGACTCAACCAGTCCTGAAGGAAATCAGTCCTGAATATTCATTGGAAGGACTGATGCTGAAGGTGAAGTTCCAGTACTTTGGCCACCTGATGCAAATAACTGACTCACTGGAAAAGACCCTGATGCTGGGAAAGATTGAAGGCAGGAGAAGGAGATGACAGAGAACGAGATGGTTGAATGGCATCACCAACTTGATGGACATGAGTTTGACCAAGCTCTGAGTGTTGGTGATAGACAGGGAAACCTGGCGTGCTGCAGTCCATGGGGTCACAAAGAGTAGAAAAAGACTGAGCAATTGAACTAAACTGAATTAGCATTGCATTTCCTGGGGCTAGAAAACTGGATGTGCAGCTTTCCATCGATAGAATGGTGTCAATTGTGCTATTTGATGGCATTGTTATGAAGATGAAATGAGGTCAGGAATTTGCAAGAATGGCTTCTTTAAGGTCCTGACACAGAGTTGGCACTTAGGGACTTCCTCCAGTAACCAGGAGGAAGTCTGTGGGATGGACTCCTTATCAGAGAGAGGTTCACCAGGTTGGAGGGCCCTCTGCAACACTTGTGCACAATTCAATTTAGAATCACATTTGGGATCCATTGTCCAGAGCACTCGTGGGTCTGTAACTGTTCTCCGTACTTGCTAGTGACCTGAATTCCCAAGCCGCCTGATTGTTTTCCTAGCTACCTGCCAACAACATCCGCTTTTTCAATACCACTCAGCCATTACCTTGGTGATGCTAATTTTGGTGAATAAAATACAGATGGATTCTTTTTAAAATTTCCATGAATGCAAATGGGTATCTGGACTTGAATATCATGACCTTGTTTTGGTCACTGATTCATGGTGGGTGTCGTGAGATGTCATTTCAATAGAGGGTTTGTTTTTGCGAGAACCTTGACCTCCAAATGAAATTTCTGCTCCTCCTTTCAGGGAGGCAGACAATAGCAGTGATGCCCTGCTTGCTGACTTTTACGTGCTCATCTGGACACACGGCAAGCCGAGTGGAGAGCAGCACTTTCTTATACTTCTCAAAGGTGCAGGGAGGATCAAGATCACCGGAACCGTCAAGGGAGTCCTTACAATAGAGGAAGAGACATTGTGAGCAGTGCAGAAGAAAAATGGGGGCGAACAGGCAAAAACTCGTACGTGCTGGGGCTGAGCCACGGCCCTGCCCTTCAGGTCTTTACGTGAGACACACAAGGATGAGGATCGCAGCACTGGAGGGAAGGGTGGTCTTCACCTGAGACACAGGAGGACAGACAGCGCTGGAGGGAAGGGCCTCGGGTTCTGGCTCGTGAGTCTCTGATATTGCCCAGAGAACTGTTTTCCCGCTCTCCTCCTCAGGAGCTCTGTGACCTTGAGCAAGTGACAACATCTCTGTGCCAGTCCTTCTGCAAAATGGTGATAGGAAGGGTACTCAACTCATAGGACTGTGATTAGCAACACATGTGATAATATTCATGTGACCTTAGGTAGTGCTTGTGTTAAATAAATCCCATCCATTAGTGCCTGATGACCCTGCCAGTTTTCAGATGAGTTGTACATAAAGAAGGCTGAGTGCCGAAGAACTGATGCTTTTGAACTGTGGTGTTGGATGTCGTGGTCCGGGCGTGGGTTGGAAAAGAATTTCCAGATGAGACAGAATGCGAGGGGAATAAAGTTCATTAGAATGGGAGACGCTGTTAAAACAGTGGGCCAGCTCAGGGGAGAACTGACGTTGAGTGGGGTCCTTAGTCCCCTTTTATAGCCAGGGTACAAGGAGTGGGATAGGGGTCTTGCAGGTCATTTGCTATTTGGATGAGGCATGTATACTGGGTGGGGGGAAGAGTAAGGCAAATACCTTCTCCCTATGGGGTAGGAGGGGAGACAGGTTATACTGGTCAGGAGGACCTGAAATTCATTAATAGTAGTAGAATTGGGAATGGGAGGGAAGGTCGACAAGGGTCTGGTTTTTCTGTTCCTATATTCCAAGACCCTCCTTGGCTTCATCTTCTCTTTCATCCTCCTTGGGTCAGCACATGGAGAAGACTCTTGAGAGTCCCTTGGACTGCAAGGAGATCAAACCAGTCAATCCTAAAAGAAATCAACCGTGAATATACATTGGAAGGACGGATACTGAAGCTGAAACTCTAATACTTTGGCCACTTGATGTGAAGAACTGACTCATTGGAAAAGACCCTGATGCTGGGAAAGATTGAAGGCAGGAGGAGAAGGGGACAACAGGGGATGAGGTTGTTGGATGGCATGACTGACTCCATGGACATGAGTTTGAGCAAGCTCCTGGGATACTGAAGGGCCAGGAAGCCCGGTATGCTGTAATCCATGGGGTCACAAACAGTCCAACACAACTTAGCAATTGAACAACAACAACAAACACACAATATCCTTGATAATCTGACACTTCTCGAATTACCTGTGAGCAGCCCTGGCTGAAAATCTGAAGACTTGAACCAGTAGATAAGAAAGACTTTGTTCCTTTTTCATTCAGTCCCAGAATGCAGGGCTGAATTCCCATCACCAAGTATGTGATCCATTGCTTTTTTGTTTTGTAAAGTAAGAAAACAGTATTTATTTATTTATTCACTCCCAAATATATATTAAATGCCTGTCATCTGAGGGATGGTAGGATCTGGAATCTAAAATTAAATGGCCTTTTCTGTGCCCCCAAGAGGTTCAAAGATGGCTGATCTTGCCTGGTGGTCCACCTTGCAATACTAGGTTCGGACTCCACCTTAAATACTAAGGACACTGGTTCCATCCCTGATCAGGGAACTATGATCCCACATGCTGTGGAGCAACTAAGCCCACACACCACAACTAGAGACCCGGAGTGCTGAAGCTAAGTCCTGATGCAGTCAAATAAGTAAATGCATATCTTTTAAAACAGAGTTTTAAAGATAGTCAACAAATAAGTAACTAAAACGCACTGTGGACAAGGTTAGTGCAAGGCACTGCAACCCTGGCAGGAGAGTGTAGGCCAGGAGCCAGGACACACCAGGACCTTGAGTTCTGTGTTCAGCACCCCTGCTTTCCTTCGTGGTTTACTGCAGGTGAGTCCTTAATCAGCACACAGTTTTGCGTGCTTTTTACATTGCTATATGAACACGCTCAATGGTAAGAATTCTGCAACATAGTTTTCAAATATCAATATTTTCCAAAGATGCATCCTCATTGATGACTATAACTGCCGCGTTCCTTATTTTCTAGCCTCTACCATGTAAGGATGCCCTGGATGGAGAACCACAGTTTACTGGCCTTTTCTCATTGGCCGTTGGGTTTGGCTACATTTCCTGGCTCCTACAGCCAGCAGGCCATGGCTTGCTTCCAGAACTCTGGTGCTCTGGGCAGTAGTTTCTCCAAGGTGGAAGTTCTCAAACTTTTTGTTCTAGAATCCTTTACATTCTTAAAAACTATTAATAAAAGGGCCTTTGTTTGGATAGATTATATTTATTAATGTTTACCATATCAAAAATTAACAGTGAATGATTTAAAATGTTAATTCATTTAAAAATAGCTCTAGTCCACCTGTTAACATGGATACACGGATAACATGGTAACATGGATAGCATTTTAATGAAAATGATTATAATTTTCCAAAGGAAAAAAGAAGCCTCTATAAAAATCCCCAAAGTACAGTGTTGGAGAGCATCTGGCTGGTGAAGACACTTACATGCCAGAGGGTGGCCCACCTCAACTCCATGGGGACAGGAATCCTGTGTCCAGAACCTTCTGACCTATGTGTATCATAGGTGGGTCATCCTTCATCATACAAAAGTGAAGTGAAGTGTTAGTAACTCAGTCATGTCCAACTCTTTGTGACCCTATGGACTGTAGCCTACCAGGTTCCACTGTCCGTGGAATTCTCCAGGCAAGAATACTGGAGTGGGTAGCCATTCCTTCTCCAGGGGATCTTCTCGACCCTGGGTCTCCTGTAGTACAGGCAGATTCTTTACTGTCTGAGCCACCAGGAATCACTTTCAGTTTATTATATAATGTACTGGTAAATATAAGCAAGGCTTTCTCTGAGTTTTATGAGCTGCTCTAGCAAATGATTGAGCCTGAAAGAGAGAGTAATGGGGACCCTGGGTTACAGGTGAGTTGGACAGAAATGTGAGTGACCTGGGCACCCCGCTACTTGACACTGGCATTGAATTGGGTGGGCACTCGTGGGACTGAACCCTTGGCTGGTGGGTTCTGACACTGCCTCCAGGCAGGCCGTGGGGAAGAACCCCACCCATTTGATGTCAGAAGTGTTGAGTCAGCACAAAAGCTGTGTTTCTTTTCACAGAGCCTGCTGGGAAAGTGAGCCAATACTGGGTACCATCCGGTGTGCTCAGCCCCTGCGCCATGTGCTATTGCTCTGTAGGGGCTGGCTTAGAAAGAAGAGACAAGAAGAGGACAAGAGGCTGCGAAGTCTGTTTTTATATAAAAGGCTGTCCCCAATTCTTCTTTTTTTCATGGTTCAATCTCTCTTTTTTAGAATAATGTTATTTAGCTTTTTATTTTATATTGGAGTACAGGGTAAAGAATCTAACTTCTAATGCAGGATATGTGAGTTCTATGGTTCAATCTCTCTTTTTTAGAATAATGTTATTTAGCTTTTTATTTTATATTGGAGTACAGGGTAAAGAATCTAACTTCTAATGCAGGATATGCGGGTTCTATGGTTCAATCTCTCTTTTTTAGAATAATGTTATTTAGCTTTTTATTTTATATTGGAGTACAGGGTAAAGAATCTAGCTTCTAATGCAGGATATGCAGGTTCTATCCTTGGGTGGGGAAGATCCCCTGGAGAAGGGAATGACAACACACTCCCAATATTCTTGCCTGAGAAATCCCGTGGATGGAGGAGTCTGGTGGGCTACAGTCCATGGGGTCGCAATGAGTTGGAAACTTCTTAGCAACTAAACAACAATAGTCGATTAACAATGTAGTGCTAATTTCAGGCGCACAACAAAATAATTTAATGATATACGTATATGGATCTATTCCTTTTCAAATTCTTTTCCCAGTTAGGTTGTTACAGAATATTGAGCAGAGTTCCCTGTACTACACAGTAGGACCTTGTTGGTCCTACCACTTTAAATAAAGATATAAATAAATATAAATAAAGCCTCCTGCTTTAAAAGTACATTAATTGAGCTGCCAAGGATTTAAATCACCCTCTCCTGGAAAAGCCCCAGGCCCTGAGTGATCAGGAGTTGGAGGAGATAGACAAAAAGAGCATCAAGTTCTTATTTGCATGTAGTGTCTTGACAAGTTAATAAACCATCCAGAATGACTAATCATAATCTTTTCACATTATAAAGTATATATCTCCTAGCTGTGGTCATTAATGCCAAATGAAATGAGGGCTAAATAGGGATTTTAGCTATAATCCCATTGTAGAGTTCCTTGGGGATCACATTATACTTTAATAGAGCAGTAACTTATGAAAATTTCTTATTGCAGGGAATTTTGGTGTGGTATTATTGCTTTAGAGAAAACTCAATTCTAAAAATCTTATTTCCCATTCACAGAGCTGAAAATATGTTTAAATTTATTGCTTTTATTCTCAGATTTGGTTATCAGCTTTTAATTATTGTCATCATTAGCCTTCTCCCTAAAAACGAATACTTCATGCGTACTTTGGGGTCTCTGTAATTTCTCTATTTTTTGGCTGTATCACGCGGCTTGTGGGACTTTAGTTTCCTGACCAGGGGTTGAACCCATACCCATGGCAGTGGAAGTGCAAAATCTTGACCACTGGACTCCCAGGGAAGTCCCCATGTCTCTCTTCCTGAACTCCAGCCCTTGGGAATGACCTCCCCCATTAATATCTAAATAAAATAATTGAGCCCTTATCTAACAGGACTGCAGCAAGCTCCATCCTGAAGTCCCAAAGGGTGAGTCTGAAGGTTCTGGGCTGTGGTCAGGGTTACTTCTGACTCTTATTCCCTCTTACAGAAGTGACTTCAAGCTGTTTGCCTTCCATCTCCAGCCATGCACCATGTTGCTGTGTCTGTGAATCCCTCCATCTGCTTTATGTCCCACCCCACCAACAGGTCCCACCCCCTTAGTCCACAAAACAGAGCAGGTGAGCGTAAGGCTGGTGTGAAGGTTGGAAGGGGACCCAGCTCAGTTATAACCTGGAACAGGTGATGGTTGACACGCTCTGTCCCCATAGTCATTGCCTGCACTTCACAATCCTTCCCCACTGACTCTGATACCTTCTCACAGGTGGCAGGTGTGGGAGATGGATCTCCTAGCTGTGTCTTCCCCCCACAGACCACCAGGACTGCAGACTCCCTGATTATAGCTCTGTCAGTGGGAAACCGAAAGCTCTCACCTCGTGTCCATCCCTACAGAGATTCATTCTGCCACCACAGAGGTAGCTTTTCCATATTTAGCCATAATAAAATGGACATCGTTGGAAGCATCTGTATTTTGGATTACTTCAGCAATATTAAAGACCAGTCTAGACTTACCCATAGGAGCAAAACCGCTCATAAAAATGGTCCATCCCAGGACACAGATGGAGTCACCCCAAGGATAAATTTCAGCTTCTAACCTAGATAATTAACAATTGAGGTTTTAAAAGTAACACATTTTAGAGACTTCCCTGGTGGTCCAGTGGCTAAGACACCATGCTCTGAATGCAGGGGGTCTGGTTCAACCCCTACTCAGGGAACTAGATCCCCCATGCCACAATTAAGACCTGGTGTAGCCAAATGCATTTTTTTTAAAGTAGCACACTTTGGAAGGTTATATACCTGTTTATCTATCTATTTGTATCCCAAAGAAGCAGGGTTAACAGAGATTTCATCCAGGTGAGGGCAGCAGCGGAGGCCGTTATTGTTGCTGCTGAGCCACCTGAGTTCAGTTCAGTTAGTCGCTCAGTCATGTCCGACTCTGTGACCCCAGGAATCGCAGCACGCTAGGCCTCCCTGTCTATCACCAACTCCCGGGGTTCACTCAAATTCACATCCATCGAGTTGGTGATGCCATCCAGCCATCTCATCCTCTGTCGTCCCCTTCTCCTCCTGCCCTCAATCCCTCCCAGCAACAGGGTCTTTTCCAATGAGTCAACTCTTCGCATGAGGTGGCCAAAGTATTGGAGTTTCAGCTTTAGCATCAGTCCTTCCAATGAACACCCAAGGCTGATCTCCTTCAGAATGGACTGGTTGGATCTCCTTGCAGTCCAAGGGACTCTCAAGAGTCTTCTTCAACACCACAATTCAAAAGCATCAATTCTTCGGTGCTCAGCTTTCTTCACAGTCCAACTCTCACATCCATACATGAGTTGGACACAGAGAGGTGAGAAACTTATTTGAGCAAAAATCCTGATCGCAAAGACCCACAGACAACCTGGTACCACCTCCCATTTTTTTAAGCCAATACCTTTTTAGTTAAGTAATTTCACATGCTGTAATTCATTCCAGTGCCCATCAAAGTCACCTTCAGTTCACTTTAGTTCAGTCGCTCAGTCGTGTCCGATTCTTTGTGACCCCATGAATCGCAGCATGCCAGGCCTCCCTGTCCATGACCAACTCCCGGATTTCACTCAAACTCTCGTCCATCGAGTCAGTGATGCCATCTAGCCATCTCATCCTCTGTCGTCCCCTTCTCCTCCTGCCCCCAATCCCTCCCATCATCAGAGTCTTTTCCAATGAGTCAACTCTTTGCATGAGGTGGCCAAAGTACTGGAGTTTCAGCTTTAGCATCATTCCTTCCAAAGAAATCCCAGGGTTGATCTCCTTCAGAATGGACTGGTTGGATCTCCTTGCAGTCCAGGGGACTCTCAAGAGTCTTCTCCAACACCACAGTTCAAAAGCATCAATTCTTTGGTGCTCAGCTTTCTTCACAGTCCAACTCTCACATCCATACATGACCACTGGAAAAACCATAGCCTTGACTAGACGGAACTTTGTTGGCAAATAATGTCTCTGCTTTTGAATATGCTATCTAGGTTGGTCATAACTTTTCTTCCAAGGAGTAAACGTCTTTTAATTTCATGGCTGCAGTCACCATCTGCAGTGATTTTGGAGCCCAAAAAAATAAAGTCTGACACTGTTTCCCCATCTATTTCCCATGAAGTGATGGGACCAGATGCCATGATGTTCGATTTCTGAAGGTTGAGCTCTAAGCCAGCTTTTTCACTCTCCTCTTTCACTTTCATCAAGAAGCTCTTTAGCTCCTGTTCACTTTGCACTATAGAATGATCTCTGTTCACTTCCAAGGCAAACCATTCAGTATCACAGTAATCCAAGTCTATGCCCCAACCAATAATGCCGAAGAAGCTGAAGGTGAACGGTTCTGTGAAGACCTACAAGGCCTTTTAGAACTAACACCCCCCCCAAAAAAAAGTCACCTTAGCTCCCCCAAAACGTGAATCAAAACTTATCCTCGAGACAGACCTTTTTAAGAGATCCCACACATCCCCCACAGCTGTTCTGTCAGTCAGCCTAGCAGCAGTTTTCTTAGCTGAGTTTCTTTTATCTTTACTTGAATAAGAACATACTGATGACATGCTTCAAAAAGTATCCCACCTGGAATCTATGGGATCTAGTTTTTCAAATAACTCGCTTTAGGGCTCTAGAAGTTGAACTGCAATGAGTGCCTTGCTATAGTGGCGAATGATCTGAAACATATTCCTTAACACATTTCTTGTGTTACAGCTGTGGTACAGTTTTCTCTCATGACCTTAGCCAAAATATGAGCGGTCTCATTAGCACCATTGTAATATACTTACTGTGATGTAAGCAGAACCTGCGTCTCAATTTAGCCCCATTAACAAACTCTGGACAATATGACCCACAGTGCCCTTCTCACTAAGAATGAGGTTATTTTTTCACCTCCACAATTTTTTTGAGGTATAGTTGATTTATCAGATTATATAGGATTCAGGTGTACAATGCCGTGATGTGTAATTTTGAAAGATTACGCTCCATTTATAGTTACTATAAAATACTGGCTATTCTCCTCCTGTTACACAATATATTCTTGTAGCTTATTTATTTTGTGCATGGTAGTTTATACCTCTTAACATCCTGTTCCTGTCTTTCCCCTTCCCTTTCCCTCTCCCCACTGATAATCACTTCTTTACATCTGCAAATCTGTCTTTTTTGTTATAGTCACTAGTTTGTTGTATTTTTCAGATAAGGGACATCATAGAGTATTGGTCTTCCTCTGCCTTACGTAGCATAACACCTTTCAAGTCCATCCATGTGTTGCAAACGGCAAGATCTCATTCTTTCCCATGACTGAGTAGAATGTCCCTGTATGTGTATACCACACCTTCTTTATCCATTTATCTGTTGAGGGACACTTAGTTTGCTTCCGTATCTTGCCTATTGTAAATAATGCTGCATGAACACTGAGGTGCATGAGTCTTTTCAAATTGGGGTTTTCATTTTTTTTTTTGGATATGTACCCAGGAGCGGGAGTAAAATTAAAAATAGAATGGCAGTTCTGTTTTTAATTTTTGAGGACTCTTCGTATTGTTTTCCACAGTAGCTTTAGGAGCACGTTTTCTAAAAGAGAAGTCGTGTGGGCGTGACCGTCTCCGCCAGTGCCAGGCCAGGGTAGCGTCTCGTCCCTTTGTCTCCAGGTGGTTGGCATTACCACTGCCCTGGGGTTGGTGCCCTAGCCTTGGCGCTTCGCCACTGTAGGCTGCGTCTCGCTCTCTCACCTCCAGTCCGAGCACAGGGTCTGTTTCTAGCTGGCGCCCATAGATGGCGCCTTCCAGGTGGCACAGTGGCTAAGAACCCACCTGCCGGCGCAAGAGATGCAGGAGACGTGGATTTCATCCCTGGGTCGGGAAGGTCCCCTGGAGGAGAAAACGGCAACCCACTCCAGTATTCTTGCCTGCAGAATCCCGCGGACGGAGGAGCCTGGCAGGCTGCAGTCCACGGGGCCACAGAGTCAGACCCAACTGAGCACGCATGCCTGCAATAAACAGATAGTGGATTGACTGAATGGAATTGAATATGGAACCTTTATGTGGCTGACTCCAAGCTGCATTCAGCAATGACCCAGAAAGACCTGGATCCTGACTGCAAGGAGGTTATTGATGGGGTGGGAAAATTTCTAAGTGCCTTTATGATAGGGTTCATGACTTGACTTTTGAAAGATGAAATTCCAAAACCCGTAACGGGCAGGGGTTTGCCTTCAGGATCGGCTAGGGCTGGTCTTGGGAGCACCCTGGAACACAGTACGTGGAGGTCCTGAAAGGGAAGATCCCTTATTTTCTGGGACCTGAGAACCCACTGCAGAGCTCTTCCCAGCTTTTTCAGCATAAAGAGAAGGCTGACGCCTTGTCATGCCCTGTTTTCCGAGTGCATACACTTTAGACGTGGACCTTGTGGCTTCCAGGGCACACTCCAGTCTTCAGACCAGGATGAGCAAAAGCTGGCAGAACAAGCCCAGGCCCACCCTTTCTCACTGACTGCCCTCTGCTTCTCCTTTGCATCTGCCTCTGGTCACACAAGAGCTGCCTCAGCCTCCTTGGGCTTGTCGCTGTTCTCGGGCCTTAGCAGTCAAGTCCTCTCGACCTGAAATGCCCTTTCCTGCGCCTCTACCCCTTCTAGATCTGCTGAGCTCCTACTCATTCTTTAAAACAATTGCAAATGCCACCTCTTCTAGGAAGCCTTCCTAAATCTCTCCAGTTGGAATTTTTGCCTTTTCATTCTCCCATCCTTCCATAGAACTTATACCGCATGTATGGTATTCTGCTTGGGTTGTGTTATTTCTATTACTTCCGTTGCTATCTTATAAACTCAGTGAGGGCAAACGATTTTTATTTTACTGTGTACTTGCATATATGTGAGAAGTCCTTGGATTTGAATTTCAATCCCTAGGTCTTTATGAATATGTAAATTTAGGCAAGTTAGCTAATGTGTCTGAGTCTTAGTATTCCAATCTGTAAAATGGAGGTTAAAAACCCTTTTTTTCATAAGCTTATTGTGAACATTCAATACGATGAAGTAATAATAAAAATGAAATAATAACGACAGCTAATATTGATTAAGTGCTCACTTAGGAACGGATCTTTAAACTCGTTACAAATTCATTCAAAATTATTCATTTTTGAAAATTTTAGAAACAATTATAGATTTGCAGGAAATTGCAAAATTGTGTGGAGAGATCCTTTGTACACTTTACCCAGCTTTCTCCAGATCTCACATGATGATAGTATATGGTTAAATGTTACATGGTTGAAGCACAGTATGAAAAATGGGAAGCTGACATTGGCACGGTGGTGTGCAAGCGCAGTCCTGTGTCCCCTTGTGTAGACATGTGTAACCACCACCACAATCAGGACGTGGCTCTGTCTCCACAAACGTCTCCCTTATGCTGCTTCTTTGTGGTGCCAGCAGCCCTTCCCCCTTCCACCATGCTTGATTCCTGGTTATTAGTGTGCTTTCCCTCTGCATTTGCTTTCCAGTGCAAACTATGTTTGCCATTTCAACAGTGTTAATGGAATGGAATGACACAGTGTGTGACCACGCAAGTTTAACCTTTTTCACTCAGCATAATCCATCCAAGTTGTTGTATGCATCAATAATTCACTCATTCATTGTTGCCGAGTAATATTCCATGGTAAGGATGTACCGTGGTTTAGCCATTCAAGGACCTCCGGGTTGTTTCTAATTTGGGGTTATTACAAATAAAGCTACTACAAGCATTTACATATAGGTTTTTATGTAAATCTAAGTGTTCACTTCTCTGAGACAAATGCCCAGGAGTATAACTGTTGGGTTACATGGTAAGCGTATGTTCGATATTTTTACAAAAAGTCAGCTGTTTCCTAGAGTAGCTGTACTATGTTTCATTCCCACCAGCACTGTAAGAATGGTTCAGCTTCTCCACATCTTTGTCAGCATTTGGTGTTGTCACTGTTTTTAATTTTAACTCTTCTGATAAGTATGTTATGACACTCCCCATGGTGTTACTTGCATTTCCCCAGTAGTTGGTGATGCAGTTCACATGCCTATTCACCATCTATATATCCTCTTTGGTAAAATGGCTCTGCACATCACTTGTTCATTTTCTAATTGGATTGTCTGGTGTTTTATCGTGGAGTTTTCAGAGCTCTTTATGCTAGCTATGAGTCTTTGGTCAGATGTACGCTTTGCACAGTTAGCTCAGTTAATCAGCAAAACAATCCATGAGGAAGATGCTAAGGTGATTCCAAGGTACTGGATGAGGAAGCGGAGGCCCTAAGGTCAGTACCCTGCCTGGCAAGCAGCAGATGGGCAGTGAATAATCACCGTGAGCTATGCAGATGGAGCTCAGACCGTGGTCAGGTGCAACTCACAAGACTTTGGTGGAAATGGTGAGACTGCTGGAGATCAGGATGGGAAGGTGAAAGTTGATGCCAGCAGTGAGCCGTGGTCCTTTAGTCACTAAGTCGTGTCTGACTGTTGCGACTCCATGGGCTGTAGGCCACCAGTCTCCTCTGCCCACGGGATTTCCCAGGCAAGAATACTGGAGTGGGTTGCCATTTCCTTCTCCGGGGGATCCTCCCGACCCAGGTACTGAACTCGGGCCTCCTGCACTGCAGGCAGATGCTTTACCCTCTGAGCTACAGTGGCGCTAGAGGTACAGAGCCAGTGGCGGTAGATGTAAGAGATGCGGGTCCAGTCCCAGGCTGGGAAGATCCCCTGGAGAGGGCACAGTGACCCGCTCCAGCATTCTTGCCTGGAGAGTCCCTGTGGACAGAACAGCCTGGCGAGCTGCAGTCCATAGGGTGGCGCAGAGTCAGATACGGCTGAAGCGACTTCGCAGGCACGCACGTATCAGCCCCGTTTAACGGGCTGAGCAGCTGAGGCACCAGCAGTGGCACGGCAGTCTGCCTGGGAATCCCAGCAAACCTGCTAGTCATCCCTTCCTTTCTTCCACATCTTGCATCTCTCCTGTGCCATAGGTTTGATGAACAGCTGCCAGTTTCACTGCAGACTTTTTTTAAGGGAAGGGATTTCTCCCATGCCTGCCCTTTCCAGGGTGCTGGGAAGCGGCCTGATGTCATGGGAAGCACCAAACCAGGAGTCAGAATGATGGGTGCTGGGCCCAGCCAGACAGTGAGTAGTATTGGAATTGGGCTCTTTGCCATCTCCACATCTATAAATTGGGAGTAACAATAGCTAACTGGCAGGCTAGTTGTGTGGATTACATGGAGAGC
This sequence comes from Oreotragus oreotragus, assembly GCA_006410675.1. NCBI lineage: Eukaryota > Metazoa > Chordata > Mammalia > Artiodactyla > Bovidae > Oreotragus > Oreotragus oreotragus. Next base: position 250,418 of record SJYX01011109.1, on the reverse strand, counting down.
AGTGGGTGAAACAAGGCCTTGGTAACACACATGGGTTCAGAATGGAGAGCTCTCTTTTCTATCTATGTGACCTTGAACAAGGCATTTAACTTTTCTAAGCCTCAGTTTCCTTATCTGGAAAATGGAGACAATCACAGTTCCTCCCTTACAGGGATGGGGTGAAGATTGAGACGATGCATGTAAAGCATTTGCATAAATCCTATCTCTAAGGGAACATGATTCATACATGAAACACTTCTTCATGCCAGCATCTGCTTGTCTTACATCGTTGTTCAGTCCCCAAGTCATGTCCGACTCTTTGTGACCACATGGACTGCAGCACACTGGGCCTCCCTGTCCCTCACCATCTCCCAGAGCTTGCCCACATTTGTGTCCATTGAATCGGTGATGCCATCCAACCATTTCATCCTCTTCTCCTTCTGCCTTCAATCTTTCCCAGCATCAGGGTCTTTTCCAATGAGTCAGTTGTTTGCAAACGAGGCACCAAGACCAGGATATATGTGCAAGAAGTTTCCTTGGGAGCAGATTCCAGGAAGCAGAGATAGAGAGGAAGGGAGACAGGAAGGGAATTGCTCTGTGGGCATCTGGGGCTCAGAGAGATGGTGGCGGACACACCCCAGAATCGTTGCAGTGAGCAATGAGGAGGCTGCAGTGCGTACCCACCATCTCCCAGTCCTCCTAGGCTGAGGGTCACTCCTGGGGCAATAATTCTGCCCTGCTTTTTTACCTGCTTTGCACTTGAACTAAACATACTCCTACAACCAGAAAGAGAAAGAGACAGAGATTCAGGAACACACGTATGGAGAGCCTGAACTCTCTCCAAGGGGACTTGGGTGGGTGCTGGCAGCCTCTGTTACAGTGCATTAAGCACTTAAAACATTAACCCATTCAATCCCTACAACTACTTTAAGAAATGAGCACTGTTTCCTTCCCCATTACAATCCAGCTCCCAAACACTCACAGACATATTAAGAAAAGAAACTTCCACAATACCAATCCTTGCTCTATGCAATGCACACTGAAATTTTCTGTATTTTTTATCACATTATTTAAAAAATGCTATTTGTCACCCACTAAGCTGTTTTCATTACCCAGGAACGGGCTGCAATCCACAGTTTTGGGGAAAAAAAAATGGTGCCCTAACATTTGATTTAATAGGACAATGTTGATGATAGTGATGATGTCATAGGACTGGCACCTAGCCTGGTGCCCAGAAGGTGCCCAGAGAATGTTGGTTTCCTTGCTTGCCCCTCTTGGCAAACCAGAGCCTGTGAGCAGCTGCCTCGCAGGCTTACAGACAGAGGCCGGGGCTGGCCCAGCCCGTCTCCTGCTCTGACCCAGACTTGCCCGAGTGGGGTCTGCTTAGCCTCCTCCAGGGGGATGGGCACCCTCTTGGGCTATGACCTCCAAGTCACCAGCTCCCCAGAAGCCAGCCCCTCCTTGGGAGATGAGGTTATGCCCTGTCCCCACAACGCTGTCACTTCCTTCCCCTGAGTCTTTCTGAGTGAGGATTGTTCCCCTAATCAGGATGGAGACGCAGCTCATTACAAGCTGGTGAGGCAACGGCTCTGTGCTCCAGGCCCGAGACAGGCTGTCTGGGAGCTTGGCTAGCTTCCCACTACCCTGGCCTCCAGGGCAGTGGCCTCAGAGCAGAGCCAGCCCTTGGGTTGGTTTACCCCCTTCCCAGGGGACACAGGCAGACAGACACTCTGTGGAGACTTCCACCGCTTCCACTATTGCAAAATCTCAGGCGTGCTCCGATGATGAATTTCTTCCGACCCTCTGTGCTGCATTGAGAGTATCTCACCAGCATCTTTAATAATAACTGGCATTTACTGGGCACTTATCCTGCACTGAGCACCACACTGCACACTTCATACGCAGCGTGCGAAGTTTGTGGTCTTTCTAGCAGACTCACTAGATAGGCATGATCATCCCCACTCCACAGATGCAGAAACTGAGGCATGGGATGTTTCAGTAACTTGATAAGCTCACTAGGCAGTTAGCAGTTGTTCCTGGATTCCACACCTGCTTTTACACCACCAGGCTGCCTGCAGGAACGTCACCCAAAGTTCCCCTTCCGCCTGATTTCCAACCCTGGCTTCACTCTGAGTGACGGCTAGGCGAGTTCCCTCAGGTGACTTCACCTCTGGGAGCCCAGTTGCCCTCATCATTTCTTAATGGCACCCCCTTCCTTCCTCAAGCCATTAGGAGGAGTAAATGAAATAATGTGTGTGAATGAATCTCCGACAGCTCCTGGTGCGTTCGCAGCTTCTCAATAAATCCACTTATAAAAGAGTCAATTCAGCTGTTTTCCCACTGACTTGATAGCATCCTGCAGCCATTTCCCACAGGCATGATGTCACCATCCCCGGGGGGATGACAGCTGATCTAGAAATCTCCCTGTGCTCGTGAGCTTCTCACTTGTGCCTTGTCTCACCCCACTGCCCGGCCACACTGACTTCCCCTGGAAAAGAATCTCCAGCATGACTGCTGTCTTTTGAAGGGTTATGAAGAAGCCGTTTATTTCCTCCAACGTTAGACCCCTTCGCCCAGGCCAGGGGGAATCGTTGTGTGGTGGCGGGAGGGCCTGGTGCCGAAATCCTCATTAGCTGCTGTTTAATTGCTGCCTGCAGTACAGGTTTATAATAACAGTAAGTCTCAATTAGTTGCTTGTTACTTGAGAAACAATGATCAATCGTGGCTCTTTTGTCTTTGCCCTCGTTCCAGCTTGATTCCCAAGCTGGAGAAGTCTAAATGGAAACATTGGGGTTCTGGGGGTGCATGTGGAATATTTGCACCGTGGGTTGAGCTGGGGTGCGTGTGTCCGTCCAAGATGTGCAGAGGCGTGGCAGTAGTCAGTTCTCCCCTGCCGAAGAGGTTCTGCAGAGAAAAGCCCAGGGCCTTGATCCTGAGTGGATGATGAAGATGCCTCTGCTCTCAGGGCGAGTGGGTCAGAGACGTGCCACCCTCTGCACAGACAGACCACAATGTGAACCGTGCCTGTGACCTGCCCCTCCGCTGCCCTGGGCCGGCGGGGGCGGTGGGAGAGGGGGTTGGTGAATGGGCAGGCAGCCCTGCCCGCGAACCATGGAAGTGACAGGCATAGCTGGACAGCTGAGTTACTTTCACGGGCAAGGAGGGGGTGTGCCGTTTCCTCTGTGAGGACAGAGCGCCGGTCTCAGCCACGCCTCTGATCCACAGTCTAAGAAGGCCTTCCTGCCACACCAAGGAGAACTGGGGCATGCGGGGACCCCCAGCTTCCCCAGCACGGGAGGCATGCACAGTGACCAGCCGTCTGCACTCCATGTGGGATGCGCTCAGGTAAGGCCATTCTTGACTTTCTTCCCATCTCCTAGCTTCAGGGCATACTTGTCTGCTGTGAACTTACTTCCATGCTGCTTGGCCTTTTCAACTTTTCTTCTCTTGCACCTGTGAGAATATTGTAGTGCTGAGGAGCTATTGTCTTTGGAAATCATGTAGTAATTAGAGCTAACAGGCGTTGGGTGCTTAACTGTCTGGCAGACACTTTGTTAGGTGCTTTAGACATATGTACTCATGGTCATCCTCACAGACAACTCCCTCAAGTAAGTGCGGTTCTTATCATCAGCCCTGATTTGCAGATGGGGAAACTGAGGCTCAGAAAGTTTGTGTGATTTGCTGAGGTCACCCAGCCCATCAGTGGTGTAGCTGGGGATTCCCTCCCAGGCAATTTGGCTCCACGGCCAAGCTTTTGACAGCTGGGTAATCCTGCCTCTTATTGGAAGAACTTGAACCCTTAGCAAACTGGGTGCCTCACAAGGCAAATACGCTGGCTGATTTTTCTTTAATCAGCTCTGAATAATATGTTCATTCATGATCAGCTTTCTTTTCTTTTTTTTTTTTTAACAAAAATGATTGGATTGTTCTCCATTCCAAGTGTGTCCTCTTAAAGCTTCTCCCTCTGTGGACCCTCACAGGGGGCTCTGGCCAGACGCCCTCTCCTCTCACTGCTTCTGCAGCTTCAGGGATGAAGGAAGTGGGTGGGGAATATTTGGGGCCTGGCCCAAGGGCTGTGACTCGGGCCACCCGCATTTCGAGATGACCAAGTCCACTCTCCCACCATGCTGGCCAGCTCTCAGCCCTGTCCCAAGCATCCTGTCCCTCTTCCTTCATGACCAACTTGTCAAGGGAAAAAGCCACATTGCTGAGACTGTAATTTGCTTTTTCCTCCCAAGTTCTTTGGTCTCTTTCCCCATGAGGATCCTTTCCAATGAAATTGCAAACAATTTGGCTGGAGGAAGCCACTGAAAATTCACCCTTTCTCATGTTTTCCCTCTTGCCTCCTGTTCATTTCATCCATCGGCCCCAGACACGATGCTGTCACACTGTCAATCATCTGGGCTCGTCTCTGTTTGGTGTTCATTTGGAAAATCGGGTCTAGGAGGCAGAAATGCTCCACTCCATCCCAGACACAAAGGGGCCCTTTGAAGGTGCAGAGGGTGTGGGATTAAGTAACTAAACAAACAAACGTGGCCTTGGAGGGAGAGGAGTGTGGGAGGGTGAGGAGGAAAAGAAAACGGCTTCGTAAAACTGTGCCTCAGTTTATTTAGACAAAAGGAGCTTATTTGTGTTTATTCTGTGCTCACGTCCCAGAGCTTCAAGGAATGCCCCTGGAATCTGCTCCAGAGGCATGGGGTTCTGGCCAAAAGTCCCCTGAAGGCTGGTCTTTTCAGAGTGTCAGGTGAAATGTGGGCTTGGGGGCTGTCCTATTTGAGAGCCCCCATGAGGGGGACCTGGTGCATTTCCCCACCTCCCTGCCCTTTGCCTCTTCTGTGCAAGGGCTTGCTTGTGCCTCTCCCTTCCCAGCTTTGCACCTAGCTACGTGTGTCCAGAAAAATCTCAAGCCTCACAGGTCATAGCTCTTCTCTTCCTCTCTCCCCAAACTGCCTTGCACCCTTGTCTCAGTCTGGGGTCCTCCTAGACTGACCCTGAGGGAAGGATTGCAATGCACAGAGAATATTTAGGAAGTGATTCCAAGCAGCACTGTGAGAGTGGGGTGGTGAAGCAGAGAGAGGAGGTCAATAAAAGGGGCCTTGTGGGTGGGTAACTGTTGTCGGAATCTGGGGCTCAGTCCTGTCGGGGACCCTCCGAGGGACACCTCAGAATTGGCCCACTGATGGGATATTTATCTACCAACTCACAGGCCTTGTTGGTTGAGGGGTGTGAGCACCCCAGCACCTCTGGCCTGCCGTGTTTGGTGGCCAGGGATCTCTCAGAGAGGGAATGGCCCTGTGCCGAGGGGCACTGTCACTCCCTGTGGGTGAGCTCTAGGCTCGCCAATGGGTGCCAACAGCACCCGCTAAAGCAACCAAATGCTCACACATCATGAGCGTCGGACCAAAGAGTAACCATGGGTAATGTTCACCTCTAACCAGTGTCACGTTGTTAATCTTAACGGTTTGCCAAAACCTTGGAGGTAGGGCCGCTGTCATTGTCTACAGTATAGCATTGTGGTTGAGAACACAGACTCTGGAGCAGAAATAACTGGGTTCAAATCTCATCTCTTCTGCTGAGAAGTTTGTGAATGAGTAACTCAGCCTTGTGGAGCCTCAGTTTCCACATCTGCAAAGTGGAAGTAACAGTAGCACCTATTTCATAGGGCTGTTTTGAAGACTAAAATAGTTACTACATATAAAAGCTCTATAACACTAGCTGCCCTCCAGAAGGGATTCAGTGAACACTAGATACCATCGTTCGACAGACAAGGACGTAAAAGTTGAGGGGTTATCATGAGCTACAAGGGGGATGCCAAACCTTAAGTCAGACTTTTTGCAGCCACAACCACCCTTTTCCTACTGTACCACAGGACTTTGTAGTCATTAATTCATGAGAAAGCATTTAGAGACTGTAAAAGGCTTCACAAATACTTTGGTTATGACTATTTCCTGGTCCTTGTAACAGCAGATACAGTGTTGTTCTCTGGAGAGCTCCAGTCTAGCCTTTGAATTCTGCTCTCTGTCATTGCTGTAGAGCTGGCACTGGGCACAGTGCCTGGGTGGATGTCAATTAAGTGGGTAAGTGACCCAAGGGCCCAGCACGGGCCCCACTGACACTTTCCATCAGAGTTCCCTCCTTGGAACTTCCACTTGAGCCCGGCCTTGTCTCCATCACACGCCCACAAGCCCCACTCCAAAGTGCTCCCTGCTCCGCCTGCCTCCTGCCTGCTCCAGGCCTGTCACCCAAGCACGACCTCACCGTTTTCTGCTTCCCCTGGCCTCTCCCACCAGCCCTCCCTGACCAGCCCCCGACTCAGAGCTGCCCTCTGCTTGCTCCTACCTCGAGCCCAATAGCTGCCTCATCTCACGTCCCTGCAGTATGTGTGAGAGGGGGCCCCCAAATCTTGCCTGGAAGCTCCTGTGGGCAGAGCCAAGTGGCATCCATCTTTCATTCAGCTACTTAAACACTGTGGTACCAGACACTATACCTCAGCGGGTAATTAATTGGGAAATCCAGACACAGAGGATGAGCTCGGTCCATGGCTGGAGGAGCTCAGTCTCAGGGGAGAATAGCATGCAAACAGCCCTAACGATGGCGGTGAATCTTGGCGGGGACTCGGAGCTGAGCGTGCCCCGAGACTAGGGTCATCTCTCTCCATGGGCTGCAATCAGGGAAGCTCTTAGAGGAGTGCCACTGGAGCTGAGCTCTGAGCTGAGGGTTGGTTGGGTTGCAAGGAGAAGCCACCTTCTCTAAGAAAAACCAGGCTGAGACAAAGAGGAGGGAGGCTGAATATACGAGAAATGCGAGGAACCTTTGGAAGCAAAGAGCAGGACCTTCCCCGGGGGCGGGGGCATCGTCAGGACCCCTGCCCGCCTCTGTCAGTGTCTGCCCTGCCCCTCTTTATGCACCTTCCTGCCCTCACACGACCCAGCACAGCGCAACCCTGAGCCTCACCCCTCGGCTTCACCATATAGTTCCCAGCACCTGCGACACTTACCAGCCCATCCCGGCTCTGATCAACCTTGGCCAGGGATGCAGCGGCTTCTCTACGAAAAGGCCGCCTCAGCACCCGCCCCCTGCCACAGTGCTGGGAGGGGAAGACTGCATCTCTGCAATGGTTCTGAAGGGGAGTGTATTACTTTTTTGTGGCTGCTATTACAAATCACCATAAGCTCGATGGCTTAAAACAACAGAAATTTATTCTCTCACCATTCTGGAGGCCAGAAGTCCAAAGTCAGTGTTGTCAGGATTGTGCCCCCAACCCAGCTGCTGCTGCTGCTGCTGCTAAGTCGCTTCAGTCGTGTCTGACTCTGTGCGACTCCATAGACGGCAGCCCATGAGGCTCCCCCGTCCCTGGGATTCTCCAGGCAAGAACACTGGAGTCGTTTGCCATTTCCTTCTCCAATGCATGAAAGTGAAAAGTGAAAGTGAAGTCGCTCGGTCGTGTCTAACTCTTAGTGACCCCATACGCTGTGGCCCACCAGACTCCTCTGTCCATGGGATTTTCCAGGCAAGAGTACTAGAGTGGGGTGCCATTGCCTTCTCTGCCCCCACCCAGAGACCTCTGGTTTTGCCTCTTCTGGCTTCTGGTGGCCCCTGGCACCCCTGGGCTTGTGGCAGCATCACTCCAGCCTTTGTCTACATCTCCACATGGCCGTCTCCTCTGTTGTTCCCTTGTGAGGACACTTGTCACTGGATTTAGGGCTCAGCCCAACCCATGAGCCTCTCGGTGTAAGATCCTTAACTCAGTTACAACTGCAAAGACCCTTTTTCTAAATAAAAGTCATGTTCACAGATTCTGAATGAATGTATCATTTGGGGGCCACTATTCCAGCTTACACAGTGAGAGTCTGACAGAGAAGGGAAAGGAGTGTGTCCCAAGCTGGGGAACAGCACAAGCTAAGGATCACTGCTCAGGGAACAAAGACATTACACCTGCAGAGCTTGCTGATGGCAACATTGGGGGCTGAGGTTAGGTGGGACCAGACCACCAAAGGCTTTCTGAGTGTCACAGGAGCTTTGCCCTTTTGGCAAACAGGGGGCCACTGATGGTTCTGGAGCAGTTAAGGAGCTTCATAAAATGTGTGGTGGGCAGAGCATCCTGGCCACCGCCTGGAGCTATATTAGAGGCAGACAAGAATGGAAGGAGGGAGGTAGTCATTCAGTAAATAGTGATAGAGCACCTACTATGTGCTTTGTCTTACGAGACTTGGAGAATAGCAGTGGAGAAACAGAGCTAAACTGCTGCTGGTCTATTGGGTCTTAAAACTAAAGGAAGGAAAGGAAGAAAAAAAAAGAAACAAAGATTTATCATAGTAAGTACATGTGTGTGCGCCAAGTCGCTTCAGTCGTGGCCGACTCTTTGCAGCTCCATGGACTGTAGCCCACCAGGCTCCTCTGTCCATGGGATTCTCCAAGGAAGGATGCTGGAGTGAGTGGGTTGCCATGCCCTTCTCCAATTAACTAGCAATAAAAGCAGCAAAGGAAAATAAAGCAGAAATGGGTATAGTGAGCGATAGAAGTTTCCTATACAGGAGATTAAAGGACAGCCTCTCAGGTGAGATGATGTTTGAGCAAAGCCTGAAGGAAGCGACGGAGGGAGCCATCAGGTTTCTGAGGAAACCGTATCCTGGGCAGAGGGAATGGTAAGTGCTGATGTCCTGAAGCAGGAACATTCTTGGCAGGTTCAAGGAACGGCGAGGAAGAGAGTATGGCTGGAGGAGAATGAGAAGGGAGAAGCCGTCGGTGAGAGCTTTAGAGAGGAGGTGGGGCCAGATCACACGGGACCTTGCAGGCTCTGGGGAAAACCTGGCATTTACTCTGAGTAAGATGGAGAGACTCTGGAGCATTTTAAGCTGAGAAACATCACTGGACTTAAGTTAAAAAAAAAAAAAAAAGATTGCTCGAGAGGTGTGTAGAGGGGTGATTAGGGGCCGGGGGAGAGTGTGGTGGAAGGGTACTGTGATGGTAAGGATGAAGGATGACATTGTCTTGAAATGGGTTGTTAGTGGCGGGATAGTGAGAAGCAACCAGATTCTGAATGTATTCTAAGGGGTTTTAAATTAATTAATTTATTTATTTATTCTTGGCTGGGCTGGGTCTTCCTTGCTCCGGGGCAGGGGGCGGGGCGCTTTCTCTAGTCGCCACAAGCAGGGGCTGGGGTTCATGGCAGTGCCCTGGCTCCTCACCGTGGGGCTTCTCTTTCTGCAGAGCGCGGGCTTCAGTAGTCACAGCTCACGGGCTCCAGAGGGTGGCCTTGGTAGCTGTGGCGCATGGACTCAGTTGCCCCGTGGCATATGGGATCTTCCTGAACCAGGGATCAAACCCATGTCCCCTGCATCGGCAGGTGGATTCTTAACCACTAGATCACCAGGGCAGTCCCTGAATATATTTTAAATGTAGAGTTGATGCAACTTTCAGATGGATTGCCTGTAGAGAATAAGAGAGAGGAATTTTTAAAAAATGACTCCACGTGTAGGCTTGAGCAACTGGCAAGGTGGGGCTGTCGTTTTCCCAGTTGAGGGCTGCCATGGAAGAACTAGGGAAGGGTTGAGAGGTAGGGGACATACCAGTTACTGGTGGTTTGGGAAATACTAAGTTATGGAATCTTTCTTTATACCAAGTGCTGTTCTAAACCCCTCAGAGGTATGTATTCCTTTGAAACCCACAGCCACCCCATGAAATGGGCACTATAACCACCCCACTTACAGGTGAAGACGCTAAGGTACTGAGAAGTCAATTAAGGTCCCCCAGTTAGTGAGTTGCTAAGCTGGGATTAAGTCCAGGCATGTTCCTGACGGTTCCACAGGACTCCCATCAGTTTTCTGAAAGGTCAAAGGGGAGGAGGTGAACAAAGAATTTTTATTTAAGAAAAAAACACCCAGAGGAGATACTGACTTGCCTCTGCTCAGCCTCCCCTCGGCCCCTACACTTGTCTAGATCTTTTGGCCTTTGGAAGAAACTCTTAATCCTCCAGCCCAGCTCCGTCTAAGATCCTCTTGCCAGGAGGGTGAAGGGGCACTCCTCTATGCTGACTTTCAGTGTATTTACCATTTCTTCTTATTCTGTTTGTGAAATGCTGGCTTTGTTTCTATCTGCTTCAAAAAATACACTGCAGGGGAAAAAAATGACTCGGTGGAAATGTTTCAGTTTCTGGGTCCCAAACCATTTCTAAATATTATTTTTTTTTTAAAGAAAAATAATAATAATGAAAAGTGGCCTAAGCTCTGCATAGCTGAGAAGGCCTGTCCAACGGGGTGAGTGAGCTTGGGCGTGTGGGGGCAGGAAGGGGAGGAGGAGGGGGAGGGGCAGATGGCCCGTCTCGCATCCCCTTCCTGGTAGTGGCTGCCGGCTTTATCCTTTGCTTCATTTGTTTGCCTGGAAAGCATTCATGTCAGAGGCTGACTCTCTCTAAGGGCCTCTAGCAAGGACCCTGCAGAATGGGTCATTTCTTTTCTTAGCTGCATCAGATTTCAGATTTGGAAGGCCTTTAGGATTCAAGGCCCAGGGCCCAGGCTGTGTAGCCTCCCCAGGCTGCCCTGTTCCCGTGCACCAGAC
>SJYX01011109.1:189718-238161 GCA_006410675.1 Oreotragus oreotragus | reverse complement strand
CCCGCCCCCACCCCCGCCCACTAGCAGCCTTCTGCTCATCTTGGAGTCTGTTCTGAGAGCTGGCCGATAATTTCAGGAAATCTTCAGGCCTGGGGAATCACACCCATTCACACTGAAGCAAAAGGTTAATGGGAATGAGCGAGAGACCTGCATTCAGGGCTGATTTTAAATTCTATAATTTTATCTGTCTGAGTTCCATTTAAGTACTTAGAGGAAGTTCAGCAGGGATCTGGGGGTGGGGGGCTTGCTTGATTAAAGAACTGGGGATAATTTGTGCCCAGCTTCTTGGCAGCACAGCCAAGCTCCTTTGTTTGGCTGTCAAGACCCTGCACAGGCTAAGCCTGCTTATTCACTTTTTATTTCAAAATGTCTAGGATACTGGATGCTATTATGGGCCAGGTAATACTCTGGATACTTTCACATTCGTTGCTTTATTTCATCCCCACCCTAATCCTGAAGCCTAAATGTCATCACACTTACAGACAAGGAAACAGGCTCAGAGAGGTCACCCTGGCCCCGGTTCCCGACGAGGGCTCTGTGTCCAGTGCTCCTCAGTGACCCCACCTCAGCATGTCCGTCTTGCTCCTCCCCGCACCGCGGCCCCAGCTGCCTCGGCCAAGCTCTGCTCTGCCCCAGCCCTGCGTCTGTGCTCCGCGGGCTCCTCCGCTCAGGCTCTGGCCGTCAGTCAAATCCAGACCCCAGGCCCTGCCCAGGCCCCTCTTCATCCTCCAAGAAGAGAGGCCACGGGAAAGCGAGACCACACCGCTCCCTGCTGCCAAGAGCCGAGGCATTCCTGGCCCACGGGAGTCGGGGGCCAGGTCTCCAGCAAGGTTCTGTTCTTGTCTTAGAGCCCTCGTTTATTTTCACGCTTTCTCAGGCTAACTGCCAAGCCAGAGGTGGGGGACAGCATGGGCTTACCTGCCGAGGTGACCGGAAGGCAGGCTCTCAGGCCTCCCTCCAGATCCACTGAGTCACACGATGCACTTCGACCCCCAAGTGGTTCAGAGTGCACGCACCACCTCGGAAGCACGCTGCTCCGGCTGGTGGGACTCGTGTGTGCCCATGGCTGGCTCCCCGGCTGGGGAGCGGGGTCTTGCCCACAGGTCTGTCTCTCAGGAGGAGAATGACCCCCAGTACTCAGGAGGCGACCCCGAGCTGCACAGTGGGCCCTTCAGCTTCTGCTCAGATAGGCCCCTAGGGGTGGTTGTGACCCCCCACCCAGTTCAGTTCAGTCACTCAGTCGTGTCCGACTCTTTGCAACCCCATGGACTGGAGCACGCCAGGCTTCCCTGTCCATCACCAACTCCCAGAGTTTATTCAAACTCATCTCCATTGGTCGGTGATGCCACCCAACCATCTCATCCTCTGTCGTCCCCTCTCCTCCTGCCCTCAGTCTTTCCCAGCATCAGGGTCTTTTCCAGTGAGTTAGCTCTTCACATCTGGTGGCCAAAGTATTGGAGTTTCAGCTTCAACATCAGTCCTTCCAATGAATATTCAGGACTGATCTCCTTTAGGATAGACTGGTTGGATCTCCATGCAGTCAAAGGGACTCACTTGACTTCTTTCCCAGATCTCCCCCTTGTCTGCCCTTGACACTGGGAGCCCTCTCGGCCCAGGGCAGGGTCAAGATGTTTTGTTAAAACTTCCTGCTCGACTAGGTGAGGGGCTCTGCCCTTCTAAGCAGTGTGAGGACAGCCATCATGTGAGGTCACACCTGGAAGTTAACCAGTCTGCTTTTCAGTGTATCTGGCTGTACTTGATCCTAGACAGCTGGCTTCTGTGGACGGTACTCCTGGCCCCAAAGGCGCGAGTAAACAGGTATCTCTCCCTCACAGTTCAGCTCTTTCTCTTATCAGCCTCGGAGCCCCTAATGAATGGGTATGGCTCAGCTGAGTTCACGACTGAGGGATGAGAGAAAAAGCAGGTCCACTGAGCAGGAGGCAAGATGGGAACGCAGATTACCAGCTTCGTGCCTAAAAGGAGCCAAGGATAAAAAAATAATTCGTGCCTTTGGAAAACTTTCAGCAGAGGTTCCTCTAATGCGATAATTGACCACAGAACCCTAGTCTGATTTCTTTATGATCTTTCGTGTTCATTTTTTATGCTTATCAGGAGCCTGAGTGCCAGAGCTCTCACATCCCCCCGAGAGGTACCTCTCTCCAGGGATTGTGCAGTGCCCATAAATGCATTATCCCCTTGTGTATCCAGAACCACCCTATTCTCCCATTTTACAGATGAAGAAAAGAACAGTACCAACCCCAGGGGCCACAGCCAGTAGGAGCCAGTATGCAAAGGTGCAGTTTTCTGCATCACCATGTTCTACATGGCAGAGCAAAGGGGCCATTTAAGGGCTTTTCAGAGCTCCATTTATCAAAGACATGGAGGCAGTCCTTCCAGGAGAACTTGTGTTTTAACTGTAAAAGCGTAAGTGCATTTCTAAACAGCAAAATGCCAGGGAGACGCTGCCTCTGCTTGGGCCTCGGCTCCCACCTCCGCCGCCCCATGGGCCCTTGTGCATGGCACCCAGGCTGCCAGCTGAAGACCAGCAGACGTCACTGTGGAAAGCGAGCCTGAGAAAAGCTAAGCCAACTGCCTCGCAGTGCTCAGTAGTGCATGAACACAATGATGCTCTTGATGCTTTTTCAGAGGAAGGGGTGTGCAGGCCAAGTCCACGAGGCCTGTGAACTAGACTCCACCACACAAAGGTCCAATTGAGATGAGAGCATCCATTTCTTTTAGGGAAACTTGTCCTGTGTCAACCATGATCTGGGGGAGAAAAGATACCATATGCCATATGGGCCATTCCCATCTCTCTCTGTCTCTCTCTCTCTCTCACACACACCCTCTCTCACTCTCACAAAATCTGGCTATCCTGACACTAAGCAGTAAGAACTCTCTTGTGAGAAACAAGAGTTTCCATCTCTCTCTTATAAAGCCAGCTCTGTTAGTTTCCGATTGTTCCTGTAACAAATTACCACTAACTCTGTGGCTTAAAACAACACAAATTTATTATCCTCTGGAGGTCAGTCTAAAATCTAAGATGTCAGCAGGGTTTCTGGAGGCTGTAGGGGAGACTCTTTCCTTGTCTGTCCCAGTTTCTTCCTTTCTTTCTTTGCCTCTCAGTCTGTGGGATCATAGTTCCCTGATCAGGGACTGAATCCAACTGCTTGGCACTGAACACATGGAGTCCTAACCACTGGACTGCCAGGGAATTCCCACCCAGTTTTTAGAGGGTTCCCGCATTCCCCGTCTGGTGGCCCCCAGCTGGCCATCAGTTCCATCACTCTGACCTCTGTTTTCACCGTCCCATTTCCTTCTCCCCCTCTTCGGCCTCTCTCCTGTCTTTAAGGGCCCTTATGATTACATTGGGTCCCCCTGAGCAATCTGGGCTAATCTCCCTGTTTTAAGATCCCTATTTTAATCTTATCTACCAAATTACTTTTGTCGTATAAAGGAACGTATTCACAGATTCCAGGGCCTCTAGAGGGCTATGAGTCTGCTTACCGCAATAGCGTAGGCCTTTGTAAAAGCAGATAACACATGAGATTTATTCATTAGTAACCACAGACATGTTTTTAGTCATTTACATTACTATAAAAGAAAAGCAAGAAACTCCAAGTATAAAAACCGGTAAGGAAACAGCAACCCACTCCAGTACTCTTGCCTGGAGAATCCCACGGACGGAGGAGCCTGGTGGGCTACAGTCCATGNAAAGCAGATAACACATGAGATTTATTCATTAGTAACCACAGACATGTTTTTAGTCATTTACATTACTATAAAAGAAAAGCAAGAAACTCCAAGTATAAAAACCGGTAAGGAAACAGCAACCCACTCCAGTACTCTTGCCTGGAGAATCCCACGGACGGAGGAGCCTGGTGGGCTACAGTCCATGGGGTCACAAAGGGTCGGACATGACTGAGCGACTTCACTTTCACTTTCACAAAAGTTGAAGGTAAAAGTTGACAAATGGAAAGGAGGGGAGGGAGAAAAAGAAAACGCAAAACATATCAAGACCAGGTATGTAGACAGACAAAGAGAGAGAGCGTACGGGAGGAGAAGGCGTGGGAGGTGGGTGGAGAGGAGAGATATGTGCAGGGAGACTGGAGGGGCGGAAAGGCGTTAAAGTGGAGGGAACAGCAAGGACAGGATGGAGCCACAGACGCCTCATCCCTCCTGCTGCTGCGGCTGGTGGTTTGCAGATTGGTCCCCTTTGCTGGACACTGAGCTCTTTGAGAGCAGGGACTGTGTCTTCCTTCTGGGTACCGCGAGGGCTTAGCACCTGAGCCCTGCAAACCTCACCCAGCCTCCTACCCATTCAACATCCATCCATCATCCGTCCATCATCCATGCGTCCTCTTATCCATCTAATGGGGATCTTTACCACTGTGTCTAAGATCGCTTGAACAATTGATTCTTAGCCTTGTGAGCCTCTATGTCCTCAAAGATCCTGGGAGGGAGGGAGAACGCACAGCTCAGGCTGTCCACAGGGGCTCTAGTGCAAAGATTTAAACTCAAGTTTGTTGTTCAGTCGCCCAGTCGGGCCTGCCTCTGTGACCCCATGAACTGCAGCACGCCAGGCCTCCCTGTCCCTCACCACCTCCCGGAATTCGCCCAAGTTCATGTTCACTGTGTTGGTGATGCCATCTAGCCATCTCTTCCTCCGACGCCTTCTTCTCCTTTTGCCCTCGATCTTTCTCCAGCATCAGGGACTTTTCTGATGAGTTGAGACTTGGCCCTTCAAGAAGCAACTGTCAGACCCAATTTGGGGCATCTGAAGGGGAGACCCCAGCTGCAGTGCCCTGTAAAATGGGGGTTCATCAGTTCCTGGCCTGCAGGACTGCTGGAGGATGTGTGAGGAGAACTCAGTGGGGTTAGCTGGTATTCGCTGGTAGGTTTAAATTACACATGAGGTAAACTGAGTTTGGCCTTTTATGTATAAATGGCCTTCATGATTCAACTTTATTCTAAAAAGGATTTGAGGAAGCTTAAAATATATAAGCTAATGTAAGATGATAACCTATAAGTAATCAAGGAAGTCAGAATAAAGCAGAAAATAGGGGAAATCAGATTATATCCAGGGCAATGAGGCCCATGGGCTCACATATGCTACCTGGATGTGGGCTACCACTGTGACTCTGAGCTTTCTATAATGCTACCTGGATGTGGGCTACCACTGTGGCTCTGAGCTTTCTATAAAATGAACTCCCTTCAAAGTTTTAGACGTCTCTTTTTGCTTTATGATATGCACATAACATAAATATCCTCTCACAGGGAAAATGTCTCATTGCTTGGAGAGCTTTGTCACAGCCTGTCCGCACCCAGCTCTCAGACAGTGGCCTTCAGTCTTTGCGAGGAAGCCCAGGGGTCAGTCAGCTTAAGGGAAGCCCAGGGGTCAGTCAGCTTAAGAAGAGCAGAATATGGGCACTTATTCTTTGCAGGCCCAGCAGATGGATGGATGGATAAGATAGATGGATGAATGATGGTTGAAGGATAGATGGTGGATACATGGATAAATGGATGGATGGATGATGAATGGATGCTGAATGGGTAGGTGGATGGATGACAACAGTGGAAAGAGCCTGAACCTACCTGCCTATGTGCCTGGACATCACGCACCATCTTGTCTCCATCCAGAATCAGGCCAACCCCCTCCTGGATCAGAGGGACCCAGCTGCCAAAGTTCTACAAGTGTCTGGGGCCCACCCAGTGTCTGGAGCTGAGGATGTGGATGGAATGGGAGGCTTTAGGAAAAGAGATCATGTTTTTAATCTTGCTTTAAAATTATTGTTCTGAGTATGCCTCCTTGTTTCCTTTCTTGCCTCCACCTGTACATCAGACAGGCCCTGGGTATGGGTGGGTCTCCCAGGCAATTCTGCCGTTAGCCTCCGGGCTGGGAGTGTCCTGGTGTTTGTTAGGTGATGGGGAACCAGCCATCCCATGCCCCTGCCCAGAAGTCTGCCCAGTAACGAAGCCTTAATGAGGCGGAAGGGCAACTGAGCTGTGCTTGGGATCTGAGCCTCCCCAGGACTTGGAGAGGTCACTACAATTCTCCCAGCCCAGGTTTCTCTGAGTCTGAAACTTTTCATGGTGAATAAGAGCCAAACTGCCAGAGCTGGAATCTGCTTCTTACTAACTGTGTGGCCTTCAGCAAGTTATCACACTTCTTGGTTCCCCAATTTTCATCAATAAGCATATCACTTACCTCTAAGATTTGTAATAAGGATTGAATAAGCTAATTCATTTGCAGCAACAGACACAGTGCCAGACCCACTGTAAGCAACTCACTGAAAGTGATGTAAGATGGGTAAAACCAGAATTGCCTTGCTCACCTCTTGCTGCTGCTGCTACTAAGTTGCTTCAGTCGTGTCCGACTCTGTGCAACCTCGTAGACGGCAGCCCACCAGGCTCTGCCGTTCCTGGGACTCTCCAGGCAAGAACACTGGAGTGGGTTGCCATTTCCTTCTCCAATGCATGAAAGTGAAAAGTGAAAGTGAAGTCGCTCAGTCGTGTCTGACCCTCAGCGACCCCATGGACTGCAGCCTTCCAGGCTCCTCCGCCCATGGGATTTTCCAGGCAAGAGTACTGGAGGTTTGCGGTAATACTCGTTCGTTCACGCAATAGATTATTGAGCGTTTTCTACACCCCCCACCTGGAACTAGGACCTGAAGGTGAGCTGCCTGTCTTTGGGAACCCTTTTGTGAAAGGATTTTGCAAACTGCAAGCTTGTACAGATAGACAGAAGACTGTGCTTCAGTCCCTGAAACAGACATTTTAAAAACACAACCAGCAGCACAACCTTCTTCAACCAGAGTTTAGGCAGCACCCCAGTTCAGAAGGCAGTGGAAGCAGGGCGGCTCTGGCAGGATAGATGGGGGTGTAGCAGGAGGCAAATCCTGCTGGTCCGCTGGCTCCGTTCCCTCTCTGCTCCAGCCCCCGCACCTGGTGGCCCATAAGGCACCTTCCAGAAACCCCTTGGCTGCTCCAAGCACAGATGAAGCCCTCTAATTTGGAGTGGTTTGTGTCTTTCTTTTGGCTCACACACAGATCTCTCTCTCTAATGAATGTATTTTTTGAGCACTTTTCTGTTGACAGTAAAATAATGGCAAAGTACAGAGTTCTTGTATACCCCCATGTCCCCCGCCTCCAACCCCACAACCTCTCCTGTGACCAGCGTCCTGCGTGGTGGTGCATTTGTTGCAATGCCTGCACTGATACATGATCACCCCAAATTTCTAGTTTACTATAGGGTTCACTCTCTTTTAAACACACTCTCTTGTCAGCTTCCTGATAGCTCAGTTGGTAAAGAATCTGCCTGCCATGCAGGAGACCCTGGTTTGATTGTTGGATCAGGAAGATCTGCTGCAGAAGGAAAAGGCTACCCACTCCATTTTTCTTGGACTTCCCTTGTGGCTCAGCTGGTAAAGAATCTACCCACAATGCAGGTGACCTGGGTTTGATCCCTCGGTTGGGAAGATCCCCTGGAGAAGGGAAAGGCTACCCACTCTAGTATTCTNAGGAAAAGGCTACCCACTCCATTTTTCTTGGACTTCCCTTGTGGCTCAGCTGGTAAAGAATCTACCCACAATGCAGGTGACCTGGGTTTGATCCCTCGGTTGGGAAGATCCCCTGGAGAAGGGAAAGGCTACCCACTCTAGTATTCTGGCCTGGAGAATTCCATGGACTGTACAGTACATGGGGTTGCAAAGAGTCGGACACAACTGAGTGACTTTCACTTCATCTGTCAGCTTGGTGGGTGCGTTTCTGGATGCTGGCGTCCAGGGCCACGCAGCTCCATGGCTGGGCAGCAGAGGTCATGCTGAGTGGGGGTGCCTGCTGTGTAGCCGTGGCTTTCCTGTTCTCCTCGGGGTCTCCATCTGAACCTCCCCCAGGACCTTCTATACCGCAGATGCTCAAGCCCTCCAGGCCACAGTGAGGATTATGGTCGGGATTTCCCCCAATCGCTATGTGCCGTTTTCTGGAGCTTCTCCTTAAAGATCCTTCTGGCCACTATAAAATTTTTGTTTTTAATATCCAACATGATCCTCTCCTTTGTGATTTTTGGGCCACCTCCTGTTCCATTCCTTCATCCTCAAAACACTGCCCAGAGGAGAGACAGACTGTGGTGGAAGCACCAGATGGCTGTGTGCTCTCAACCGAGGCAAGCCCTGAATGGGCAATTTGTAGTCATCGTCTGAGACACTGGGGCCGCTAGTGCCCACTTGACTATTCTGGCTGACTTCCCTCAACAGTAAATATATACAACAAGCGTGTGCGTGCGCACACACACAGACACACACACACACACATATACTCTGAGTTTTTTAGCATTTAAATGGATCTGCACTCATATTCAAACTCCGCTTAGCTAACTTGCGTAAGTCCTCTGTGCCTCTATTTCCTCATCTGTAAAATGGGTACAATCACAGTACCTCTTCATAGGGCTGTCATGAAAGTCAAATAAGATAATACAGGGAAAGCTTTTAGGACAATGTGGGGCACCGCGTGACTATTCAGTAAATGATGGCTGTTGTTTTTGCACTTACTGTTATTACAAATCCAATATTTATATATATTATTATATATGTATTTTATATAATATAGCACATATCTATAATACTGTATTATATTAAAATTTTCTGAGACAAGCAGTGCTCTAATGAATCAGCTCAGCAGCACTGAAGATGGCAATGGAATGATCCACATATCTATCACCCAGAAGCCTAGTTGCAACAGTTTTCATATACTGAGTCCCTGAGATGTGCCAGTTGATGTGCTTTGAATATTATTTCACTGCATCTTGGCAAAGCAACCATTAGAGTAGGCTTGGTTTTTTGTTTTGACTTTCGGGAAACTAAACCCATAGGCCCTTCGGCTGGAGGCTCCAACTCCCTCCGGACCAGCTGTTGGGGGACCCTGTCCTCTGCCAGCCCCAGCTCAGCCCTGTCCGCAGAACACTGGCCTCTCCACCAGCATGCTCTCTGAGCTGTTTGCTTTCACACTCCCCGCTTTATCTGACAGCCCACACACAGCTCCATGGCTCGAGGGGGCGTCTCCCCAGGCTACAGAATTTTTACAAGCAGCGCACAGTGGAAACGTTGGCAGGCTTTCCCCCCCTCTTTTTATTTTCCAGAATACAGCCCTGCACCCTGTGTGTGTCCACAGTTAGGCCTATGTGTCCTTCTTGGTGCTCAGAAGCTCAGAGCCTGTGGCATCTGGCTGTCTATGTGTGTGTATTTTAGTGTGAGCCCACCTCTATTTACCAGTATGCAAAGAGAACCATTTCTGCCTTCGGAGTGTGTGAGTGTGTGTGTGTGTGTGTGTGTGTGTGGTGTTTATGGAGCTCTGGGCTGCTCTGCCTCCCCCAGGCAGTGTCCAGAGGCTCACTCTCCCCTGCGTGTGTGTGTTTGTGAGCCTGTGTACATGGCTGCGTCTCTCCCAAGGGTGTCCAGAGACACGTGTAAACTATCCTTCACTCATGTTGTTGAGACTCTCCTAGGATACTTAGGCCCGGCCAAGTGGGAGAGCTGGGCATGGGAGTGTTTAGTCTGGAAGGCGGGCAGGCGGGCAGCAGAGACTCCTGGTGGAGCACCCGGGCGGCAAGCCGGACCCCAGGGCCCCTGCCGGGCTCTGGATGATGGGGTGGGGGTGGGGGACATGTTCCAGGGCCACTTCTGGGATCCAAGGTGCTGGGTGTTCCTGATTGGGCAGCGCTGGGCTCAGAATGGTTCCTCTGGCCTGAGGACTGAGCCAGCTCTCAGCCAACCCCAGCCTCATGGAGACAGGTTCCTTATTGTTCTTGTTTTCCTTTTCTTTTTTTTTTTCAGTCCTCAGAAGAATAGATTTTCATGCTGAATTGAAGCTGGGTTAGCACGGGCATAAGGAAAGAGCTAAGTCGTGTCCGACTCTTTTGTGACCGCATGCACTGTAGCCTGCCAGGCTCCTCTGTCCATGGAATTTCCCACAACTCTCCCAGTACTGGAGTGGGTTGCCATTTCCATCTTCATTAGATCTTCCCTACCCAGGGATCGAACTCACGTCTCCTGCATTGCAGGCAGAATCTTTACTGCTGAGGCACTGGGGAAGCCTGTATAGAAAGAGCATGAGGCTTTGGTGCCCTGGTTCTGTCATACGCTAATCATATAATATTGAGACGGGAACAGTTACTGAACTTCTGCCTCAGTCTCCCTCCCTGTGAAGTAAGTATAATAGCATTATATTGCAGGCTTTTTCAGGAGCCTAAACCATAAAATCTGTGGAGACGACCTCACAGATTCTCTATCCCTTTTCGGCCCTCTTGTCTCTGTGGACTTTTCTGGGTAACAGCTTAATGACGGGAATAGCAATGCAATGCTATGAATTTCTAGGAACAAAGCTTTTTATTTTATGACCTAGTTGAGGGGCAGAGAGGAGGGCTTAGCTTCCCAAATGTTTTCTTTTCACTGGCTTAAACCTTCATATTTCACATTAGTCAGTGTTCGAGGGCATTTAAGGCAACTGGAGGAGGGGGAGGATGGACTTTCTGCAGAAAGCATGTACCTGCCTTCCCAACAGGAGCAGGTTCATGAGCAGGGATCCGGGATATCCCGGGTGCATC
The DNA here is from genome assembly GCA_006410675.1 of Oreotragus oreotragus. NCBI lineage: Eukaryota > Metazoa > Chordata > Mammalia > Artiodactyla > Bovidae > Oreotragus > Oreotragus oreotragus. Next base: position 227,564 of record SJYX01011109.1, on the reverse strand, counting down.
AGCTATTAGCAGGCTGGCTATGGGGGTAACAGGTTGCTTCATTCCCTGCATGGTGCTTGGATACTATTTTAGGTAGTGTAGACTCCTTGCTAAACAAGACAGAAACGGGCCCTGCCCTCAGGAAACTTCTGGTTTCTTGTGTGGAGATAGAAAGTAAGCACAGGAACCAAGGGAATACATACTAGCTAACTTTTGGGACATGAAAAAGGTTAAACATGGGCTTTGTGATAAGAGTGAATGGTGACATGTGGGGTGCATGCATGCTTTGTCGCTTCAGTTGTGTCCAACTGTGACCCCACGGATTGTAGCCCACTGGGCTCCTCTGTCCATGAGGATTCCCAGGCAAGAATACTGGAGTGAGTTGCCATGCCCTCCTCCAGGGGATCTTCTTGACCCAGGGATCAAGCCCGTGCCTCTGACATTGGCGGGTGGATTCTTTACCACTGAGCCACTGGGGAAGCCCGAGATGTGGGATACCACTTACAAAAGGTGGCCCTAGGGAAGGCCTCCCTGAAGAGAAGCTTTGGTCCAGACCTAAAAGGTAAAAGGACAGCAAAACAAAGATCTGGGACGGGAGGCAGGGGTAGGGGAACGCCTGAAGTCTTCTTCCTCTTCGGAGCGCACGCCCAAGTCCTTTCAGTAGCCAGTGAGTGCCTGTGTGATCTGACTTGCTGCTCCAGTGCTGTCCCCAGGTCCCCAGCCGCCCTGGCTCACACCTGCCTCAGGACCTTTGCACCTGCTGCTTGCTCCACCTGGAGTGCTCTTCCCACAGACATCCACATGCCTAGCTCACGCCCTCCTTCAAGTCTTGCTTAAAAGCCAACTTCTCAATGGGCTTCAGACTCTCCTTTTACCCTACGCCATTTCCTAACTTACGCTGTCATTTATTTATTTATTTTTGTATTTCTCTCACTCCTGGATGATAAGAACCATAAGGGTGGGTGTTTTTGTCTGGGTTTATTTGTTGATGTAAATATGTACCTAGAACATTGCCTGGAGCATAGCAGGTGTTTGATAAATTCTTGCTGGATGGATGGGTGGGCTCNATTTATTTTTGTATTTCTCTCACTCCTGGATGATAAGAACCATAAGGGTGGGTGTTTTTGTCTGGGTTTATTTGTTGATGTAAATATGTACCTAGAACATTGCCTGGAGCATAGCAGGTGTTTGATAAATTCTTGCTGGATGGATGGGTGGGCTCCTGGGGACTCAAGGCCAGTCCTCATCGCTAGAAGAAGCAGCTGGTACAGAATGAGTCTCTCCCATGGGTCTGGCCAAGGGAGAGTCTCTTCCTGCGGTGATGGGGAGCCCTAGATTTGACATGAAGATGAGGGCCAAAGGGAAAATTAGCTGAGAAGTCCTGAGTCGAGTTGGGGAGAACAAGGGTCTGAGGGTAGGTACCTCGGTGCCCCTGAGGAAGATGAGAAACCTGAGAAGGGGATACAGGGGAAACTCTGGGATACAGGAGGAGAGAGACCTATCTCAGCTAAAGCTAAGGGGTTGGGGAAGAATGGAAAGATCCGCCAGTACCAACACACATACCCAGACACACATGCCCACATTCTTATAATGTGGTCCCAGGCATCCATGCACAGAAGCACAGTGATGCTTCTCATAGACCTGAGTTCATAGTCACCTCTGCTCCTTACTCCCTGTGTATTCTGGGGTAAGCTACTTAACAGATCTGTGCCCTGTCTCTGATGCAAGCCCAAGTATTCCTTACCTCACAGGAGTATTGTCAGGGTGATAACTTCATTATTAAACATATCGGCTTTGAAATCAAGTCCAAATTCAAATCCTGGTTTCAGTTTTTATGAGCTGTGTGTCCTTTGGAAAGTGACTTAACCTCTCTGATCCTCAGTTTCTTTAATTGCAAAACGAGACTAACATCAACCTTATAATAGAGTTATGGCAATGAAATGAGACAATCAATGGAAAGTAGAATATACACTGCATATGACCTGAAAGGACCCAGCACAAGGCTTGGCACATTGTAGGGGTGCATGAAGAAGGGGTGCGTGAAGAAGGCGAGACTGCCTGAAGTGTGTAGGATCAGCTAAGGACCAAAAGACTCATGCGTCTGCTGGGCCAGGGCTCTGTCAGCTCGGGGTCCGTGCTGGCCACAGGAGTAGAAGGTTTTCTGTGGTGAAGTTCCCTGGTCCCGGGCCATAGGAGCTGCAATTCTGACCTCGTCGGTACCAGAGAAAGGAAGCAACTTGTGCAGAGGACAGTGTGCCCTGGACTTTTATGCAAGGCCTTTTCCCAAGTGGAGGGTTAATCAGAATTGTCTCCAAGGTCCCTTGCCACAGTGACAGCCCACCTTTCCAGGGCTTTCCAGAGGGTAACTGGGAGCAGAAGGAAGCCTGGGGAGAGAGGGGCTCCTCCTGGGGTGAGGAGGAGGCTCCCGTCAGGCTCCGGTCTGTGCCCTGAGGANCAGAATTGTCTCCAAGGTCCCTTGCCACAGTGACAGCCCACCTTTCCAGGGCTTTCCAGAGGGTAACTGGGAGCAGAAGGAAGCCTGGGGAGAGAGGGGCTCCTCCTGGGGTGAGGAGGAGGCTCCCGTCAGGCTCCGGTCTGTGCCCTGAGGATGGCGGCCAGATGGACAGCTCGTCCTGCCTTCAGGGTGACAGCTCGGGCTCCGGAGCCGGGGCACCGAGGTTCCCATCCCCCCACTGCCTGTGCCATCTGAGACGGGTCCCTTAACCCGAGCCTCTTTCCTCTTCTGCAAATGAGATAATGGTAACTCGTGGCCACGGAGGCTGTGGGGAGGTGGAAGTGAGTTTACTCCTGTGAAAAGCTCTGCATGGGGCTGGTGCAGGGCAAATGAGCCAGGAAAATGAACGAGGGTTCCTTTCATCATGCCTGGGGAGGGTCTCCTGTTGCTGACACCCTTGAAACCGATGCATCTCCCTCCCACTCAGCCCCTGGGGCTTTGGCTCCCTGGATGCTTGCTGACCTGGTCAGGAAGTGCCTTGCAGCCCGAGGCAGCTGGGGAGTTGGACTCGTCAGGCGGGAGAGGCGCCAGTGGACATTATGTTCCTTCCCAGGAATGGGAAATTGGGAATGTTCTTGGGCAAGGAACAGGGCTCTGGGGCGAGCATGCCGGGAACATCCACTCCCCTCCTGTGGCGCTCCGAACCTCGCTGGCCCTGCTGGGCCCTGTGGGGGAGGAAGACATGTCACAGGGGCGGCCAGGCCTGCGTGGGGCCCCTGGTGCATCTGTGCACACCCTTGCAGAGTATTCAGTTCCACACGTTCACAAATAAGCCCACAGCCCGGCACACACACACTGACAGGCAACCTCAGATACGTGTTCCTAGGTCCACACCCACACGGCTACATGCTAATTTCTATTCGTTTGTTCACACAGCACCCACAGGTGCTGAAGTTCCGGCCCCATGTGCATGCACTGGCATATATACACAGGATATAATAACTATCATTTTCAGCATTTACCCACACTCACAGCTTCCCAGCTGGCTCAACGGTTAAGAATTCACCTGCTAATGCAGGAGACATGGAAGACACGGGTTTGATCCCCAGTCAGGAAGATCCTCTGGAGTAAGAAACGGCAACCCACTCCAGTATTCTTGGGACAGAGGAACCTGACGGGCTATAGTCCACGGACTCGCAAAGAGTTGGACACGACTTAGCAACTGAGTACGCACTCATACTCAAAAATACACTTTGACCCACACAATCATATAGGTGTTGCTACCCATGAATACACAGGTGACTGTACATAGCATACACTTGCACATACACCTAACCACGTACACCAGAGTCCCCAGCCGTCTAGCCTTCTGGAAGCATCCATTACTGTACTCTCCAAATACAACAGCTCAAGCCCTGTCACTGCCGCTCTGACCAGCACCCTCTCTCCAGCATCGCCAACATCAGCTGCTCCCTCCACGGTGCAGACATCTTCCTGGCCTCACTCCAAGCACCAGAGGCTAGGACCCTCCTTCCAGTGCCCGTCTCCATTCCCAAACGTCACTGCCATGGGACCTCGTGGCCACCAGGCTTTTGTGGAAAATAAGAGTGGGCAGAAAACAGGTCTTTTTATCCAGAAACCAGGTGACAATTCTGTCTCCGCAGAGTACGCTCCCTGCCTGTTTGGGGTTCTGTTTTCATTGCCTTTGCACACCCCTCTTCCTCGTCACTCTGAGTCCTTTCCCCCCAGCCTAGCCCCCCAGCCTGCACTCATCAGACCTCTGCAGCTCTCAGGGATCTAAGCCCAAATGTCCCTTTAGACAGAATAATTTTGTCCTCTCTTGTTTCTCCTTCCCCTCTTGGGCCAGGAACCAAAGAGGCCCATTAAGACATTTTCCTAGACAGCAACAACTACTACTGCTAACAATGTTAGTAATAAAGCTATGTCAGAAAAACTCCTCTGAGTTAATTGTACCTCTCTCCTAAAAGGCAGAGACGTTAACGGTATTTTTTCTTACGTGGACATCACACTCATATACATACACACACACACACATACACCCAGCTTTGAGGAATTAATTTCTTTTTTCCTGCTCTATCCCCCGCTTCCCCCTCCCGTCATCAGGACAGTTGTTGGAAAGGAGGAAGCTGAGCCCCCAGAGATCCCAGAAGGGTATGGGCGGGGCCGTGGAGAGGGTAGGATGGAGAGCTCCTGGTAGGAAGCCAGGCAGGGAAGACGGGACTGGCCCCAGTGTTGGAAGGCTCTGTGTGTTCACTGGATCGTACCCTACACTTCCCTGTCTCTCTGCCTTCTCTCTGCACCCTGGCTTGTGAGGCAATCCTGGTGCCCCTGTCGGTCTCCCCAGCTCTTTGGGAATTAGGGCCCATGTTTTCCCAACTTTGGGTCTCAAATATACCCACACAGCTTAGTGCAAAGAATGCTCAATAAATTACATATCTTTATCTTCAGCTCTCTGTATCTACATATCATTAATATTTATATCATCTATATCTATCTGCCTAGTAGTTTAGAGCAGATAAAAAAAGCTGCCTGGCCCAGCCAAAAATCCTTGGCCTTAACAGCAGAAAGCCTGGTTTCTGGTTCTGCCTCTACCACTCCCTGGCTTTTTGACACTGAATAGATCATTTAGTTTCTCCAGATCTCTCATTTTCATGAGCGAAGAGTTGAGTGAGAACGGTGGTTTTCAAACTGGATTCCACGGAACCCTAGGGTTCCAGGAAGCTGCCATGGTAGGAGCAGGGCAGGAAGAGAAGAGGGCAGTGGCTGACGGCAGGCTCTCACCCTGGGAGAGCAACTCCTCCTGGCTCTTAAGTTTTCACTTATTGCATTTAAACAAAGGGTCCTATTGTTTACAAAAGACAAAGTTTATAAAGCACTGGCCTAGATGCTCTCTGAGGGCTTTTCCCGCTTCCAGGAGATAGGATTTCTCCCATTCCACCTCAGAAAGAGCCCTTGTAAGGAGAAAGCAAAACCAGTTCTTTCTCTCTGGGTTTAGGGCTAGCTTTCCTTTTGTTTCTGGAGTCACCATGCACCTTTCACCTCCGTACTAAGACTAGGGTGTTCATATCACACACCCCCACCTCACCTCTACTTCCTCAGACAGCAAATGAGGATGCTCCCATCACTAAACTCTCAGAGTTTTAACAAGTCAGTTGTCGTCAACAAGTGGTGAATGCAAAGCCCCAGCATGGGAGGTGGTATCTGAACGGTGACCTCTGAGCAGTGGCTTTGATGACGGCCAGCGTCCCAGGAGACGGCTGTGCCCCTGGGCATCGCGCCTGGCTCGTGGCTGGGGATGGCAAGCTGGGGGTGCAGGCTGCTCCGTGCTGAGGAATCAGTGTGCTGTGAGGCATCTAATTAGCCATCATCTTCCCAGGAGACAGCTCAGTTGTGTAATTTTTATTTCTATATTTTACACACCCTCCATCAGCAAGAGAGACTCGGGCCAACCTTTCACCAGCTTCATTGTTTGTTTGCCTTCCAGCTATGCCAATTACCCACTTCTCCTCTTTCCACGGTTTCCACCCACCAGGGAACATGCCTGCTGGCGGGCAGGGTAGGGGTGCAGGGAATAGCTTTTGCCTGTTTCCTTAAAGACCCATCTCCAAGACCAGCATACTGAGAACAGCTGTGTTGGCTGGATTTCCTGTCTGGCTCGGAGGTGGGGGTTGTCCGTGACGGCATACCCTCCATGTACCATCTGTTCGTAGGCAGAGACGTGGTGTGGTGTGAAAGATACTAGGTTTGCCATCAAACAGGAGCCATCATTTTCTAGCAATTTAATTTACCTCTCTAAGCTTTGGCCTCCTTATCAGTTAAATCAAGACCCCAGCACCTTGTATCATGAGGCTATTGCAAGCTTCTGTCCTTCAACACATATTTATTGGGTTCCCCTGGATGAAAGAATGTTTTGGTGGAGCTCTGCAAACTGAAAGGTGCTGTCTAGATAGGAGTTGTTTTCATCGTTGCAGTCTGTCGTTGGTTATCGGAGGGGCTTTTATCAGGTTTAGATTATCCAGACTCATTACTGTGAGATTATCAGACTAGCCAACCCCGCCTGCTGTTGCCTGTTTTAGTGGTTTTCATCTTGGTCAGAGAGGCTGATTCCTTGGAGGAAGCCCAGCAGGGAGAGACCACATCCTGAAGCCATTACTGATGGCAGTTTTTTTCTATTCCATTAGGATATGCATTTGACCTCTTTCTTACTTAGTAAACAGAATGGGCAGTGCTAGGCTAGAAATCATGGGTGCTACAAAGAAATACAAGCCCAGGTCCCTGACTTCCACACACTCCATGTAACTGGGAAGGCAAAGATCCACGTGCTGTTTAGCAAGCACCATTTCTATGAGCAAGGTACTTTGCCAAGTACGATAACCCAAGTGCTTCTCATCCAAACCTGTTAAATGGATATTATTAGCCCCACTTGGCAGATGAGAAAACTGATGCCCAGAGATCTTGTCACTTGTTATAAGGCCACACAGCTAGTAAATTGTATGGCCCGAAGAAGCTGCCTGCCTTTGACACTGGACTGTGTGCCCTGTGTCTACCTCCTGCTCTAGACTCTGAGCTCCTTGTGAGCGGAAGCTGTCACTGTATCTGGTCATCACCATGCCTGGCAGAGGCCGCTCCTGAGACGCTGGCCCCTGAGCTAGCTCATTCTGTACCCCCAACTCCTCCCAGCCTCTCCCCACACACCTCGCCTGCTCGTCACATCCCAGGAGGACTTCGGCCTTCCTGATCTCCCTGCCAGCAGTTCAAGGCCTTCTGCTCAGCTGCCAGGTTGCTGAGGCAAGTGAAGGCTCTGACCGGGGCCTGGGGCTCCTGGCTGTACTCCTGGATCTGTCTCTGTCTCCCCAGACAGAGGGGGCGGTCCCTGGCATTCAGGGCCCCGGGCCCTCACCTGCCAGCAGGGCTGAGGGGATGCTCAGCCCGCCAAGCGGCTGTGCCGCTCACAGCTGCCAGTGAAGATGGAGCCCAGGAGACCTGGTCAGCAGTTGCCTGGGAGTTGAGAAATGTGCTGGCTCCAGCCTGGCTCCCTCATCTGAGAAATCAGGGGAACCTGACCCAACAGCCCGCTGTTTTGTTTCCGCAGTGTCTGGGGCAGCTGCGCAAATCAGGCCTGCCTGACAGAGCCAGGGCCAGGGAGAAGCAGACTGTTCCTTCCCTCTCCTCTGAGGTCCGTGTTCAACAGCTCGCTGCCAGGGGAAGCATTCTGAGTGCTCTGCTCGGGCCAGGGCTGATGTGCAGGGGCCAGCCCTGAGGCGTCATGGAGCAACCAGGCGTGTCTGGCTTCAGCCTTTGTCCCCCTGAGGTACGTTGGGAGGATCCCTGCTCAGAATTTGGGTGGGTCTGGTTTGGATTCCTGCCCTGCTGCTTGCAGCTGTGTGTCCTTGGATGAGTCCCTTGACTTCTCTGAGCCAAAGGTGGATATTAGCAGCAAAATTAGAGCATGGCTGTCAATATAGACTCACTGCAATAATATATTTAAATTGCCCGGCACACAGTAGATGCTTCATAAAAGTGCATTCCTTTTTCCTTCTTCACAGGGCTGAGGTTTCCTAACTTTCCCTTGTCCCTCCCCTGTGTCTACAGCCCAATAGAGAACCCGAAGCTCTGCTTCTGTATTGACCACTGTCCCGAAGTCCCGCCTTGTAGGCTTTCCAACGACCTGGGCTGCTGCCCACCTTGTTCTCAGCACACATGTGAGGAAGGCAGCGTTATGTAAACATATCGGTTATGATCACAAATCTATATGTCATCATTCACAAACCTATGTGTTAACTCACTCCATCGATTCATCCATTTATTAAAAAACAAAAAACAACCTTCACTCAACTTTTCCGCTGAGAAAGGCCCTATCCTACACCCCAGGAATAAGACACAGTCCCTGCCCAGACTCCACTAACGGGAAGAGGTGAACAAGTGAAGAGAGAAAGAAATTCCACAGGCTAGACACAACAGCAGAAGCAAAGCGCTGAACTCTAGGACACTTCAGAGATGAGTCCTCACTCAGCTTGGAGAACTAAGGTAGTCCTCCCAGAAAAGGTGGTGTCAGAGTACTGAAGGATAATTAGAGACTTTCTAGCCAGAAAATTAAGGGAAATTTTTAGGGAGAATTATTACAGGGGGAGAGAGTACGCACACACAGGCCTATTGGCTAAGAGAACGTGCCCATATGTTAGAGTTCATGAAGCGCTACAAAGATTTTTCAAAATCTCCGTGATTTCATACAAGGAAAGAATGTTTCTTGCTTATGCAATGGTCCAGCACGGGTATTCCTGGTCTGATGGCTCTAGATGACTCTCTCTCGTGCAGTGATTCAGGGATGCAAACACTATCCATTTCTGATTCTGCCGTCCTTTATAGCCTTGAGCTCAGGAGGGGAATGAAATGACTTTTGGTGGATGCATAGCAGTACCTCCATCATCCTGCATGAAGAATTTCTAGGGGTTAAAGACAGTTGGAACAAAAGCTGAGTAACAGGGAGTGGTGAGACGTGGCTGTACTACAGACAAGACAAAAATGTGTGGGTGATATAGACAAGCTCAGGAGTTTTGCTTTTTATCCTGAAAGTTGTGCAACATCATCAGAGATGTCTAAATGGGGAACTGCCATCATCAGATTTGCTGCTTTAGCTGAACGACTCCAGCTGCAGGGTGGAGGATACACTGGAGGGAGAGAGACTGGAGGCAGTAGGACCAGTGAGAAAAACATTCTAGTAATCCAGGCCATCTTCCCTAAGGATGGGTGAGCAGTGGCGATGCGGAGGGAGAGAGAGCAGTGTTGTCCTGAGAGGCAGTCTGGGTCATGGATTGGAGTCTGCTTGGCAGCAAAGCTTCAGATAGCTTTTGGGTTCATGTCTAGTGCAATAGCTAATTGAACCTCATGCTCATGAAATTACAGTCAATACAAAGCAGCTTATTTGAGCTCTGTGTTTCCATAAGCCTGCCTCTCATCCATTAGGGACCTGGTCAATAGATTTGGTCAGTGCAATTGCTAGTTTTCGGAGAAATTAGAAATGGTGGCGGTGTTCTCCGAACATCTATGTGTTTCTGTTTGCACTCTTTTCCTCATGTCCACTTCTCCACACATATGTCTCCCTTAGAGAAGCAAGGATGTCCCTAAGTATTCATGGGAAAATGGAGATTTCCTTACCCTTGGAAAGGGGCCCTGGGTGTGTGGCTCTCTATGTTCCCCGTCTTCCCGATGGCCCCACATGTAACTCAGGGCGTCCAGGAAAGGACCCTACTGGCCACACGGTCTTGAGCCCAGGGGGCTGCCAGCTTGCCTCACACTGTGAGAGAGAAGGGATTCAAGTCTCTGCAGGAAGTTCTTTGCTTGGAATCTTAGGAGTGAGTTCTATGATCTTTGCGTCTCCTCTCGCTTACTCAGAAGGATGCTGGAACTTCGGGCTCCCACATACCCTGCAGGTTAATATACACAATCTAGCTGGTCCAGATACACTTGGTATATAGACCCACACCTCACAAAATGTGGCAGTGAGTTTCCTTCTAAAGGGAGCTTCAGTGCCAGAAGCTGAAATATTTAACTCCCAGTTTAGCACATTGGTTCCAAGTTAAGACTTCCACGAAGGAGCTAATGAAAGTACCTCTGGGTCTCTTTCCTGCTCCATTCAGGAGCTGTGGTATGGTCTCTGGCCATTTGAAGGACCGCCAAGATCTTCCTGGCCTGGCCGCTAGTCTCTGTGTTCCCTGGCTACTGACTGGCCTTGCCTCTACTTCCAGTCTCTGCACGCTCTCTTCAGCCCCAGTTGACCTCTGTGCTCGCAAGCCCCTGATGCCTACCCTCCTCAACATTTCCTGCCAGTGCTAACACATGCAAAATGTTTTGAGGTCCTCCATAGCTACTGGCGGTTTTCTCCTCTTGGCTTTTGGCGACTTCTTAGGTTAAAACTAGTAAACTCGTTTTTCTATCAGATACAGATTTCTGACTAAGTCATTATTTCTGTAATTTATTGAACACTTACACAAGCATTCTATATATGTTGTCTTATTAGATCCTTAGAATAACTATGGGAGGTGCACTTGTAACAGACACCTACAGGATGGTCTGCCTGAAGCCTCTTTTTCTAGGAATCCCTTTCACAAATCCATACGATTTCAGTAGAACCTACTAGATTTCTATCTGGCCCCTCCCCTTTGGGCCCATGTGATTGATCCCAGAATGAGCACTTGTCCACGGCTGGAACAATCATTCCCTTTGGTGGAAAGTTTGGTACTGGGACTGGAAGAAGGGAATCCATTTTTCTCGCAGGGTCTGAACAGTAGTAAGCAGAACAGCGAGCCCTTCATAGCCATGCTTTCTATCACATGAACCAAACAGCAAGCTTTGAGCTTGAGAAAGCAGAACTGGGCAGAAGCAATAATGCAGTAATAGAAAAACAGATAGGGTGGAGAAAGGCCGGAATTCAAAGGCTCAATTTGCCAATTACTAATCATGTAGCTTAGATCAATAATATGATACTAATGCTAGTATTATACTATCCAATATTATTGAGTCCTTACTATGTATCAGACATCATTCCAAACACTTCACATGCAGGCTTATCTGTCCTCACAAAAACATAAGATATTTTCTGTTATTAATCCTACTTTTTTCCCATGAGGACACTGAGGCCCAGCATGATTTATAATTTGCCCAAACATATACAAGTGGTTGGGTGCATTCTTGAGCCTCAACTTACTCATCTGTAAATAGAGTACTGGCCTTTGTATAGAAAAGCGTTAACAGTCTGAGACTGCCATCCTTAGCAAGTTCTGTTCACAAGGCTGGCCCTTGTCTGCTGGATTTCCAGAGGGTTCCTACCATTCCCCAATAAGGACAGTACACTATGCCTGAAATGTTTGTGCAAACGATAGGCTTTTGCTTGAGGCCCCCTTGGCATAGCTCTCCCTCCCGTCTGTTATATGAAGCAGAGGATGCAGTAGGCTCAGTACTTTGAAGAGGGTTTGGTCACCACGAGCACCTGTGAAATGCTTCAACCCTCTGTGAGCAGCCCCACGTGGAGGGCACAGCCTCCGTAGCCCCATGTGAGGCCCCTGGAGCCCTACCACCACCACCGCCGTTCCTATTTTTAATCCTCCAACAATTGCACTTTAGGATTGGCAGCCTATGCAGAACGGCAAAATATTTCTAGATGTTTCATCAACAAAGGAAGTATTTATTTCGAGAGGTTTTTCCAGTTTTTAATAAGGTTGTGCATAGGGAGGACACTTTCCGTTGCTATATTTTTAGGTTAATTCTCTGGGAAACTGACTGCCACAGGCCCGGTGACGTGGAGGTGGCTCAAACAAACCCACTACCGGCCACAGAGGCCTTAACGGTCTCCTGCTTCCTTTGACAGTGTGGAAAATGGGGGTTCACGCGAAAGTGATTCCCTGGGTGTCCCCCAGGAGGCCCAGGGCCACCTTCCTCCACCTGGCCAGGGGAGCTAGGCCACCACCTACTGGCCTTGTATGTGAGCAGGATCAGGAGTGATCCACGGGGAAAACGTGGAGAAAAGGCTCAGCCGTTGGGATCGCCTCCTAGGAACCAGCAACAGGGTGTAAACATTCAATTCCATTCAGACCTGGTTGGCAGCCAAGGGATGGCTTGTCTGAGTTCAGCAGGGCGGCGGGGGAAGAAGGAAAGTGACTAACGGCCTCCTGCTCACTTGCCAAAACCCGTGTGTGTGTGTGTAGATGAAGCCAGGTCTGTAAGTGCCAATAAGAAAAACAGAATCCATTAAGCAGGTAATTGAATTCAAAAACACCATTTGGGCTTTAAAACATCTAAATGGTTCAGGGCAAATTGGGACTTGGGGGCTTAAGTTAGACAGATAACAAATTCCATCTCATAACTCAGTCATCTGGAATGGCATTCCCTAAAGCAGAGCTATTAATAGTAGGTGTTTCGGGAATAAAGATTGCTTTGGTCAATAAGTTTAGGTAATGTCCTAGTCAACCAAACTGACTGGATATCTTTACTCTAGGACTTCTCAGACAGAGCCTGCTCATGCATATCATGAAACTCCAAGGGAAGATTATAGTATAGTATTTTAATATAGTGTATACATGTATATTTTATATATATCTGTATATATGCACACAAACATAATACTTTACATTATTATACACAGCATTCCACACTTCTTCACCTGAAGATTCCTCTTCCTATGCAGTATCTGATGGCATCATTATTTCAGAGCCTGCTTTGGGAAGCACAGCTCTGGATAGAGTCACCCATTCCCTAGGCCTAAGAGAACATTTTAGGATAGAAAAATCATTCTGCAAGGGAAAAGGTAAGACAGAAGGGACAGAGTTTGGCTAGTCCAGTTCTCTGGGCCAGGTGGCTGGGCTGTAAGCGAAGGAGTACAAATGTAGGGCTCAAGAAAGATGGCATCTTGACATCTGGTCCTTTGGGGATTCTCTGAACCTGGATGTGTTACAGCCCAGGACCCACACCCAGGTGCTGACGTTATGAAGGGACATTGTGGCAATGATGGCACACCAGGTGGCCCTGAGCAACTGTAGACACTCAGGATTTGGGGCCTGGAAGGAAAGATGGCCCAGGACACCGTTAGCACCGCCTACAATTCTCTAAAGTCCCCCTCTATGGAGGGGGGCTTGCCATTGCCTCATGACCCTAAGGGAGGAACATAGCCAGGGCCAGAGTTGAGTGCTTTGGAGAGGCAGTGTTCAGCACCACCCAAAGGAGAGCTCTCCAGGGATCGTTGCTGTCTCTCAGGCCATGGGCAGGCTGGATCCTGTGCTAGTTGATACCATCGTCTGGAAGCAGGGGCTGATGACCTCCCGATGGGGGCAGGGAGCTAATGCAAACTCTGGATGAGAAGTGATTTTGAAGGTCTCTTGCAGCCCTGGGGGAGAAGGCACTGGCACCCCACTCCAGTACTCTTGCCTGGGAAATCCCATGGATGGAGGAGCCTGGTAGTCTACAGTCCATGGGGTCGCAAAGAGTCGGACAAGACTGAGCGACTTCACTTTCACGCACTGGAGAAGGCAATGGCAACCCACTCCAGAGTTCTTGCTGGAGAATCCCAGGGATGGGAGCCTGGTGGGCTGCCGTCTCTGGGGTTACACAGAGTCGGACACGACTGACGTGACTTAGCAGCAGCAGCAGCCCAACCCTGGGATGTTTGACTCCATACCTGGAGTCAAACTTTATCGTATTGACAAATGACAGCATTCTCCAGGCTCCTTACCATCTACGTTCAAGTTATCAGCAAGGCCATCTCTTCTACCTACAATCCAGTCTCCAACCCATCTATTGCTCTCCACCTCCACCGCCACTCCCAGTCATCTGCCCAGAGCACTCTAGGAGCTCTAGGAGCCACTTAGCAGGTCTCTCCACGTCTACTCTTGTCCCCTTTTAACCTGTCTTACACAGCAGTCAGTGAGTTAAGACTCTTGGAAGAAGGGCTGACTCCTCACCATGACCCTTCCTGAGCTGGCCTAAGACCGCCGGTCCATCTCACCTTGTCCTGCTCTCCCTTTTGCTTACCAAGCTGCAGCCTCATTAGCCTCCCACGACGGCAGCAGGCTCTCACATTCTGACCGTGTCTAAAATACGGGTTTCTCTGCTCTTCCCCTGTCTGCTTCCTACTCATCCTCCAGGTTTGGGCTGAAATGTCACTTCATAGAGGCTTCTGTGTTCACCCTAAATAAATATAGCCTTCCATCCTCACTGCGTCTGCTCACTTCTCTTTCACAGCTCTTTGTCTATTTCTTTCCTAGCAATTATAACAATCTGAAGTCTAATATTTATTTCCTGTCTCTCCTTTCCTGATGTATCTCTCTCATCCCTTCTTCCCACGTCCATCTCAAACATAAGCCCCCTGGGGGCAGAAACCTGGTTTTGTGACATGCATTCCCAACTGGAACAGTCCTTGGTGAATTGCAGGTACTAACAAACCTTGGCTGAAAAAATGACTGAATCAGTAACCACTTTATGTTTGTTGGAGGGTGGATGGGGTGTCAGGGAGAAGGGTCCCCTCGAGTTAACTTTAGGTAAAGGTCTCACTTTAGGTGAAGGATGCAAGCTGTGAGGAATCCCACTGGGTCTCCCTCATCTCCACATTCCCACAAGGGGCTGGCCCCTCCAGACTTGCCCCTCTGCCCCTTCCCTGCACTGTTCAGCCCCTCCTTGTGATGCTCCAGGGAGGTGGCCACAGTCTGAGTAAGCTCTAGAGTGTTTCATCAGACCAGCACCAGAAAGCCCTCTCCTAAGTATGAGAATTGTTCGATAGAGTGTTAAGAAATCTTCCTCCCTGGAGTGCTTTTTAAGCAGGCTGATTTTCACCTTTCTGGGGCTGCCTTGAGTGACTTCCATCTGGAGGTGAAAAGTGAGACCAACTTGGGACTTGAATGACCTTGGGAGTCCCTCCCTGATCCCGACACCTCCATTCTTGTCAGACCTGGAGTTCCACCGCTGGGTTCTCGCTGTCTCCTCAATTATCTGCTTTGACTTCTTCCTCTCCACCTGGGCTCTGGATGCACTAAGGCACTGTGCACGGAGTCGACGGCTTTGATTAAGCAGCTTTGATCTCTGTTGAGCATCTCGGAATAATATCTTTGCTCTCAGCATCTGTGCCAATTCCCGAAATAGTTTAGCCCAGCCAAGCAGGAGGGGGGCTGGATTGCAAAGTGTATTATAGGAGAGATTTAAAAAGAAAAGGCAGCTGCAAACAGTCAGGGGGACGTGTGTGCGTGTGTGTGAGAGAGAGAGAGACATACTCCTATAAATGTAAGCACCCAAGGCCCCTGGGAAATGATTGCCAGGCTCTCAGCGTGCTCCAGCCCTGTGCTCACAGTGGCCGCCTGCTGCGAGAGTGGGCAGCTTACAGAAGTCGGCTCCTGAGTCAGGTGGCGGTCCTGTGCCAGGAACAAAAACATCAGAGGCCTTTGCTTCTGTTGACTTGGCTTTCCTTGTTTTCACTCAAGCATTCGGAGATTGTGTACCAGGGCATGTTCTGCCCGGCTGTCCCCCTGGTGTGGGCGGTGGCGTGTGTGTGCGTCACAGCAGGGGCAGAAATTACTGCAGTTGTGAGGTATTGATCGGAGATGCAAATATCAATATATGTTTGGCGCAAGACGGAGGTGGCAGGACTTCTCAGTACGTGTGTTAGGTCTGGGTACGGGCTTACCAAGAAGCTGGGATTTAGTGTTCGTCTCGCAGCTGTGTCCAGCTCTTTGCGACCCCATGACTGGAGCCTGCCAGGCTCCTCTGTCCACGGAACTTTCCAGGCAAGAATACTGGAGTGGGTTTCCATTCCCTTCTCCAGGGGATCTTCCCAATCCAGGGACTGAACCTGGCTCTCCCACGCTGTGGGCAGATTCTTTACTGTCTGAGCCAGCTTATTTAACGGCTTCCGTGTAGTTAAACACGTATGTGTCTACGTGCCTTGGGTTGGTAAGCCGTCCCCTGTGTCTCTGCACTGTGATGCCGCCTGCGTGCTTTCCCATCACAGAGGTGAGCATCCTGATGCTCGGGTACACGTGTATGCACACATATGTCCATGGGCTGACACACACATGTGCATGTGGCTGTCTGTGGGTCGGGCTGTCCCGGAGGGGTTGGCATGTGCACAAGCAGAAGGCTGCCTGTGCGGTTGCATGTGCATGGGGTGGACTCCAGAAGTGGATGCTGCCTAGAAGGTGTTTGATGTCAGGACACTTTGAGCAGTGAGTCATGATGTCCTCCCCTTCGGCGCCATCCCCTGGAAGCCTGTCCTTGTCTATAGCTCCTCCACAATCAAAAGTGGAGGAAAAACCATCTCTATTTGGAACCATTTGTTCCCCCATAGGAAGCAGTCCTTGGTGCTGGGTGTTGCCACAAGAAGCCTTTGTTCCTCTGGTGGCCACAGGCTGGTGGATATGAATGTATGCATCTCCTATAACCTCTTGTGGTGAGGGCCTTTGTACTGAGGCTGGGGCAAGTGGGAACTGGGAGGCAGACTGTGGTCTCTCATCCTTTCTCATCCAGCCCTTCATGTGGGTTCCTTTGCTCAGAGGATCCGCCAGCCTTGGGTCACGGGACAGCTGCAGAAGCCAGACCCTTGCCTGGGCTGGGAGAAGAAGGCTTTGGGAAGGAGAGGTCTGTTTTCGAGGGCCAGTAAGCCCAGAGCTGGCTGGGATGTGGACCTCAGCTTGTTGGGTTTCCAGAAAAGGGGAAATCGGTAGCAGAGCTGGGACCTGGGAAGGTCCCACATCAGGACAGATGGGCCAGCATGTCAGGGCGGGCTGTAGTCAGAACCCTGGGTGATGAACAGTTTTTGGCATTCTGTGTGGCCCTGCGGGGCCTTGACAGAAGGTCGCATCTGGTATTTCTCAGTGGTGGCTGCCTGGAGCGCTATATTGAAAAGAATTCTCAGGCCAAGTGGATTCTTCTGGGGGAAAGATGATGAGTGTGTTAGTTTCCTCTTGCTGATGTAAGAAATTATAAAAATTTGGTGGCTTAAAATGGCGCACGCTTATCCCCTTACAATTCTGGAGGTCAGAAGCCCATCACCGGCCTCCCTGGGGTAAAATCCAGGTGTCCGGAGGGCTGCATTCCTTCTAGAGGCTCTAGAAGAGCATTTGTTGCCTTACTCTTTTCAGATTCTGGCAGCAGCCGTATTCCTCGGTGTGTGGCCCCTTCCTTCATCTTCAAAGTCGGCAGTGGCTGGCCAGGTCTTCCTCACACTGCAGCTCTCTGAGCCTGATTCTCCTGTCTCTGTCTTACACTTACAAGGACGTGCATGATTCCATCAGGCCCACCCAGATCACCCAGCATCATCTCCCCAGCTCAGGATCCTTAATAACCACATCTGCAAAGTCGCTGTAGCCCTTGCACATCACACATTCACAGGTTTCAGAGCTGAGGATGTGGACGTCTTTGAGGGTGTAATTCTGCCCGCCATAGTAGGGATAGATTAGTGGTAACATCTGCCAAGGCACTGGGAGGTGCAGTTTGAGGTGATAAGAATGCCAGATGCTGACCATCTCTAGTCTGGGAATCAGCAACAGGTAGGGTTAGACAAGGGATGTCAACGGACTGGGGAGGGATGAAAAGAAAAGGAAGCTAAGACGTACTGAACCTTCACTATATGTGCCAGGCACTGCCTGTAGTTCAAAGACGTGTCTCATTTCATTATCACCACATCTCTTTGATTGGGTGAAAAGGTGACTGGTATACTATGGTGGAGAAAACTGAAGTCCAGAGAGGTTATGGGACTCATCCAAAGTTACGCAGCTGGTCAATGACACGGTAGAAATTCAGACAAAGTCCAAAACTAGCCCATGGCTGAAGCATAGAACCAGGGCAGCTTCTGACATGGCTGTGATGGCCTTTCAAATTGGACTGCCAGAGGCAGCAGTGTCATCCGGGATCGATGACAGCGCCTGACGCAGAGTTTTTCTCTGGAGCCATGCCCACCTTGCAGATTATCCCCCAGCTTTGCAAGTGGGGTTGAGCGAGAGGCCAGGGCTGGGGGCTTCAGCCCCATCAGCAGAAATGCTAATGGCCTCCCAAGCAAATGTCAGAAAATGCACAGCCAGCATCTCTGAGTGTGACTTTACATGAACGTGGTTTGCGTTCCAATTGTCTTTCATCACTGACCTCGAGGGGCTACAGAGGGAAGCCAGCTAGGAAAAAAAAAATGGAGATATGGGGTGGGAGCTGTTTCTTTTAATATAAATATTCTAATCGACACATCAGGATTGTTTGAAATGGGGCAGAGGAGGCTGGCAAGCTTGCTTCCTCCTGCTTTTTGTCTTTTGTGCAGACAAGCATTGGGCAGCTGCTGGTGGCAGGCAGTGAAGTGGATTTATTACCATGTCTGAGCTGAAGTCCTGTGGCGGTATCTGCCACGTGCCACAAACTGCTGGGGATCAAGGGGCAGAAGGAAGGGTAGGCTCAGTAGAGTTAGGAGTTAGGGCCTGGGTAGCTTGCCCAGGGTGGGATATGTTGGAGTACATGTTAGGATTGGTGGTGCTGGTCAGAGACAGATGCTAAGAGATGCTTATTTAGAGAGAATCAGACAATTTTCAAATAGCAGTTATGCTCCAGCTACTATGCTAAATGCTTTAACTATAAAATCCTTAATCCTATCACCAACACTTTGAGGTCAGTATTTCCCGAATTTATAGGTATGCATGATGTGGCCCAGAGAGGTTAAGTAACTTACACAAAATCACACAGCTTGAATGTGACAGAACCAGGCCCTGAACACAGGTTTGACTTACCCTACAGTCCACATCTCTTCAAGCACTGTAAGAGGACACTGCCCCTGGCCGTCAACAGTTGGTCTCCAGAATTCCGGAAGAGTCTGCTGCAGGAAGGAGGCAGGTGTGCTGTGAGATGCCAGGCCTTCCTGCACCAAGCAAAGCTTAGGTAAGAGATGGCAGTGTCCCTCTGGGTGTCTGGCTTGAGCTGCTCTAGCTTGCCATCCTTGGGTCTGCGGTCAGGAATGGCCAGGTTCATTTCCCTTGGCGAGCAGGCCTCAGCACACAGAAAATCACAGTCCTCATGTGGGAGGCTGAGCACACACGGGCTTGCACCTGAGTGTGTCTGCCCACTGTTGCAGATCTCACAGGCTGATGGGCTCCCAGTAGGCATGGAGAGGCTGGCATTGCTGATGTCACCACAGAAGTGCAGAGCAGGCCTCTGGTCAGACCTAGGGGTAAAACTCTCCTTGTCCCCCTATACCCCCAAGCCCAGAAATTCATAAACCTAGCTGCAGTACAAAACCAGCATCTGCAAGGATGGGGGTCTGGCTCCACCACCAGCTGCACCAGCACCAACCCCCATCGTCATTATGACTATGGGACAGGCTGCTTGGCCCCCTTCTACAGATGAGGAAACTGAGGCTCAGGAAGACTAAATGACTTGTGAAGCTTCTTCAACAAACAAGTGGCAGGGCTAGCATGTGCATCCATTTGTCCCAGCGATCGAACCTGTCCCCCCACCCACCCTTGCTGTCTCTGTGGCTAGTCACTCTCAGGTGATGAGTGCTGGTGGATGTGGAATGGATGCAGAGTCAGACCTCCTGACCCACCCTCTCCTGGAAATGAAGGGGGAGAGAAGAGGTGGGAACTGAGTGGATTGCAGGGCAGGGGTGGGGGGAGGGGCGCGGTGCTCGGTGCTTCTGGCTTGTTCTTTTGACAGTACCGGCGTTAGAGACTGTTTGGTCATTCAGCACCGATTGTGTGCCAGACACAGTGCTAAGGCTTTCCGGCACTCCTCCCCACCATTGTGAATCAGGGAGTATTAGACTCGTAGGGAAATGAGAACACTGAAAGGCTCAGTTTGATAGCTCCCTTGTGTGTGCATGAGTCAGGACCTCTCCGCCAGGCTAGGCACCCTAACTGGCAGTGATAGGCTGGAGTTGGCTAGTACCTTGCACAAGAGCCAGGTATTAGCTTTCAGCAATTGTGTGAGCTCCTTGTTAAAAAATAGTCATTATTAAAAATTAAATTATATAACCTGACAGTGAAATGCACTGTATTAAAAATGAAGGTAATAAATACTCAAAACTCATCACTTCTTAATACCTCTACTACTTCCTGTGCTCTTAAAGTTATTTGCAGCTCCTGTTTCAGAGTCATGGGAATACCATTTAAAATACTACAGACTGGTTTGCTGTGCTCAGCTGTTCCCAATGCTGCATCCAACGATGTCACATCAGTAGCTTGTCATCAGCCATGAGGATGTATTTACATCACAGAAACTGGCAGCCATGCCAAATCAGGGCTGGTTTTAGTTCTCCTGGAGACCCAGCTTTTAAACATTCACTCGCATACCACTATGTGATAGGCCTCCACTGTGTCAGGTTTCAGGGTGGGTCCGATAATCCAGAGGAGGGGGTCTGGGTCCTGGGTCTGAGTAGCCCAGCCCCTACGGTGGCTCTTTGCCTGGCTGAATGTTGGTTTGGTCCCACCATCGCTGATGGAGCTACGGTGTGTTAGGCGACACCAGTCCCCCCAAAATCACAAGGGTGTTTTACTTCTACTCTGCTGTAGCCAGCCTTCAGGATAACAAAGCTAACGTCAAATGTTTGTCTTTTGAAAATCATGCCCTGGAAGTAACATAATTCAACTCTTGTATAATTATCAACTAAGTGTAGAGAAACAAGAGCCTATGAGTAGGTCAAGAGCAGATTAAAATTACCCAAATTTTAACCCGCCTGCCAGTGCAGGAGACATGAGAGATGCAGGTTCGATCCCTGGGTTGGGAAGATCCCCTGGAGGAGGAAATGACACCGGACTCTAATATTCTTGCCTGGAAAATCCCATGGTGTACTTTCCACCTGATACTTTTCTATGCCTTTTGTGAATACTTTTGGAAGGATAATATTACGCATGATATTATATTACTGGCTTTTTTCATCAACATTATATTTCAAGCATCTTTCTATGTTAATGTTTATAGCATCTGTTTTAGTGTATCTATAGTATTCTATCACTTAGACTTACAATATCTCCTCCTGTTTGGGGGCATTTAGATTAATTCCAGCTTTTCTCAATTATAAACTGTACTAGGAAGCATATTCTTGTCATGAAATTCTTGTATATCTCCTCAGGATAAATTCTCTAGAATAAAAGTGCTATGGTAAAGGACATCATACAATTCAGTATTTATGTCTGGTCAGTGCGTTAAACATTCCCGTCAGTTTGACCATTCAGTTTGATATCAAACCAAGGAGGTCTAAGGGACTTTAGAAATGAGACTATCACTCCAGGTTTTCACGTGGTCTGGAGAGACTGTATTATAAAGGCCACTTATAACTCAATAAGACAATTCAGTTAAAAACTGGACAAATATTTGAACAAACACTTGCCCAAATAAGATGTGTGGATGGCAGGTACACACAAAGAAAGACACTCGGCGTCACTGACAGGCAGGGAGATGCAAAATACAGACACAGGAGTAGGCCAGCTCCCAAGGGCTGGCAAGGATCTGAAGCAACTTGGAAATTTCCTATATTGTTGTTGAGAATGTAAAGTGATGCCACTCCTTTAGAAAACAGTTTAGCAGTTCTTATGAAACTGAACACCTACTTACCATATGTTATAGGTCGAACTGTATCCTCATCAGAAAGGGATGTTGAAGTCCTAAACCCAGATACCTATGCACGTGACTTTATTTGCAGATATGGTCAAGGGAAGATGAGGTCTTTAGGGCGGGCCCTTCTCCAACATGACTGATATCCTTGTGAGAGGGGGAAAATCTAAACGCAGACATGCAGAAGAGAACCCTCCATGAAGACACAGGTGTAGAGGGACGAGGGCTGTGTGGAAACGGAGGCAGAGACTGGGGTTAGACTGCCACAAGTCAAGGGTCGGGGCTAGCGCTGCCAGACTCTGGATAAGGCAAGAAAGAATCGCTGCCGAGAGGCTTCTGAGGGAGCATGACCCTGCCAACACCTTGATTTCAGACTTCCAACCCACAGCACTAAGAGATGGTAAGTTTTTGTTGTTTTGAGTCAGCCAGTTTGTAGCACTTTGTATGGCAGCCCTAGGAAACAAGCACACCCATGTGAGCTGGAACTTCCATGCCTAGGTATTTAACCAAGAGAAATGAAACCGTGGAGTTACACAAAAGACTTGTTTACTTACAATCACAGCAGCTTTATTCCTAATAGCCCCAGACTGGAAACAATCCAAATATTCAGCAAATAATGGCTATGCAAGCTGCATTAGATTCATATGATAATTCCACCAATGAAGAGGAATGAACTACTGCTGGCCCACGCACCAACATGAATGAATCTCAAAAACATGCTGAGTGATAGAAGCCAAGCAAGAGAGACCACATACAGAATGAGTCCAGCTGTGTAAGATGCCAGAAGAAGGCAGATTTAATCACTAGAGATCGAAAGCAGGAAGTGGAGCTTTTGGAGTGACGATGGCAAGGTCTGTAGTCACCCCCCAACCTTATCCAGCTTCACTTTCCACAGGTTCAGTTATGCACAGTCTGAAAGTGCTAAACGGAAGATTCCAGAAACAAACACATTGTAAGTTTTAAATTGTGTGCTGTTCTCAGTAGGGTGATGAAGTCTCACGCCATCCTGCTCTGCCCTGCCTGGGATCCGCAACCACTGACATCATCGGCTTCTGATGTCCAGCGAACAACAGGACTGTGGCTTGAGGATCCAGGATCATACCAAGCACATTATCCTCCTTCTGACACACCATGAGACGGCCATAGCCTAACGTTATGTCACAGTGTCTACCTCACTCACCTCGCTTTGCCTCATCACGTAGACATTCCTTCATCTCCCCTCATCTCAAGAATAAAGAGGAGGACTGTGGTACAGTGAGATATTTTGAGAGAGAAAGACCTCATTTACATGACTTCTCTTACAGCGCATGCATCTTTGCATGCTAAGTCGCTTCAGTCATATCTGACTCTTGGTGACCCCATGGCCTGTAACCTGCCAGGCTCCTCTGTGCATGGGATTCTCCAGGCAAGAACACTGGAGTGGGTTGCCCGGCCCTCCTCCAGGGGAATCTTCCTGGCCCAGGGATCAAACCCGTGTCTCTTATGTCCCCTGCACTGGCAGGCAGGTTCTTCACCACTAGCACCACCTGGGGAGCCCCACTTTTATTACAGTTTGTTGTTATAATTATCCTATTATTTTATCAGATATTGGTATTAATTTCTTGAGTGCCTAACTTTTAAGTTAAACACTATCATGGGTATGTATGTATAAGAAAAAACATAGTAACTACAGGATTCAGTACTACGTGTGGTTTTGGGGTTTTGGAATGTCCCCCATGGAGAAGACCCGGACACATTGTATCTTGATTGTGGTGATGGTTACAGGAGTACCATGTTTATAAAGACTCACTGAACAGTTTAAATGGGTGCACTCTGTGTAAGCTTTTTTTTTTTTTTCTTCCATAAACTAGGCCTAAAGAGGCCAGGGTCATGTAGTTCTGATGGCCCAGGCTAAACCTGAACCCCATCATCTGAGTCTTAATTCAAGAGAGCCCTTGAGAGAAAAAAACACCCCACCCGATCCACTGTACAGAACCATTGCGTTGCTGTTAGACCTTCTTGACACACTTGAAGAGCCTTTCCCTGGAAGGCATTCTTCACAGCTCGTCCCCAGGGAGGATGTCTTTCCTCAAGGGTCCTGTAAGAGCACAGAGATTAAGTAAGAGCTTGACTGAAGCATTTTCAACCTGCCTGGCCCCATCGGGGAGCAGAGCCTCAGTGCACTTCCCGTGGGGCGGGGAATGGAGCTATCTGGAGCCTGTGCTCTGCAGTGGGGCACATACGTGGCACACACACACGGCGCACTCACAGCACGACCCAACAGGCTGCCACGGCTGCAGAGGTGCCTTCACATCTGTGAGCTCCCGCTGGAGAGAGTGCCTCGGGGACGCAGGACTGCCGAGGGGTCAGGAAGCCCCTTCACCTAGTGCTCGTTGGGCCTCAGTTTCCTCATCTGTAAAGGGAGCACATGATACTCTGAAATTTCACTGTGAGAAAGGAGAGAGAAACTATGTGAAGCTCTTGGCTCTGTGTTGTTTTTGTTATTTAGTGGCTCAGCCGTGTCCAACTCTTTTGCAACCCCGTGGATGGTAGTCCGCCAGGCTCTTCTGTCCATGGGATTTCCCGGATAAGAATACTGGAGCGCATTGCCATTCCCTTCTTCAGGGATTCTTCATTCTTGACCCAAGGATCAAACCTGTGACTCCTGAATTGACAGGTGGATTCTTTACCACTGAGCCACCTGGGAAACCCTTAGCACTGTGTGGCATGAGGCAGAAGCTCAGTGCATGGGAGCTTCCTTTATCACTTGAATTATTATCACCAACTCTGCTTCACTAAAGAGTCTATCTTTGATCCAAGTGTAAAAATGAGGCAGGTAGACCAGCTGGTCATCCCCTTTGGCCTTCTTAGCCAAGGCAGGGCAGATGGCAGCCTTGACAGATGGCATCTGTTTCTAAAAACCATTTCTGGCAAGAGGAGTCACAAAGCATAATAGGATATGCTTCCCTTCTCATCTAGAAGAATGGATATCTAGTTAGGACAGATCCTGGAGGACCCTGAGGGCAGGCATAAGGACTTCGTATTGTATACCATGTATTGCATTGAAATGTTGGAACAGAGAGTGTCCTGGAGAAAGGAGTGACCTGATAAAGATGTATCTAGGATGTTAATGAATTAAATGAAGCCTATTGGGGGAAAAAAACTGTCATTTGTGCCCTCTGTGATCCCACCTGATAGGAACCTTCATCCAGGGTCTGTACCCGGATGTTCTGGGGAGGAGTGCTTGGCGGGATCTTGGCTTACCACCAGCACCCTTGGGACCAGCTTCCTCCTAGGGCCCCTCTGGCCTGAAGGAGGCACAGCTGAGCCACAGTGTGAGTACTGGCAGGGTGCTTGGTCAAAGAAGCCCCAGTCCCAACCCTTCTGGAGATGTGCAAAGAAGCATGTCATTGATTGGCACTGAGGTGTAAATGTCTGGACAAATCTCTGAATCCATGGTGATATGGAGTGCTAAAGCGAGGCTTCCTCTAGACCCTGAACATTCTTGATTGGATGAACTTGGGTGTGCAGACAGAGAAATATTTGTTTTCCCCCTCCTTTCTCCCCCCTCCCCCCGACTTTTTTCTCCTTTAACTTCCCAGGTAATGCACATGCGAAACAATAGATAACATGGAAACAAAAGCATGATTTCAACCTCCCTGCCTGCCCTGAATGCCCTTCCCCCTGCCTGGAGGTAACCACTGTGAACAGTTCATGCATTT
The DNA here is from genome assembly GCA_006410675.1 of Oreotragus oreotragus. Taxonomy (NCBI): domain Eukaryota; kingdom Metazoa; phylum Chordata; class Mammalia; order Artiodactyla; family Bovidae; genus Oreotragus; species Oreotragus oreotragus. The sequence continues at coordinate 202,349 of SJYX01011109.1, read as the reverse complement.
ACATGCATATATGTCCATATACGACTACAGAGCTTTTTTCACATAAATGGAACTATCCTGTACATAGCTTTCTCCTCCCCGCTTTTCCACTTGGCAGCTTTCCATGGCAGCGCATATAAATTCACTTCTTTCCTTCTAATGGATGCAAAGTACTCTATACTTTGCATGGACTATAATTTCTTTAGCTCCCTGTTGATGATTATTTGGGTATTTTCCACCTTTTTTGAGACTATAAAGCTTTAAAAAAAAAAAAAAATTTACAAACCTCCAAGGAAGGCAGAAGGTTGCCCAGCATTGAACCCTAGCCCTGCACAGTCAGCTTCTCAATCACTATGCTTTTTCCAGGCTCCACTTAAGGCTCCCCCTACGTCTCAGCCTCTCCTGCCCTCGGCCTTAATAACATGTGACATTTGGCACAAGAACCACAGAGCCATGGAGAAGCTTCACTGTCTCTCTGACGCGCTGTGTTTCTTTAAGAGTTCTTGTTAATGTTTCATGATGGATGGCGACGAAACCTGGGAAATATACCAGCCTGGATTCTTATAAAGTATCTGCTCGAACTAACTTAATATATTCATTTATTCAGTGTGACAGTAAAGAGGAAAGAAAAAGACTGTGAATGCAGAAGAAGCTCTAGAGGGAGGTAAATGAGGACAAGAGGGAGGGAACTAACCTTTATTAGGCCCCAGCTAAGTGCTAGGCATTTTCCATTTGTATACTCACGAATCCTCCTCATGTACCCACGAGGTTGCTATTAATATCTTCATTTTGCAGATGAGAAAACTGAGGTGAAGCCACTCATTGAAAGACATGCAGAGAGAGCTGAGATTCAAACGCAGATGTTCCTGGCATCAAAACCTCACCCTCTTTCCATCTAACTCTGCCACGCCGGTTGCCGTGTTACTGGAAGATACCAGAGATAGTGAGGCATGACAATAATAACTCACATTTATTGGGCGCTTGCTGTGTGCCAGGCCCTGTTCTGAAAACACTGTGCACGTGAATACGTTTATAACCATGTGAGGTAGCGACCTGCTGCTGCAAGCATTTTACAGACAAGGAACGCCAGGCTTAGAGAGCTGACATAGCTTGTCCTTGGTTGCAGGATCCTGGTTGGCAGAGCTGGGACTTGAACTTCTGCTTTCTGCCTTCCACCTGGATGACCTGACAGGCTAGAGCTTTAGGGGTGACTGAAAGGATCAAAACGGCAGCCTGGCACACCTCTGGGGCCCTGATTGGAGGAGGAAGATTGTCCAGCTGTTCTCTTGGTTTCCAGGGAGACAGATGTCCAATGAGGGGCAGGGGGACCACTTGCTGGGCATGTGCCTTTAGAAGACCTTCCTGTGCAGCGTCCAGTGGCCTTGCGGGACTATGGTTAGCTCATGTCACAGCTTCAAGCCGAGTTTCTCCCTGAACAGCAAACAGAAATGACAAAATGCAGAGCAGTGAGTGACAACGCGCAGGGACCTCCATTGCTAGGGGGGACTGTCTGCAGGAGGAGCCCCAGGTCCATCCTCGGTGCTGAGGGCCCATCCTCCATCTCACTTGTTGTCATGGAGCTTCCTGCTGTACTGGACTCACCAGCTGAGAATTCATGGGCAGAAGGACCAGGAAATGCAAAGCCTCTGGAGGGGAGGCAGCCTGTGCAGTGTGTTTGAGGGACAGAGAGAAGGGCATCCTGGAGAAATGCAGTGAGCGCCTGAGACATGCTAGCACTGAGGTTGGGGAGGGAGCCCTGAGCCAGGTGGTGCTGAGATTTGCGGGTCAGGTTGACATTTTGGCTTTAACTCCCTGTTGGAAGGGAAGTTGTTGGGGGTGGGGGCAGTGGTTGGTTGAGTAGGAGAGTGATTTGATCTGACTTTCGTTTTGTAGGATTCCTTTAGCTACTGAGGAGAAGGTGGGCAAGAGTAGAGGAGGTAAACTCAAGAGAACCGGCAACATCTGCATCACATGGGAACATGCTAGAAATGCAGACCCCCAGGCCTTGCCCCCCTCACGCAGAATCTGCAGGCTCAAGTGGTTCCTAGGAGCAGCACTGCTCTCGAGACAGAAATGATGGTCGCCTGACCAGGCGGTGACAGTGGAGAGCCTAAGATATGATCGGATTCAGGATATATTTCAATGGGAGAGCTGACAGTGTTTGCTAACACTTGGGATGTGGGATGTGAGAGGCAAAGCCTCCAGGCTCTCACCTGAACTTTCAGCTTGAACAGCTGGTTCCATGAAGAAGCTGTTTACTCAGATGAAAAATTCTGGGGAGGGGAAGGCCTGTAGGGGAGTTCCATCTTGACTGTGATACAGTAAGCTGCCTTCTAGACATCCAGGTAATACAGGGAGTTAGCTCTACAGATTCAGAGTTGCAGGGAGAGATCTGGGTTGGGTATATAAATCTGGACATTTAATTCATGGGAACTTCGATTGAGCATGACTAGGAAGGGCGGATGCTGAAGCTGAAACTCCAATACTTTGGCCACCTGATGCAAAGAACTGACTCACTGGAAAAGACTCTGATGCAGGGAAAGATTGAAGGCAGGAGGAGAAGGGGACGACAGAGGATGAGATGGTTGGATGGCATCACCAACTCAATGGACATGAGTTTGGTTAAACTCCGGGAGTTGGTGATGGACAGGGCAGCCTGGCGTGCTGCAGTCCGTGGGGTTGCAAAGAGCTGGACACGACTGAGCAACTGAACTGAACTGAGAGAAGAATAAGACCAAGGGCTCACGCTGGCCCTCCACTATTTCAAGTCGGAAAAAGCAGAGAGACTAGGGTAGACTAGGAAAGCTACCATCGTGGTCATTCCTTTTTGAGCGTCCAGTTTGTGGCAAGCTCCTATATGTGGTTTTTGTCTGTCTTTCTCAATGCCACTACACAGATGTCAGTTACTTTGTACATCTAATATACCAAGAAAAAAAAAAGCTGTGGTTCAGAGAGGGTAGGTATGTAGCTGAGACTCTGAACTCCAATCAGTTTTCCATGTCCACGTTCTTTTGTTTTTATGTCCTACCCAAGGCTGATCTTCAAGTGGGTTCTGAATACTAAGGAAATGTGACTACATCTGAGTTCCTGCCCATTTCCCATCATCCTTAGGCTCCCTAAAACCACGCCACCCTATATCCTGATCCAGCCAGCAGCATATGGGTCAGTGATAGCAGGCAGGGTAGCCCAGACAGGGGGCCTTGACTAGAAGCCTGTGCTAATGTCCCGCAGCCCCAAGCAAGGCTTGTCGGCTGTCCCGGGGCTCCAGAGCCCTGCACAAGCAGGAAGTGGGGCAGGGAGTTTTGAAGAAGGGCTGGGTGTCCTGAAAGGTGTGATAAACAACAAGCTGGCGTGATGAGACCTTGCCAAAGAGGAGCCTGCACCGACAGAAGGGAGTAGCTTTCTGAACACATCAGGGACAGAGGCATGGGGTGATGGAGACCCAACTATTACATCTGGGACACAGGTGGACACTTGGACTGGGGAACACAGCCCAGGATCAGGTATTGATAATAAGAAAGTTGCTTTTATCAAGCACTTACTGTGTACCAGACACTGTGCTAAGGATTTTTATATGCACTACTATCATTTAATGCCAAAATAGTAATAGCTTTTATTCTATGCTATGATTCTGTGTTCACTGTCTAATTAATTTTCACGACTCTATGAGGCAAGTACTATAATTATTTCATTTTACATCTTAAGAAACTGAAGCATAGAGAGGTTAAGTAGCTTGCCTAAGGTCACACAGCTAGTAAGTGGCAGAACTGAGATTTGAACCCAAGCTGTCTGACTTCAGAGTTCAGACTTTTAAAATCACTATTCTATAGTGAGCACTTTACACATAGAAGCTCATGTAATCAGTACGACAACCATATAGGTACCATTATTATTTCCATTTTACAGAGGAAGAAAGTGAACCTTAGAAAGCTGTGCTACTTATTAAGTGTCACGTAGCTTAAACGCAAGGAGCTGGATTACAGACCCTACTGTCTGAACTTTGAACCACCAGCCATAGCACCCTATCCATGCCACCTAATCAAAAGTGGGGCTGGCAGAGAGGGGACTTTGTGGCATACCCTTTGAGCATGGAAGTCAAACTCCTTAAACCCCCTTACCGAGGATAAGAGGGAGTCTGGGTCTGGATGAGCCTAGCAATGTACTGGAGCAGGCTCTTCCTGTTTTGTAAAAGCTAACTGCATGCATTTCTTCCCAAGTCTGCAGTCTCAGATGTCACAGTAATTGCTTGAAAGCAGTTACAGTGGGAGTCTTCACACCATGGAAATGAGCAAGGGCTACAAATCAGGGATTATTTTTTCCTGGAGAGCTAAGCTACCAGTGCACCACTGATTACACTTGAACTGACATTTAGAATCAAGAATGCACCACTGGGGCCAGAGGAAGGTCGTGGAGTCAGGAAACCAGGTCCATCTCTGCACTGGTCCCGGGGAAGACGGAAATCAGCAAAAACATTCTACAAATGGATACTTAGCAGTTCAAGTGTGCTGTGCTGTCATAACATCAGGCTCTGGAAATACATCAGTGACTTCAATAGACGTGTCCTGGATCTTGTCACACTTAGAGTCCAGTGGGGAAGATGGATAAAAATAAAGAGGTCAAAGTGTACATTTTCAAGTTGTGATATTGTGGAGAAAACAGAGCAGAATCTGGTTGTACAAGGAGTCAGGGAAAGTGGTTGTCAAGAGCTGACATTTACACCAGAGACCTCTGGGATGAAAAGGAGACAGCAAGACCCAGGTGATGGGAGGAGTGTGTGTGTATGTGCGTGTGTGTGTGTATGTGCGTGTGTATGTGTGAAGGTGAACTACTGGGAAGAGCGTGGCAAATGTTGGAGGCCAGGTCAGGTGGAGTGGGTAGTGGGCAAAGGAAGCATAAGATATGGCCAGATGGTGTGTGTGTTGGGGGTGGGATGGGAGGGGTGACCTGCTCTGATTTCTGACAATGAAAGATGACTTCGGCTCACGTGTGGCCAGTGGGCTGGGAGGAGTATGATCAGAGTAGAAGCAGGGTGATCTCTTAAAAAGAAATTACAGGAACTCGGGCAAGAGAAGCTGGTGGCCAAGACTATATGGGAACACATCTGAGATGTATTTAGGAGGGACAAGCTGATGGATTGATATGGGTTGCAGAGCAAGAGAGAGGGTGGAATCAAGGAGAGTTCCCTCGTCTGGACTTCAGTTTCCTTGACACATTAAAGATGAGAGCCCAAAGCAGACTTTATGAGTTCAAATTGTGACCCTAGCACTTGTTGGCAATGTTGCCCTTTACAAGTGACTCAGTCACTGAGGGCCTCAGTTTCCCCATCAATAAAATGGAACTCATAAGCCACAGAGTTCTTGCAAGGTTTCCATGAGTCATTCTGTGTAAGGGCTTAGTATACTACCTGAATTTAGTTAGCCTTGCCAAAAAGAAACAGTGATTACTCTTAGGATTATTCTGTTGATCATTTATCTGCCTGCCATTAAGAAACTGAGCCTTTCAAGGCAAGCAGCTCTTGTTTGGAAAGAAAACATTCTAAAGGGGAGGACCATGGACATCCCTTCTTTCTCTGTTTGTGTTCGCTTTCCCAGCATGAATGTGGCAGGCGAAGCTGTACGAAGTAAACACAGGTTCAGGGCTCTCAGATAATATCAGGTTAGACAGCACAGCAAAGGCCAGACAAACTGCACTGCTGGACAAGAGGAAACAGGCTGGCTTTATGCTGACCTCATCAGGCCATGGCGTGCCAGTGGCTGCCCAGTGGGGCTGGACCTCCCTGGTGTGTGGGTGGGGCCTCCATCTGGGAGCCCATCACCTGTGCTGTCTGATCCCTTTTCTGGTGTGGCCTGGGATGAGTCACCTCTATCAGTCACTGCCTCTCAGCCTGGACACAATGATTCACTGGCTCCTGAAATTGACATCCAGGGGGCAGCAAGAGGTGGGGGCCAGAAGAAGACAAGGAAGAACAGCAGGACTCGACCGGGGTGGGAGAGACTGGAGGGGTACAGGGCACTGGGGAGGGGCAGGCAGCCCGCACGTGGGCTGGGGCCAGCAGATTCGAACAGAAGCCAGAGGTGACCAGCCACCCCCAGCTTTGGACACCTGATTCAGGGTTTCTCAACCCTCTGACTCCCTGTCCACCCAGTCTGGAAGTCTTAGACAAGGTATATTACAAAAGTAATAGGTAATGGTTTCTAAATGTAGAACTGCAACGTCAAATATATTTCTAACCCATAACCAGAGTTGTGCGTGCCACTCTGAGATTCTGATGTGTGATGGTGTAGCCCCGCTAGAGAATGGAGAATAATTGGCCCTTCTAATTATAATGCTGCACCACACTAAGTCGCTTCAGTCGTGTCTGACTCTTTGCGACCCCATGGACCATAGCCCACCACCCTCTCTGTCCATGAGATTTTCCAGGCAAGACTGAAGTGAGTTGCTGTGCCCTCTTCCAGGGGATCTTCCCGACCCAGGGATCAAACCTGCATCTGGTTCTTTACCATTAGTGCTGCCTGGGAAGCCCAATTATAATAGTACAGTAGTAGTAATAACAGCCTTTATCTGCGAAAACATCAACAACTGAGGGGAAACAGAGCTTTGGGGCAGTGTCACTTTTTAACATTGTGGTGAAATGTACATAACCTGAAATTTACCATTTTATCCATTTTTAAGAGTACAGTTCAGTGGCGTTAAGTATATTCACATTGTTGTGTAACCATCATCACCAGCCCCCTCCAGGGCTTTTTTTCATCTTCTCAAACTGACACCCTTTGCCCATTAAACAATAAGCTTTCTACCCCCTACCCTAACCCCCAGCCTCTGGCAACCACCATTCCACTTTCTGTTTCTACGATTTTGACCACTCTCGGTATTCTTGCCTGGAGAATCCCATGGACAGAGGAGCCTGGCAGGCTACAATCCACAGGGGTCGCGAGAGTCAGACACGACCTAGCAACTAAGCTGCCGCCACCACCGGGTACCTTCTAGAAATGTACTCACAGTGTTTTTCTTTTTGTGTCTGGCTTCTTTCAATTACCACAATGTGTTCAGGGTTCATCTATGTCAGAGCACGTGTCAGAATTCCATTCCTCTTTGAGGCGGAATAATGTCCCATTGTAAGGACATAGCACATTTTGCTCACCCATTCATCCGAAGTACGCTTAGGGTTGCTTCCATTTTTTTGGATTGCTATTGGGTGTGTTGAAATGATTCAAAGTCAAAAATACTATATAATGAGATACATGGGTATCTTCTGTTTGCGCAGTGTTTTTAACTTGTCAAAGGGCTTTTGAAACTCAGGTGTATAGCTCAGAACAGGAGTTTGATGGCCAGGTAGGCCCGGATTACAATCCTGGCTTTGCCCCTTTACTAGTTGTGTGGCTTGGAATGAATGAGTTTCTTAGGCGTAGCATGGCACAGTGTCCTTATTGGAGAAGTGAGGACATTATGCCCAGTGTGGACAGTTATTGTGATTCTAAACAGGAGAACGAGTGTGAAAATGTTGAGCAGTTTGACACTTAATACTCAGTGGCTTTCATTGTTAATTGTGTTACTTCATTCAAATGAGAATCTGTGGTTACGTAGGATATGAAGTATTTGTCTCCTATAATGGATAAGGAGACTAAAGCATTCAATGAATTAATGGTCAAGGTCAGATTAGAACCCAGGTCTCCTGAATTTCAGGTGAGGGAAGATCGGGAAGGATCACATTTAACTTACGTGCCAACCCCAATCACTTGCCAGTGGCTGCCTGGAATGCCGTAGAGGAGTGCTGTGTTTGATTAGCGATGTCTGCCATGGGTATGGGAATGGGCAGTAGGGGCCCAGCCGCCAAGTATGTGCCCCCTCTGGCCTGGATTATAGTTTATAGCACCTTTTACCTTAAGGAAAAAAAGAAAAAAGTTCGAAAGAGAAGGGTTCTCTGCTGTGTGTGTGTTTTAAAACAGGTTCATTGCAGAGATAATAGGGAAAAAATGATTGAATGAATGTTAGATTTCTAGCTTGCCTACCATCAAAGACCAGAAGGTCGTGGTCCAAAGCGGTCAAGAGCAATGTTAAGCTTGCCAGCTGATCCCAACCAGAAGACTGCTTGCTGTGGTCAGAGTCGATCTGGATTTCAGAGTAAAGCAGCAGGCAGCCCAAAGAGGCCTCACTGGTGAGACTGATTGAATGTATGACCAACTCACTGTGTCCTCAGGGAGAGAATAGCAATCGTTCCTTCCATCCGCCTTTCAAGCTTTCAAAGTCCAAGTGGGTCTCGTGGCTCTGACTGTCCTCCCATCCCTGCCAGCCACCATGTGCCAGGCAGCTGGAGGGACAGTTGTGTGGCCCTGCAGAGTCAGCACTCCAATGGCACCAGACAAGCCTGCCCTGGAGTCTTCCTTCCATTCAGGCACTGTCCTATGGTGAAGCTGTGCCCGTTAGCTCTAGGATTCAGGTAGAAGCACAGAACTGCCCATAGCAGCACCCACCTGTCTCACCCGTGCCTGAGACACTCAGGCCCCAGGGCCAGTGACAGGTGGACTATGCCTTTTGCCTTCATTCCCCAGCCTGGTGTACCTTCCCCTTGCCACACTACTGCCTGATTTCATGTACATGTGACCTGATGCCAGCTAGGGACCCTCCTCCTGACTCGGGGGACCATTTATACTTGGCTTGAGACCCTCACTCTCTGCCCTGTAGAGGTCCAAGGTTCTCCCCAATTTCAGTGAAGTCCTAGTGGGTTCCTAGTAAGAGATCCATCTGCTCAGTGCCCTTAGGTAACCCCACTCTCGCCTCTCAGTTTAATGGTCCTTTTCCCACTCTGTCCCTGTTGACTCTGCACCACATTTTCTGGGTTAGAAACCCAATCTTTTCACACAAAGCGATGTGTACGTGTGTAAAGTATACCAACGATTTGCTGGTGAGACAAAGAGAGGGGTATGTATTTCAGAAATGCTTGTAATTTTTCATATTGAATATTAGATACTGTTTGGGGGCGATAAACAAAAAGAACAAAAGCTGATGTTTACTGGGTGCTTGTCATGTGGTAGGCAATATACTAAGCTCTTTATGTGTTTGATCTGATTTGATTGGCCCTATAATGCTTGGAATTAGACACTATTGTTATGTCCAGTGTATAGATTAAACTCAGGCTAGGGGCTTCCCTGGTGGCTCAGAGGATAAAGTGTCTGCCTGCAATGCAGGAGACCCAGGTTCGGTCCCTGGGTTGGAAAGGTCCCCTGGAGAAGGAAATGACAACCCATTGCAGTATTCTTGTCTGGAGAATCCCATGGACAGAGGAGCCTGGCAGGCTACAGTCCACAGGGTCGCAAAGAGTCGGACATGACTGAGCAACTTCACTTTCATTTTCACTTTAGAGATATGTTTGAGATTACATAGCTGGGAAGTAGCAGAGCTGAGAAGGTGAACTTGGGCAGTCGGACTTCAGAGCCATCACCCAAACAGCTCCTGTGTTCCCCTGCCTTCCCCCCCGACCCCCGACTGGTTTGGATTTTTCATTGTCTGCTTCATCCAGCACCCCACCACCCACAACCCCCGCATCCTGGTAACATAGTCTCTTTCCTTTCCACTCTCATTTCTTATCTTCCTCTCTTTCCTTCCAGATAAGTGTAGAAACTCCAATACTTTCTGCCTCTGTTCTGAAGAACAGTTCAAGTTTCCCCAGCCCTTGGCTCCTAACCTTTTCTCAGATTCCATCGAGGTTCTCAGCAAAGCAAAAACCCTCTCATATAATAACATCCACATACCTTTGATGTTAGCCGTGTGGACGCAGACTATGCAGGGTTTCTGCCCTAGGACAGAGAGGACAAGTGCGTGGCATGTGGCTGCCCCTTCTGCTCCCATGGCAGGCATCACTAATTAATGACAGCTCTCCTTCCTGTAGAGCCCAGGCACAGCACAGAGTTCCAGAAAGCTGCTGCCAGCTGAGCCAGGCTGTTGCATGGAATGAAACCTTCCTTCCCTCCCACAGGGCAAGGCCATGACAGTACAGGAAGGGGACCAGACTATCCTTTAAGGGGAGAGGCGAAGCCCGATCCCCATCACTGAAGGAGACCAGGCCTGAAAGGCGGGCCTTCCACCAGCCCTTGACTCCTTTTCTGGGCCTCCTTCTTTTAGCCTAGACTCTATGTTGAAGGCTCTTTTGAGTGAAAGGAGAAAGTTAATCCTTTGTCACAAGGATGTTGGCCCCACAGCTGAGCACAGAGGCAGCTACTGGGGATCCCAAACTGTAGACAAACCAGATTTGTCAGTTTCTTGGCCCTGCCTGTGTTTCCTCATTGCTTTCCCTGAGCCTTTAGTAGTCTTGTTGCAAATCTCAGACCATGACTGGGCTGCAGGCTGCTAATGGAGAGGCCATGAGTCCAAGATTCCCTCCCTCCAGCCCAAAAGATAGTTACAAGGTTGACCAGAGAAATGAGTCTCCTAGAATAAGGAAGTGAGGCCGCCATCCTTATAGCTTCTGGCAAACTTTGAGAAGGGGTGGGTGGTAGAGCTCTGAATTTCAGAAATGGAGAGCAAGTTATCACTCAAATCTCAAGGCTCAGCCAGCAGCTACATCCTGAGGGCTTCAAGATGCCAAGAGGCTCTTGCCAAGGAGAATGTTGAACACCACCCGCCCAAGGAAGAAGGGGGAGCAGATGAACATTTATTGAGCACCTAGTATGTGCTTGCAGTGTATAAGACATATTTATATCCGTTCTCATGTTCAATTCTCAGAGCAGTTTGTGAGGACTCTCTCCTCTTCACAGAAGAGAAATCTAAACTCAGAGAAATTAAATAATGTGCTTAAGTCACACAGCAACTGAGTAGTAGAATTGGAATTCAGACCTAGGTGTTATGCAACTTGAAAGCCAAGGAGCTTATCACCTGTGCTGTATTTCCTGAGGGTAAGGACTCAGGGGAGTGTAGCCCCAGGCCTGGGAGGCTGAGCAGACAGAAAGCCATTGCCAAGACCATCACCATGTTAACAGTGAAAACGGCCGCTTGACAAAACTGAGAAATCAAGAGGGATGGATACTTGTGCCACTCCAGTGACAGCAGCTTCTACCCTGTGGCTCCTGGACTCTCTGGGCTGCTGACGACTAGTCAAGGTCCTCTTTTCCTCCCCAGCTCACTGTTACCCCGCACTGCTTTCAGGCCTTTGCAGCTGATGCTATTCCTGAGGCTGAGAAGCAGGTGAGGCATTGTTGGGCGTGGGACGGTGCTTGCCTCACACCCCTGCGCATGGCTTCCTTCAGCTTATAAGCCTCTCCTTGCATGGCAGCTCCATTCAGGAAGCTCCAGGAAGAGCCCTGTGGCTTTTTTTCTCTAAGTATCTGGCTCTTCTGCAAAATGGAGATATTAATATTTACCTGAGAAGGTTGTTGCTAATATTAAAATCAATATGTGTAAAAGCCTTAAGAGCTCTGAAACACACATCTCCTCATTGCTCTTATGATCTGCTCATCTCTGACTCATAAGATACAGATTTGAGGACAAACATATCTCAAACTTCACATCATTCAAAGTGTTAATCATCTTCTCTTGGAAGAGCAGAAAAGCATTATAGAATCAATTTAATAATGAAACATTTGGCAGTGTTCTTAGCAATCTTCTTATAAAGAACGTTTTTAATCAACCAGAGTCTAAAATATGAATATGGTATGTGTGATCAATTACAATCATACTTTGATTATTTCATTCTAGAATTGTGACTCACAGTTTAAATTCGAAGAAAAAAATAGCATCATCATTACCATCATTACCACGTCATCATCACAATCTTGTGTCACAGTCAGTCAGACACCCCTCCCCCAAATACACTGCTACTCTCAAATCCCCCACATGCCTACCAGGGAGGCATTATAAATCTTCTTCTGCAGATATACCACTGAGCTTCCAAGAGGTTAAATATCTGTGTTAATTAAAGTAACAAAGCTTCAGGGCCAGAATGTGAACCTAGTTTTCTCTGATGTTAAAAAAAAAATCCACATGCTCTTTCCTCTGTATTAATCGACTTCTAGCATTTCTCCTGGGTTTTCCCCTTGACTTCACTAGCCAGTTCCTCTTCACTTTCTGCCATAAGGGTGGTGTCATCTGCATATCTGAGGTTATTGATATTTCCAGCTCTAACTGCTGCTTCCTGACACCACCCTTATGGCAGAAAGTGAAGAGGAACTAAAAAGCCTCTTGATGAAAGTGAAAGTGGAGAGTGAAAAAGTTGGCCTAAAGCTCAACATTCAGAAAACAAGGATCATGGCATCCAGTCCCATCACTTCATGGGAAATAGATGGGGAAACAGTGTCAGACTGTATTTTTGGGGGCTCCAAAATCACTGCAGATGGTGACCATGAAATTAAAAGATGCTTACTCCTTGGAAGAAAAGTTATGACCAACCTAGATAGTATATTCAAAAGCAGAGACATTACTTTGCCGACTAAGGTCCGTCTAGTCAAGGCTATGGTTTTTCCAGTGGTCATGTATGGATGTGAGAGTTGGACTGTGAAGAAGGCTGAGCACTGAAGAATTGATGCTTTTGAACTGTGATATTGGAGAAGACTCTTGAGAGTCCCTTGGACTGCAAGGAGATCCAACCAGTCCATCCTAAAGGAGATCAGCCCTGGGATTTCTTTGGAAGGAATGATGCTAAAGCTGAAACTCCAGTACTTTG
>SJYX01011109.1:26783-184204 GCA_006410675.1 Oreotragus oreotragus | reverse complement strand
TTATATGCAGAATACATCATGAGAAACGCTGGGCTACATGAAGCACAAGCGGGAATCAAGATTGTTGGGAGAAATATTAATAACCTCAGATATGCAGATGACACCACCCTTATAGCAGAAAGTGAAGAAGAACTAAAGAGCCTCTTGATGAAAGTGAAAGAGGAGAGTGAAAAAGTTAGCTTAAAACTCAACATTCAGAAAACTAAGATCATGGCATCTGGTCCCATCACTTCATGGCAAATAGATAGGGAAACAATGCAAACAGTGACAGACTTTATTTTTTGGTCTCTAAAATCACTTCAGATGGTAACTGCAGCCATGAAATTAAAAAATGCTTGCTCCTTGGAAGAAAAGTTATGACCAACCTAGACAGCATATTAAAAAGCAGAGACATTATTTTGCCAACAAAGGTCCATCTAGTCAAAGCTATGGTTTTTCCAGTAGTCATGTATGGATGTGAGAGTTGGACCATAAAGAAAGGAGAACACTGAAGAATTGATGCTTTTGAACTGTGGCGTTGGAGAAGACACTTGAGAGTCCCTTGGACTGCAAGGACATCCAACCAGTCCATCCTAAAGGAGATCAGTCCTGAATATTTATTGGAAGGACTGATGCTGAAGCTGAAACTCCAATACTTTGGCCATCTGATGCAAAGTGCTGACTCATTTGAAAAAACCCTGATGCTGGGAAAGATTGAAGGTGGGAGGAGAAGGGGATGACAGAGGATAAGATGGTTGGATGGTATCACCGACTCAATAGACATGAGCTTGAGTAAACTCCAGGAGTTAGTGATGGACAGGGAGGCCTGGCATGCTGTAGTCCATGGGGTCACAAAGAGCTGGACACAACTGAGCAACTGAACTGAATGCCCCTATTAGTCCTTGTCATCACATATTGATGCTGCTTATGATTGTTCCATATATTATCAATTGTCTACCCCATTTTGTCTCTGTCCAGGTCAATAAGCTACAACATGCAGTGCCAGTTCAAGAAGGATATATAAAGCTACAGTGCACCAGACAGAATATCACTCCCCCTTAGATGGACACTGCTATAAGGACTCTGAGGCCTGAGACTAGCAAGAGGGGGAGGCCCAGTGCCCCTCACTGTCCCGGCTCAGCAGGAAGTCGCCAGAAAGACCTCAGTGCCCCTATCCCCAAAGAATTGGGCCTCCCTTCTCTTGAGGAGGGGAATGTTAGGTAGTTAGAATAGGAAAAAGGATTCCAGAATGGCAGTGGCTAAAAGGAAGGCAAAAGCCCACGAAACTAGAACAAAGGAAGGTCCAAGAAATGGAGTGGAGACCTCAGGTAAAATAAACAGCACTCCTGGCTAGCCCAATTTACAGAGGGCAGGCCCAGGGGGAGGAGAAAAAAATGTATAAAAAGAGAAGCCAAAACTGGGCTGAGGGCCTCTCTTCTCTTCACATCTTTTGGATCGGCATGCCCTCATGCCTCATGCCTCAAGGATGTATTTTCCTTTACTTTCTAAATAAAACTGAGCTGTAACATGGAGCTGTAACACTAGTCTGTCCAAGGGCTGTAACGCTGGTCTGTCTGTTGCTTCAAATTTTTGCTGTGACGAGACAGAGTGAGGAAATTACAAACTCCCCTGACATACCTATTTGTCTGGAAATGGTTGTTTCTAGGTTTTAGTCAACAAATCATGCTGTTATGAACAATCCATTCTGGTAGACATTAACACACATTTCTGTAGGATTTACACATAGGAATTGCTAGGTACATAAAACTGATGTCTTCTCTGATTATTCCTGAAGATAGATTCCTAGCAGTTAAATTAATGGATCAGAAGTTCTAAGCTTGGAAGAGGATTTGGGACCTCTGTGAATTTACTCCATAATCAGCAAGATAGCCTTTATTCCAGTTTTTTTTTTAAATTTTAATTTACTTTTAATTGGGAGGATAATTGCTTTACAATGTTGTGTTGGTTTCTGCCATACAATGACAAGAATCAGCTGTTAAGTATACATATATCCTCTTGAGCTCCCCCACCCCCACAAGTTTAATTCTTCTACAGTGTAAACTAGCTACACTTTGTTCAGTGTGGGAACAAACTATGGAATCAGTAAGCAGTTTCCTTATTTATTTCCTAAAGTTCATATGGAATTGTATTTCTTTCATGCAGTCTGCTGCTGCTACTGCTAAATTGCTTCAGTCGTGTCTGACTCTGTGAGACCCCATAGACGGCAGCCCACCAGGCTCCCCTGTCCCTGGGATTCTCCAGGCAAGAACACTGGAGTAGGTTGCCATTTCCTTCTCCAATGCGTGAAAGTGAAAAGTGAAAGTGAAGTCGCTCAGTCATGTCCGACTCTTCAAGACCCCATGGACTGCAGCCTACCAGGCTCCTCAGTCCATGGGATTTTCCAGGCAAGAGTACTGGAGTGGGGTGCCACTGCCTTCTCCATGCAGTCTAATGCATTCCAATTCATATGGGTTTGTGTAGTGATTATGGCTGATTGACTGGAAAGCTTAGAACTGTTGAATCTCATTGTATAGAAACATCAATTAACCATGATCAAATTAATAAATACATTGATTCAATGTGCTTTATTTGAGGATTCACTTTCCAGAACTTAAATTCAGTCAATTGAATGTTTTAATATATGTGCTTCTATGTTGTTTTCACTAGCAAATGTGAAATGTGTTTATTCATTCACCTGTTTTGTGTCCTTCCTTGAATGCAGGGCTGAATCCTAATCAATGCCTAAAATCTTGCCTTGGCTGTGGTGGATATTCAGTAACTGTATTTTGGAATAGTGTTGGATTAACACATTATTTCAGCTTTCCCAGTGGCTCAGCAGTAGAGAATCTGCCTGCAATGCAGGAAACGCAGGAGATTTGAGTTTGTTCCCTGGGTCAGGATGATCCCCTAGAGGAGGAAATGGCAACCCACTCCAGTATTCTTGCCTGGAGAATGCTATGGACAGGGAGTCTGATGTATTATAGTCCAGTTCAGTTCAGTCGCTCAGTCGTGTCTGACTCTTTGTGACCCCATGGATTATAGCATGCCAGGCTTCCTTGTCCATCACCAACTCCCAAAGCTTACTCAAACTCATGTTCATCAAGTCAATGATGCCAGCCAACCATCTCATTCTCTGTCATTCCCTTCTCCCCCTGCCTTCAATCTTTCCTAGCATCAGGGTCTTTTCCAGTGAGTCAATTCTTCACATCAGGTGGCCAAAGTATTGGAGTTTCAGCTTCAACATCAGTCCTTCCAATGAATACTCAAGAGTTGATTTCCTTTAGGATGGACTGGTTGGATCTCCTTGCAGTCCAAGGGACTCTCAAGAGTCTTCTCCAACACCACAGTTCAAAAGCATCAATTCTTCGGTGTTCAGCTTTCTTTATAGACCAACTCTTACATCGATACATGACTACTGGAAAAACCATAGCTTTGACTAGATGGACCTTTGTTGGCAAAGTAATGTCTCTGCTTTTTAATATGCTGTCTAGGTTGGTCATAACTTTTCTTCCAAGAAGCAATTGTCTTTTAATTTCATGGCTGCAGTCACCATCTGCAGTGATTTTGGAGCCTCCCAAAATAAAGTCTGTCACTGTTTGCATTGTTTCCCCATCTTTTTGCCATGAAGTGATGGGACTGAAGCCATGATCTTAGTTTTTTAAACACTGAGTTTTAAGCCAGCTTTTTCACTCTTCTCTTTCACTTTTATCAAGAGGCTCTTTAGTTCCTCTTCATTTTCTGCCATAAGGGTGGTGTCATCTGCATATCTGAGGTTATTAATATTTCTCCCAGCAATCTTGATTCCAGCTTGTGCTTCATCTAGCCTGGCATTTCGCATGATGTACTCTGCATATAAGTTAAATAAGCAGGATGACAATATTCACCCTTGACATACTCCTTTCCTGACTTGGAACCATTCGGTTTTTCCATGTCCAGTTCTTACTGTGGCTTCTTGATCTGCATACAGATTTCTCAAGAGGCAAGTCAGGTGGTCTGGCATTCCCATCTCTTTCAGAATTTTCCACAGTTTGTTGTGATCCACACAATCAAAGGCTTTGGTGTAGTCAATAAAGCAGAAGTAGATATATTTTTTAAAATTCTTGTGCTTTTTTGATGATCCAACGGATGTTGGCAATTTGATCTCTGGTTCCTCTCATGACATTACATTCCCATGCCATTAAAGTGTATGGGGTCATAAAGAGTTGGACATGACTGAGGGCACATACACTCACCACATTATTTGAAATTGCTGCCTTTTTGTATTTTTGCTCTTCCTTAGTATGTTAAGTGTATTAAGGATTATGATCATTTTGACTTTACAAAGCACCTTCTCTTCCCCTTAGGAGCTGTGAGGTGACAGGTTATTTTGATTCTTTTTGATTTGGAATAATTATTTTGACATTTAAGTGAGCCTCTGTCTGAATGTGCCCAAATTTTCATTTCTATCTTTTTAAACTTTCCTGCTCCTGAGAATTTTCAGGCTTATAAGATTGCAGGTAATTAATAATCTCCATCGCTGCATCCCAGATAGACATGGGAGTTGCCAGAAAGGAAGCAGAAACAAGTTTAAATAGAATAACGCTTAGCAGTGAGATAACATGTTATACCTGAAAGCCTTCACAGACATTACCTAATCGATTTTCCAACACATTGGAGAAGTAGGAAATGGGTTATTATATTTCAATGGCTGAGAAAGTGAAATATGCATTTAATCTCTTACCTCTTCCTGAGAAGTGGACATTCACAACTTTCTTTGTTTAAAATCATAAAGACATTTTTTGCAGTCAGGTTTACATGATAGATTTCTGTCTTTTTAAGCTTAATCTTTTAAGAGACTCATCCCTTGACCTTCCATTTTTCTAAGAAGCAGGCAGCTTAGTCAACTTCAAAGCTTATTGATTTCATTTTCACAAAGCCAACACACTAGGCAGTTTCCAGAAGCAGCAAGCTCCTTTCGCTCCTTCACCATCCTTGGAGAAGCAAGAGAATAGAACAGATGCCAACTCAGAACACAAAGTAACATCTAATTCCCCCTGAAGGATGGTCTGGTGGTGGGTAGAGTTAGTTTGGCCTATGTGTTTGAAGGCCAGATTGCTTACATGAATTGGTTATGTTCACCCAGTTAGGAAAGGAATCTAGTGATAGGTGATCCCTTTCCCAATATTTTTTGGTTCTTAACCTTTTTTCCTTCAAGACATATATTTATTTTGCCCAGAGGTCTAGCTCTAATACCTTTTCTCTTCTAGTCAAGAAAATATAGTGAGTAAATATTTTTAATTTTGTTACTACTTAAATTTTTTGAAGAAATGAAAAATTTACTTCATTACTTTATTAGTAATAACAAATGATTTGCAACATATCTCACAACTAGTTATGACCAAATGGTATGTTCATAGTTACAACTTTACATAAGATTTTTTAAATTAATTTTTTTCAAAATAGTAAGTAGACATTGTTATATTTTTCAGTATATTTGATTTCTTCAACAAAAACAAACAAACCCAATGGTCTTCCTCTCACTTGCTTACATCAGGTATAGTTCTTTTTATTTTTTTCACTGTTGATTTTCTTTAAGTCATTTTTGTCTATTGTGAGCCAAGCCCTTTCTGAATCCTAGAGAAGTGGCAAGAGGTGAGCCACCCTTACCTTGAATAGCCTGCAATCAAGCACAAGTGATTGTTTTGAGGAAATAACTTGTACTGGGAAAATCACTTAACCTCTCCAAAGTTCAGTTTCCTCATCTAAATAGTGGATTAATAGTACCTGCTTAACAGGTGTCATTATGAGGACTTAAGGAAATAATTCACATGATAGCACTTATTACTGGCACAAGGTAGGCACTTGTGCCAGTAATAAGATGCAAGACACTATCATTAGATTATTAAATTATAATATGAAGGCTATTTTAAAAATATGAATTGAGAGACATAAGTGAGAGCTGAGAGCTAGAATTTATTAGGAAAGGATCTGTGGAGGATATGAGGTTTAAAGAGGCTCAGAGCTTAAATGATGAAGCTGTAGGTACTATCAGGGTAAGGAATGGATTGGCTCTGATTTGGAGAAAGAGTTTGGACTCCCTACTTAAGTCTCATCAGCTTTTTATGCCAACATTGTATCTGCATTGATTCCTGAATGACTTCACAGAAAATAATTCTGTACTCTGTAGTAAAACCCTGAGCTAATCCTTGTTAGTATTACTGCTATTTTCATGGCAACCATGAGATGATATATAATCTTAGTGAGGCAAGATGTGAGAAGTATTTTCATCAACAAATGCCCAAATTTACTGGTGGAATGTCCCATGGGAGATAACCTTATCACTTAGCTGCTGTCCCCCAAATCTAAACCCTGCTCTTCTACATTTCTGTGTTTGAACATTTAGTAGGAGATATTTTTAAGAAAAAAAATCTTGCCATGGATTTTCTCCCATAATGGAATATCATTACGCTTGAATTCTTTGAATAGTTTTTTGGAAAATGGACGTAAGTGATAAGATAAATCTGAGAGATGGGAAAGGCTTTATATTTCATTTATAAATATTTCTGTGACTATTGATAAAGTTTTGTAACTACTAGTAATTAGGTATGAAGGTAAAATTGACTTGATCATCTTTTGTTGATTTTACTGAAAGATTTAAAACTAAAATTCTTAATATTTAAATATAAAAATTTCTTGCTGAAAACTGAACTCACTCTGTAATATGGGAGATTTCATAGAATTTATTTTGTTTTCTGTGACATTTAAGGAATATGTTATAGAGACTTGATGTGGGCAGAAGGGGAAAAAGGAGAAGTCTGGGATAATTCCTTTGTGTAGGGCTAAAATCTCCTAAGAATGGAGTTGCCATTTCCTAAAGAAGGGAAGAGGCAGGAGAAACATGTTCGGGTGGAGGTCCTAGAACCAAGAGTTCAGCTTTTGTGCGTGTTGAGTTTGAGATGCACATCAGCTATCCACCTGGACTTGTTGAGTAGGCAGTTGGAGGAGCCAGAAGTCAGAGCTGGAGGTAAATTACAAAGCTGCCTGAAAGCATTCAGGAAGAAGTGCCCACTGGAGACCTGGTTGTTGCTGGTAAACCTACTCCAAGTGGTTATGAGGAGTCTTTTCCCATGGGTGTGGTTGTAGAGTGGCATTCTCCTTGGCTTTTGGATCAAACCTGTATTTGAATACTAGCTCTATCATTTACTAATTAAGTGACCTCAACCATGTGAGTTAATCCCATCTGAAAGTCACCCACTCTGTGGCTTTTTGTCTAAAAGAAGAAAAATAGTATTAAAATGGAAAGAAACTGAAAACGGGAGCCAGGCACCAACCAGCTGTGTGATCTTAGATGGGACCTTACCTTCACTCATTCAAATCATATTATAGGCCTATATGAGGTCATGCTTGGGTTCCCACTGGAACCCAAGTTGTGTGTATCAGTTTAGCACACGTTGGGTCATAGGTTCTTTTATCCTGGTTTGTTCATCTGTGGTGCTCATCATACCTCATTAGTAGTTTTCTCACCCTGGCCCCCTAGTTTTAGGGGCCCTTCTTCCCCAGGCCCATCCAACTATCTCTGCTTAAGGAAATCTTTCCTACCAAGATTCAGCCCAAACCCCATCTTCTGGGGAAGTCTTCAATAATCATACTAGCTTCTCTTAGCTGCTTTCACCAATTTTCAGTTCCAAGGTCAACCATACACTGCAGCCCAAGATTACTGCGTGTGCTGAAACCCTAATATATTTGTGACTCCATGTGGCTCAGTCTGTCCAAGACATTAAGTACAATTTAACTTTCAACCTAGATTTCTCCCTGATAATATGTGTTGACTCTTTTCTTTCTTCCACTTTACTTTCAATGTTTTCTTGCTCTTCTGTAAGTCTTTGTTCTGATTTTTTTTGTTATCTTTGTCTCTAGGTCCAATTTTCTGTTACTCTCTCTCCATTGCCCCTTGTCTGTGTGGACTCAATGCCAGGAATGAAACTGACAAAAGCAAAGTATCCCTAGAGGGAAGAGGAATGAAGCAGGGAGAGGATCTAAGCAAGCAAAATGTAACGTCTTTTGAGGATGCTACAGAAGGAAGAGATGTGAACACTTTGACGTGAATAAATATTATCCTCCCACCATACCGAGATCATTGGGAGAAGCTCCGAGTTGGGTAAGAAACAGTCATTCACTTCCTCTAAGAAGTTACACAAAGTCTTAGCTTTGAAATATTCCAAAGCATTTTATTGTTAGGGCCCAAGAGTGTGTTTTCAGGTTGGAAAAAATCTAGTTCCACCTGTTCTCTAAAAACAGTGGTACCTGAGATGTCCTTCAGGGTCCCTGAATGGTGAGATTTTAGATGTTTGGTTGTTTGGTGCCAATGCTGGGACACTGAGACTATCAAATGCAGGGAGTTTTCTGGTTTGCAACCTGTGTATGGGGGAGGGGAGTAATTCAGAGCAATAGTTAAACAAGAAGACATTCTCTCTCAGGAGCAAAAGGAAAAAAAGAGGTCCAGCCTGTGCATAGGCTGCCCTCTTTATTCTTGAATGTGCACACATGCACACACATGTACACACACACTGATGACAGGCCACCAGCACTCCATGCCCTACCTTCAGCCCTAATGCAGATGTTCCCACAGTAAGGAGGTGCCCCCAAGATTCCCCAGCTTTGGAAACAGACTCACATACTTTATTCATGGCAGGACATGCTCTCGTTGGCTGCCTGGAGCTGCTTTTTCTTCTTCCTCCCCCAGGTGAGGCAGCCAGCACCTCTCAGGAAGCCTCTCAGAGATGGTAAAAATCCATGCCTCTGAATGGAGAGAGCTCTGCAGTCTTGTGATTTAGGTTTGAATTCACTGACTAGCTGTGTGATCTTAGGCAAGTCATTAAGCCTCTTTGAACCCCATTCTCACCTCTAAAATGGGCAGAAAAAATTATTTGCCAGTTGTTGACATGTGCAGTTCTTGGCACCTGGTAGGTACTAAAAGTGCTGTGCTAAGTCATGTCAGTCGTGTCCGACTCTATGACTCTCTGGACTGTAGCCCACCAGACTCCTCTGCCCATGGGATTTCCCAGGCAAGAATACTGGAATGGGTTGCCATGCCCTCCTCCAGGGGATTTTCCCAACCCAGGGATTGAACTCCCGTCTCTTGCGTTTCCTGCATTGGGAGGCGTGTTTTTTCCCTCTAGCATTAGCCCATACCTAGTAGCTATTACTGTATCCACGTGATGAAGTGAGGGGAGTCTAGCCATTCTCCTCACTCTGCTTCTCCAGATGGGGTCCCCAAGCAAACAGCAGTAACTGTTAGCACATTAGGAAGACAGGTCTGCTGAGTCACACTTGGCACTAAACCAGATCCCCAGGTTCACTCCTCTGCACGTTAGCCTGTGGGAGAGCTACAGCCGTGGCTGGTCCAGCCATGCTTAGTCTTGTGGGACCCCCACAGGCCTGTACCTCAAGTTGAGCATAGCCTCCTCTTTAGCCCCCTCCAGAATCCAGCCGCATGACACACTGGCATGTACTACAGGCTGCATGTTTAATCTTCATGAGTGAGCTCATTTTACCTTCAAACAGTCCTAGGAAGGATTGCTGTTCTCTCCCATTTTCCAAGTGGGAAAACCAACTCTATGAGATGAAAATATCTTCTCTGTCATCACCCAGCTCATCTGTCACAGAGGCAGGGTTGAAACCCAGGGTCATTTGAATCCAGAAGCATAACTGACAAAGAGCCTCTCCCTGACTAGACTCTTGCTAGGCCTCTCTAAGCACTCTTGCTGACTGGGCCTCATCCTCACCCTACAAAAACTACAGACTCTCAGGATGAATGATGTGGTCCACCCCCACCCTATCTGAAGACCTGAACAGACACTAATAGTTTCTAGTAGCTCAAGGGCACATCCCTAGGATGGCTGGAGCCTGGCAAATGTGCCTGCCTGAGGAAACTCAAGGCTCCCAGAAGTTACTGCCAGTTTATTCCAGCCAGTGTTTCAAGATAGGACCCTGCCTTCCTATCTCCGTGGGATGCTAGAAGCCTAGCTTCTTTAAGTGCCAGTTAGCAAACCCAGATAAATTTCATGTGGACTGGTGCCCTCCACCTTCCCACTTTCTGTTGATTTAGCAGGAATTTCCCTGTGTAAACCCTGCCACTGCCCCTCCCTGCTTTCATTCTCTCCCTAAGATGCCCCCTATACAAATGGAAGCTGAGGTCAGTTCATGCTGGGCCCTCATTCTTACTGCAGTAGAGTATAACTAATATTTGTCCTTAACATAGTGTCTTTGTTTTTCTGTGACAGCTCTTTAGCACTAGGTTATCTATCTAATGGGCTTCTCTGGTGGCTCAGAGGTTAAAGCGTCTGCCTCTAATACGGGAGACCTGGGTTCAATCCCTGGGTGGGGAAGATCTCTGGAGAAGGAAATGGCAACCCACTCCAGTATTCTTGCCTGGAGAATCCCATGGACGGAGGAGCCTGGTGGGCTACAGTTGATGGGGTCGCAAAGAGTCGGACACGACTGAGCGACTTAACTAACTTTATCTATCTAATATTGATAAAAATTCCCTGAAATCATTTATCTATTCAGCCATCTTGATGAAAAGAACTCTGCTCCCAGAGTATTTGTCCAATAGATGGTCACAGGTTTGGACCCCTGGTTGCTGGAGCCTTCCCACTCCAGTATTCTTGCCTGGAGAATCCCATGGACGGAGGAGCCTGGTGGGCTACAGTTGATGGGGTCGCAAAGAGTCGGACACGACTGAGCGACTTAACTAACTTTATCTATCTAATATTGATAAAAATTCCCTGAAATCATTTATCTATTCAGCCATCTTGATGAAAAGAACTCTGCTCCCAGAGTATTTGTCCAATAGATGGTCACAGGTTTGGACCCCTGGTTGCTGGAGCCTGGGACTCTCCCATCTTTCTGCTGTGATGCTTACATGCATTGGCAAGTTCAACGGTGGGAAAAGGGCTGTAGCCTCGTGGCACCATGGAGGGCAGTATAAATACTGATCCAGAGATCCCAGAGATGCTCAACCAAAGCTTCAGCTCTGGGCTTGCCCTCCCGTTTCTCTGTGACTACGGAGAGGCCAGCAGCAGCACAGCCCTGGCCTCCCCAAGGCATCCCTGGAGAACTCAGAAGCTCTGGGTAGTGACAGGAGCCCCCTCTTAGATGAACACTGGGGACTCTGGAATGGGAATGCTGGCAGAGAATGCAGGAGCCTGTTCTTTCAACATCACTTCCAGTGACATTCTCCTAAAGGGGCCCCAACCAGAGGAGTTCTCTGGAATCCAGCCTCTTTCTTACAGCCTTTCTAGGATTATTCTGGAATTATCTGATAGTATATGAAGTCAAGGCTGGGAGGAACACAGGCAGCTGTGGATGCCAGGACCACACATAACTGCAGGGAGCATGAAGTGGGGGAGAATGGGAAGAGAAGGCTAAACACCCCATCACAGCTGGCATTCTAGATGGAACCCTGAGCCCTGCAACTGTCATGGGGCCACTGGGGAGGGCTCAGTCCAATGGGAATCTAGCCTCTGATGCCAAGAGATGAGCAGAGGAATTGTGTGTTCAATTGCTTTGAGACAGAAAGTCGATGTGAGAAAAAATCATTAGTGTTATGATGACATTTTGTTCCCATACCCAAGACAGGCTAATAAGAAGGCAGACCCAGCCACAAAGAGATGGTGGCAAGAGATTAAGTGTGCCACACTAAAACTGGTCAGGCACCCTCATCACCCACCAAGCTCATTCATGCCCAAGTATGTATCTACAACCACACACGGACTCAGACTCCAGAGAAGCAGAATGCTGTCATGGCACCACATTAGTTAGCACATTTGGCCAACCAGAAATGCCAACTGTTTGCTGAAGGTAGGGAAAAAAAGAGAGATAAAGACCAGGTTAAATTTCCTTTATTCTTCAGATTTTTTTGCTCATAACTCACTAAAACCCCTGCCCCTCATCCTCCACCCTTCCTTCTTTTTAAAATTTTAACTTTGTGGGTGTTTTTTTTGCAGCCTTCTGCAGCAATAGGGAATTTTGAACCAGCTCTAATCTTCCCTTATTCCTTCTTTATCCTGGTGAACTTTGGAGAGCAGAAGCAGCTTTTAAAAACTCAAATCAAAGTGTCACGCTAAGACCTAAACTTACTGTTTTGTCACGTTTAGAATCAACACCAAACTCCCCACCAAAGGCCCCCGAGGTCTCACATGGCCCAGCACCTTCTACCTTCTGGTATTCAACACCCAGACACATGGGCTGCCCTGCAGGGCCTCTGCATCTGCTGTTCCTTCTTCTGAAGCACCCTTGCCCATTCTTATCATGCAGGTCTTGCTCAAATGCCTCTTGTGGAATGAGTTTTCCCTTCCTGAGCCCCCAGCTCCCACCCTCCAGCAGTGCCTATTAAAGCACCCACATTACCCACGACCATCTCAGATACTCGCCATCATCCCCTACTTGAGAGAACACCCACCTGGGGCAGTTACAACCACACGCCTTCAGGGCACCAGGGGGTCAAGGGGCCAAGGGCCCCCTGGTGTCAGCCAACTGGGCCAGTTTGTTTTCCCGCACATTCCCTGGGGCCTAGACTAGTGCCCAACTAAGAGGAAGGGTACAGTTGACAGCGGTGAGTGGAATTATTTCACAGGATGGGAGATCCTGGATGAGGGGCTGCTGGCGGCCGCATCTCTGTAAGTCACATCCTTTAAGCAGGCTCAGTCCTACCCAGGGCTTCCCCTTTCCCCACAGAACCTGAGGGAGACGTGCAGTCGGCCCACAGTTTCTATTTTCATCCCTGCAGCTGCACTAGTTAACAAGCAAGGTTAACTTCTGAGGCCATGAGAGAAACCTGAGGGTCATGTGATACACGTGCCAGAGCACTTCCTTTTCCAAACCCCTCCTTACTAAGACTCAAAGCAAGAATTCAGGCTGCTAGAACCCTGCCACAGTTTTCAAAAGGTTGTTTGCCAGTGCGGCTGGTGTTGTGATAGCAATTCATTGTGGGGGAGGAGTTGAATTTAACTATCTTTGTGAGCAACAAGCAATAGAGGAGGGCCTGCCTCCCCAGACCATTGAGGTAAGGACATCTGAGGAGCATTTTCACAAGCCCCCCATGCCTCCCTGGTACCCTGAAGGCATAGGGTTGTAACTGCAGCAGGTGGGTGTTCTCTCTGGTAAAGCAGTTCCTTGAGGGGGCCAGGTCTGCAAGGCAGCAGACAGTGAAGGGTGATCCCTGCCCATGTGGTCTGACCTGAAACGGGCAGCTGTTGCTCACATCATCCCAGATCATGAGATTAGCAGAGCAGGCCCTAAGAGCCAGTGGCTTATCTCTACCCACTGCCTGGGCTCATGGGCACCCATTCCTTGAACTCAGACCTCAAGTGAGCAAGCACGTCCACCTTTCTCTGTGGGAAAAGTACTGCTCTCTGGACTTTAATGGCATGTTGCCCACCACCTCCTCTCCCCACAAATATTCTGACTACAGAGCAGATGGAGGATGGCCCTCACACACCAGAACGCCATGGTCTTTTGCTGACCTTTAGATGAGTAGCATTGAGGTGGCTGATTTGGGACCTACTATGGGTCACTGCGTCTTTGCCCTCCATGTGTACAGGTAGGCTGATGCACTGGGCAGGATCTTGTGTAAACTCAAATATGCAGAGGCAACTGACATCACTGAAACGGGGGTTGAAGTGATAGCCTTCATTCTCCATTCTTTTTATACAATACAGAGCATTCATGATGTCTCTGAAGTATACATTCTTATTCTTTCATGTTTCCAAAGTTTCTTTCTAAATTAACATTTCAGTGTTCTGTGTTTTGGATATTCAAAGAAAGAAAGTCAGATGGCAGTGGCTTCATGATTTGGGTTTCATTCCTTTTTCCCAGGAGTTCTACCCCAGGTTTGTAGGCTGCAGCCATCAGCTGGGAGAAGGGGTGGGGAGGGACAGAGCAGCAGGCCCTGTATTGGGAGCAACCACAGGCCCAGCGGGTCTCCCAATACTCAGGCAGATGCCCACAGCCTTTGCACACCACAGCCAGAGAGAAGGGGCCCCGCTGCCCATCCAGCTCCTGGCCTAAAGACCAATCTTCAGGCTCTGTGCCAAAACCCACTCAGCTCCTGGTTACTCCTCTTCCTCCTTGCCTGAAACAGGCAACTCCAGGCTTCTTACAGAAGTGTGTTCTGTGAGGGCCCACCAAGGCTGAGTTCACAAGGGTCCCAGGACAGGGCTGCCAGGCAGGGTGCATGGAGCACACACACCAGGCCTTTCAAAGCACGTCATTTAAACATTTGGGCACAACAAGCCTGGTGGGGATGATCTGACTCCTGCAGGTCTAACTGCGGTGCTTCAGCTCCATCTTGGCCACTGCTGCTTGGTGCACCTCATCAGGGCCATCAGCAAAGCGCAGGGCTCGGGCCCCAGTGAAGAACTGAGCCAGTGGGTGGTCGCTGCTCAGCCCTGCTGCTCCGAAGGCCTGGCAGACACAGGGCAGGAGGGGAGGAAGCCCTAGGTGAGCCCTCATCCCTGGGAGCCCCACAAACAAGTGCCTGCTCCTAAGATGTGAGGACAGCTCAGAACAGCCACATTGCAAGGCTGTCCCCTGACACCTGTGTGACAACAGCGTTCTGGAAGACTCCAGATGGGGCCTCACTAGCCATCCCAGGGACACCAGGCTCCCCAGGTCTGCTTTGCTAGGTGACTTCTGCTGTTGGGAAGTCCCTCTCTAGGGGCCATGGATTGGAATTTGGGAAGGAGACATCTCTATGTGGTTAGGAGGCTGGGCCTGGTGTAAGAACCTAGCTTCCCCAAAATCTGAGCTCAGCTCCTTGCAAGCTGAGTGACCTTGGAAAAATCACTTTCCTGTGCTTCCGTTTCCATGTATTCAAAATGGGAGCAGGAATAGGACCCCTCATAGGGTTGTATCTGAGGAGGAAAAGGACAGTCATGTACGGGGGGTGTGCAACAAAGGGTGGTTATTAGTTTATAGGAGGTTGGGCAGCTAAAGGAGAGGAATTTTGAATCTTGTGAATGATTCAGAAGAACCAGTGATCCATCATCTGTGCTCACCTGAATAGCACGATCAATCACTCGGGAAGCCATGGATGGGGCCACCATTTTAATCATGGCAATATCCAGAGCTGCAGCCTACAAGGAAGAGGAACTACGGTGAGGAGGGCAAGACCCCAGGGCGGAATGCGTGGAAGACCGATCAGTTTCACAGGGAGGAGTAGAAACCGCAGCTCCGAACAGAGATCTGAGGTCCTGCTGGACCACAAGCCTTGCCTGGTGCATGGACCCTGCCCAGCACCAATGGGTGGAGAGGCAGGGTGGGTGACAAGGAAGGTGACTTAGGATGCTGTGTGGTGTGGGAAGCTGCCTTGTCAAGGAAAGACAAGGGGCACCTTCCCAGGTGACAGGCAGCATCACCGCACACTCAGTGCAGAGTGGGGACTGGCCTTAGCCTCATCTGGGGTCACGACCAGCTCTGTTTCCAAAGGAAAGGTGGCATGAGGCCAGCCAGGACTCTGGGGAATTGAAGTATAAGCACCTTCCCTGAGTTTGGGATTTCAATCAAAGCCCCTGAGAGCCCTCATACCTGGCACTAGATGACCAAGAAACCAGGAACTTGAGCCTGGGTCACCCCCTGCTACCGAGGCCTCTCAACTAAGGGTTAGAGACCCAGTAGAGAGATGGAGAAGGCAGGGATTGACATGGCATCACGCCTGGTGTTAGGAGGCACTCAGAAAGAGCCATTTAAGGAATACTGTCATGTTGAAAATAAAGCTTCTCCTCTGGCTAACTCCCTGGCTTATTCTCAGTTTGCCTGATGCCTGGAAGACCAGGCAGGTCTGTAGCTCAGGCCGGGGCCATGTGGCCCTGTCAGGCCTGCTGACAGATGGTCACTGGGTCAGTAAAACAGAAAGGTCAGTCCTCTTTATTGTACCTTTTCCGTTTCTGAAAAGCTGCCAGGCAGTTCCAAGGAGAACTGAAGCAAAGTTATTTATGTCAAGGAGCCAAGTGCTTTCTCTGTGGTTTGCTCAGTGGGGAGGGAAGAGCCAGCATCTGGATTTCAGGTCTGGCATCCCTCACCCGTCCTCAGGACCTGTTCTCTGTGAGGTCCCTTGGCCTCCTACCTTATTTCCCGCCACATCCATGATGTGGGCAGCTTTCAGCACCAGCAGACGGGCCTGCTCAATCTCCACACGGGACAGGGCAATGTCTGCCAGGACCGTGCCCTGCTCTACAAGGGGCTTCCCAAAGGCCACGCGGGACTTCACCTGTGGACACAGGAGACAGGATGGGAAGCATGGATGGTGCTCGGCAAAGGAGGGTGAAAGCACAGGAGAGGGCGGGGGCGTGGGGGAAGCTAGACAATGTGGTGGCTGCACAAATTATCTCCAGGAACCCCTTTACTCCAGCCATTCTGCCCCATCTGGGCAGGCCTGGCCTCCAAGCAGGACAGAGCTTGGTCTGAGTCGCCTGTGGCCCAGGGCTACTCTGGTAACGAGGCAGTGACTGTGGGTGCCTCACACAGGGCAGGAGGGTGCCCTCTGCTGACAGCAGGGCCTGCTTCACATCCTGAGGAACTCTCAGGGGCAAAGTCTGGGTGCCAGAGCCCTCTTGTGGGCAACTGTTACTGCAATGGGGATTCTAGAGTGTGAAAACTACAATCAATCAGAAGAACTTAAGGGATCTTTTCTCTGCTCCACTTTTTAACTAAAAACAGATAATGACACCAATTATATTACTAATGGCAGAAAAGTATACATTTTAAGACCAAAAAAAAAAAAAGAAAAACCACAACACAAAAAACATGGTATTCCATCATCTAATCGCACTTTAAATTTTGGATACTTCTCCGTATGCATAAATATACATATGCATTTTTTTAACAAAAAAAACGGAATCATATCCTTTATAATGCTTTTGTAGCCTGCTTTTTTTTTTTTTCATTAAGGGTTATCTATTTATATATATTAAGAAACAGATTTCTACAGCATTGCTTTGGAATTTCACTGTATGCCCATAACCAGGGTTATCTGACTAAGCTCTACTTGTTAGCCTCACAGGTTGTTTCAAAGTATTATAATCATGGTGTGGTGAACCTCCTAGTATCAAATCTAACTACTCCTTATGATTAGGTCCTATGAGTGGGATAGCCACATCAATAGTTGGCACCTTCTAAGACTTCTGGCATGTACACTTAAGCTGCTCTGCAGGATGAGACTAGATACTATACCTGAGCCCTTAAAAAAAAAAAAAAAAAACTAAACTAAAAACAAAAACACAAAACAAAGAAATTGGACAGTAAAAGGGTGTGAATCTCAGATTTGCTCAGTGATCTATGCACACATGACCATCTCTGTTCTTTGGACAGTATCTTGTGAATATTTTGGGGGCTCAAAGGTTCCTTCAGTTTTCTTTGCAAAATTGGTATCACTGATTTGAGTTACTATTGCCAGCAAGAGCTTTCATTTGTGTGGACTTGCAACCTTCGAGGGGTCATAGAAGAATAAAGTTTTAAATGTGCTGGGGGAGGAGGATGGTGCAGGGCTGGATGCTAGAAACCCGAGTTCTCTCTCTTATCTGATTTTTAAAGATGAACTGATAGAAGAAATGGTCATCAGTAGACCATGACCCTGTGGACTTGGAACCTTCTGCTGTCACAGAGCCTGGCCTTTTCCTTCTGGTCACCTTGACAGCGCAAAGCCTATTCTGCTCTGAATTTGAAACTTTAGCAAAGTAAGAGGCAGAGCAAACACAAAGACACAGCTTCTTGTAAAGAACATCACCTTGCTTCACCTGCTAAGTGTGCTCTCAGAAAACAGTTAGGATTAGAAGTCTGAGAGGAAGACAGATGGGTCGTTCTGACAGGCACAAAGGGAGGTACTTACTCGGGCCTTCATGAGTGCCAGCGCCCTCTCTGAGCAGCCAATCAGCCGCATGCAGTGATGGATCCTGCCGGGACCCAGTCGGCCCTGGGCAATCTCAAAGCCCCGGCCGGGGCCCAGGATGATGTTCTCTTTGGGCACGTGCACCTGCTCAAACAGGACTTCACCGTGGCCCCCTGAAAGACACAAAGGGTACTCCGAGTGATCTGCCTACACAATTTTCTTGGGTGTGTTTATCTCATCTGAGGCAATATTCCTGCCCTTTTGTGGTCTTCTAACAGGAACGTGGTTGAACAGTGAGGGAGAACAAAATGGAGCCTATTAAAGACAGAAAATAAGTCACTAATTTACACGATGACAAATGAATACTTTGGCATTCCTTTCCTAAAACATAACTCTAGGGATTTCCTGGTGGTCTAGTGGTTAAGAATCCACCTGCCAAAACGGGGAACATGGGTTCAACCCCTTATCTGGGAAGATCCCAAATGCCTCGAGGCAACTACATCCATGCGCGCCCTAGAGCCCAAATCACAGCTGCTGAAGCTTGTGCACCTAGAGCCTATACGCTACAATAAGAGAAGCCACCAAAATGAGAAGCCCACACACCACGAGGAGGAGCAGCCTCTGCTCACTGCAACTGAAGAAAGCCTGAAGGCAACTATGAAGACCAGGTACAACCAAAAATAAAGAAATCTTAAAAAAAAAAACAAAAAAAAGACAGTAACTCGAACTTAAATTGGAACTCCCTAGCAGTATTTTGACTCTGTAACAGTGTACTGACCATATGGGAACTCTGAAGTCAAAATGTGGACAAAATCAGCACAGAGAAAGAGCCCCTGTGAGAGGACCTCCAAGCTGGGAAATCTGCTCTCTGCACTGAGGTCTAGAAGAGAAGGTCTGGAGGCCACTTCCTGCCTCCAATCTCTGTGGCCTCCATACCTCCTAGACTCCTGCTTGTCTTCTATGATTAAAAGAGAAAAACAACAACAACAACAACAGATGAATGCTTGTCTGAACCTTGCCTACATAGTTGATACTCATGAACTGAAATGCAGGAGCATGTGGCCTTCCAAATGTTCCCAGACTCTTACAGGTGTTACTTCTGCACTGGACCAAGGGTTGCCCAAAGCCTTTTCCCCAGACCCAGACCCACAGAGAAGTGAGCTGTTCCCTAGAGGCCAACCTGGTGCGTCCTCCAGCCCATACACCGTCAGTGGCCGGATGATTTTTATCCCTGGAGTATCCATGGGAACCAAGAGTATGGACTGCTGCTGGTGGCGTGGGGCATGTGGGTCTGTTTTTCCCATAAACACGCAGAGCTGACAGCGAGGATCCAGGATGCCTGCCAGGAAAGGAGAGAGACAGACCCCCTTCATCTGACACCAGGGCGATCAGCTCTCCTTAAACACTCAGTCCTGGCCCAGAGAAGCTGAAGTCAGCAAGCAGATGGGGCCCTTTAAGATGTCAGGTGATCAGATGAGGCCATGTAGCCCTTTGACCAGCAATAAGAGGAATTGGTTTCTGTCCCATTGAGGAAGGAATCCAACATCCTAAGAACAGTTGATTTGTAAAGCACAACATCGGGGCTGAAAATATAATTTGGAGACAAGAGTCTGAAAACTGCTGAAAACTGCTACTTTATCAGTGGCAGCCTGTTATGCTTTGTTCCCACAGGAGGTAGAAACATGCTGGCTTTGGGCACAGGCTTCAGAGTCAGGCCAGCCTTGAACTCTGGGTGGTCCCCTACTTGCCAGTAGGGGGGCTAATACCTTGGGCAGTGACTCAAGTCACTTCTCCATCCTGGTTTCCTTCTCCGTGAAGTGGGGATAATACCACAGACCTTCTGGGGAAGGGTGGAGACTCAGTGAGGGGAGGTCCCCATAGCAGGTACCGAGGGCCCTGGAGAGTTAAAGCCTAGTGAACAACAGGATTATCACCAGCTCTTCAGCTGTAGCACAGCTGGCCTCACAAGAGGAGGCACCATTGAGGAAGTGACCTCCGGCCTGTCTAAAGGGAGATGCCCACAGCAGAATGAAGAGAGTAGGGAGTGGAGGAGAGATTCCTGGGACTGTCACATGTGGGGTCACCTGGAGTCCATGTAGAACCTTTGGTTCTCTCAGGGTTTGCTGCCTCTTCTGGGAACAGAGACAGAATCTCTTTTGTGTTAACTGGAAATGAAGCTAGTCCCTCCCACAGTTTCTCAGACAACAGCAGGGCAGAGAAGACGGGCTTATCAGGGAAGACCCACATAAATGTGATTGAAAAATGAATTTCAGGCCAAATACCTGTGATCCACCACTTGTGACCATTGATGACGTAGACGCCATCCTCCTCTCGGATGGAGGACTCAATGTTGGTGGCATCTGAGGAGGCGACCTGAGTGAGAGCACATCCTGATTCGAGCTGGCAAGGGTCCCGAGGTCCCTGATGGCAGAGCCTGAGGGGGCTGGGTAAGGGTCTGGCCTGATGAGGAGTGCCTGTGGGTGACCCAAGGTAGGTACCTGGGGCTCAGTCATAGCGAAACAGGAGCGAGCCTTTCCCTCCAGCAGTGGAATCAACCAGCGGGCCTTCTGCTCCTCGGTGCCGTATCGAACCAGAAGCTCCATGTTTCCCGTGTCTGGAGCAGAACAGTTAAAAATCTAGAACGAAGAAAAAGCATAAGAGTGACTTTCACTTCCATATTTAAAATTCAAACATCTCAGAAGCATGGACTCTTTCATGTCATAGATCCTCTGACACCGACAGGACAGTCCTTCCTCTCCCCAAGGAAATGCAAAGACCCACAACATTCTGAATACAGTAGCTCAGAGGCCCCTGAAGCTCAACTTCAGAGCTCCTTGGGGAGAGAAAGTAGACTGGAGCTGTTGGATTGAGGCTCCACAGAAGCCAGCCGCCAGGCTGTGCTCAGCCAGGCCCTAACTTCCTGAGAAGACACCACCCCTGGCTCCTTTCCTGCTCTGGCTCCAGCCACCAGCCTGCATTGTCTTTACTCATAAGAAGTCTGAGTTTGTGTCAGAGCTCCTGAGTCCAGTGCTGCTGCAGGGAACCCCGTCAGCCCAGGAGGATGGCTGAACTCTCTAGAGGACAAGGATTTTCTCCCATGCTGAGGAAGACAGTAAAGAAGGTACCTCGGGAGCATACAGAGATGTGCCCATGACCTCACACAAATGTGCGTACTCCATGTTGGTCAGCCCTGCTCCATATTTCTTCTCAGGATCAGTCTCCAGGGGTAGGAAAAGGTTCCAGAGTCCTTCGGCCTTGGCCTTCTCCTGTCATGGCAAAAAGAAATCAAGGATTCACACAGGGTGGCCTTCATTTTATTTTGGCCCATGAAAAATAATAAGTCCAAATCATCAGGCTGGATACAACTCTGCAGATCTGTGGGAGGAGAATGGGAAGTGTCCAGGGACAGCCCATTCCTAACAGGGATGGTGCAATCAGTTCACTTCCCTGTGTCTATATCCCAGATGCCCCACTAGCCCACTTCCATCACTGCTAGCATCACTACTGTCATCACAACACAGCTAGACCTCACATCATGAACACAAGAGAGTGAAGGTCCTTTAGCGAGTCTGCAGGGAACCAGCCTAGGAGATCTGGCGGTAGTCTTGGCTGGTTTGAGGATAATATGATGATGATGGGTGATGAGGTACCTAAGGAGATCCCCTGTCCAGCTTTCTTCATGAGGCACAACTTTGTTCCTGGGGAAGTACCCCTAGGTTTCTGAACATAGCTCCTGACAGGGAAACCAGGGAGTCCAGCCTGGGGATCAGGAACCCAGGCCGTGAGTCAGACTGCCTGACTCAGACCCTGCCCTACTACACCTGCTGGGAGAACTTGGGCAAGACAGTGGAGCTCCCCATGGCAGCTTCCTCATCCCTGACAGGGGACGTCACCAACCACCCTACCAGTCACAGCTACTGAGAGAGACTAGGAATGGAGGTGACTGACTGGAACAAGGATCCGAATGGGAAGATTATCAGGAGTTCAGGTTAGAGAAGGAGGCTCAAAAATGGATGGAAATCCAGGCAGCTTAGAGAATGGCAACAGGACAAACACTCAGCAGTCCTGCTGGTCAGTGAGTGAGTGCCAGCTGTTTTCTCTATCGAAAACACTTCACTCTTCCGGTTCCAGGTAGGGACTGTGGGGCTGCCCAAGCTTGGCTCCATGTGCCCAGTTCCTGTCCGGGCATTGTGGGGTGGGTTGAGCTGGCACCTTGACTACAGCTCTGCCAGACTGTCCAAAGGCAGGGAGGGAGGCACCCAAATGACTAGGGTGCCACTACCCAAAGAAAGGAGAAGAGACACTAGGTAGCCAACCTATGTCCAAAACACACATCTCACTAGATTGTTGGAAAGATTAATTAGGAAACACAGAGAACAGAGTGTTGGACTCAGAAGCTGAGGCTGCGATAAATATTAGTGATGAAGGAACGTCTTCCCACTGGGAGGGCACCACTTGGCTGGCTCTTCCATTTCATGGGGGCTGCGCTCTAGAACATATACTTCTAGAATCAGCACATACACGTGTCTCATGACTGTGTTAAGCTAATTAGCTGAGACTGCAGTGACCAAGGAGAGGACGGACAGATTAACTGGAACAAATGAAGCAGGAAAGGAAAGGAGAATTAGGAAAAGAAGCAAGGGAGTTCTGAGAAGAGGAAGAATAAGGAAGTGAACAGAATCATCTCCTTGTGGGAGGGGAAAACACATAGATTTGAGCCCAGAAGATCTGGATTGAGTCTAGGTGATACTGTTTCTAGTTGTGTCCCCGGACAAATTTGATTTCTTACCTTTAAATTGAGGTTCATAATGCTTACCTCATAGGATTTGTGAGATGTAGTATAAAATACCAAATGCTTCTCACTTATGAGTAGTAATGACACTTTGGATAAAAGCTGTGAGCCATTCTTTTACCATTCTCCCCAGTAATCTTAGTTGTCCTTATGATTCCCATTCAGGTATGACCACAAGTAGAACATTCTCTAGGTTTTTCTTATACATTCACTTAGAAACTACTTACTGTTTCTACAGTGTCTTTTTTTTTTTTTTTTTAATTTGTGGCTGGGAAGAGGGAACAAGAGGGAAAAAAAGTCAACGCACACCACAGCTAGAGAAAGCCCACGCACCACAATGAAGGTGTTCATGGCAATAATGTCTGCTTTTCCAACACTTCTGTGCACTGGATGGGTCCATTTAATGAGTGAGGATTAAGTGTGGAGGTCAGCAGGTGGGGTATAGGACATTTCATAAGGTAATAGGAGTATAGAATGGTATGCACCTTACTGATGAAAAGGACCTAAAATGGTCTTCAGGAATTCCCGGGTGGTCCAGTGGTTAGGATACAGTGCTTTCACTGGGTCGAGGGAGGGCAGGTAGGGGGAGGGTGTCAGGTTCGATCCCTGGTAGGGGGCAACAAAGCCGGAAGGCTGCAACTAGAGAAGCCGGAGCACTTTAGCGTCTGAGTGCTCTAGAGACCATGGGCCACAACTACTGAGCCTGTGTAAGAGATGCAACAAGAGGGAAAAAAGTCAACACACACCACAACTAGAGAAAGCCCACGCACCACAATGAAGACCCAACCAACCACAAGTTAAAAAAAAAAAAGACACTGCAGAAACAGTAAGTGGACACAGAAGCATTTAACAGCATTTGACGCGCCTGCTTGCACAGGATCCAAACCGCTTCTTATTCTGGGCTGCTCTCACTATAAAAATTTCAGGGGCATCAACATGTGAGCATGAGACCTACACACGACTGGCTGAAATTCCCACCGCAATCTCAGTGTCCTGGGGAAGCATCCAGTGGAGACCCCCTGGCCATTGCCCTAGTGACAGCTGTGGCCACACTCCTGGCAGCCAGCATTCCCTTGGCTTCTACTGTCTCTTTCAGCTGACTCTTCAGCCTCCCTGTCCAATCAACACGTGAGCATGAGACCTACACACGACTGGCTGAAATTCCCACCGCAATCTCAGTGTCCTGGGGAAGCATCCAGTGGAGACCCCCTGGCCATTGCTCTAGTGACAGCTGTGGCCACACTCCTGGCAGCCAGCATTCCCTTGGCTTCTACTGTCTCTTTCAGCTGACTCTTCAGCCTCCCTGTCCATATTAGCAGCTAGCTGCTCACTCTGCTGCTTTGGTGACCTGGAGTGACCTACACTGAGATCCCCACAGTGTCTCTCAGCCGGGGGCAGGGTAGCCAAATTATGGTGCACCCCCAATGTGGTCCCCTTGGGGATCCACCTCCAGGCACTGACATGGGATACATCATTAAATAACATAAGCCAGTGGGAGATTCAAATAATTGAATAAAACAGTTTCATTACAATAGGATGTGGAAATATATATATTTTTATATATATTATAGGAATAATATATATATTACTATGTACTAGAAGAATGGAACTGGAAGCCTATAAGTCAAATTGTTGACAGTCACTATCTCAGAGGCCAGAGAATTTTATAGAACTCTTTCTATGTCATGAATTCTTCCTAATCTTGCCATGTTTGAACTCTGGTTAATTTGAAACAGGTTTGAAAGTAGAGATAATGCCAATTCATTTTAAAGTAGGTTGCATCACAGGCAGAATATGTGCTCCTGAAGACCTCAGATAACTTAAGAACTAACACAAGCCAAGACCAATCCTGAAAAAGTACAGCCAGTATTTCCATTATACACTAAACTGATGTCACTTTGTGTCAGGAGCATAAACATAGTTTACAGTTGATGTGGCCCTTCAGGTTTGATGTTGCTGCTGCTGCTGCTGCTAAGTCACTTCAGTCGTGTCCAACTCTGTGTGACCCCATAGACGGCAGCCCACCAGGCTCCCCCATCCCTGGGATTCTCCAGGCAAGAATACTGGAGTGGGTTGCCATTTCCTTCTCCAACGCATGAAAGAGAAAAGTGAAAGTGAAGTCGCTCAGTCTGTCTGACTGTTAGCGACCCCATGGACTACAGCCCACCAGGCTACTCCGTCCATTGGATTTTCCAGGCAAGAGTACTAGGGTGGGGTGCCATTGCCTTCCCCAGGTTTGATGTTACGGATTCTTTAAAGAGAGTCATTTAACTGATGCAATTTATATCACTCAGTCTCAAATTTACATGATTCAGACATGTATAAAATGAGTCCACCTGCTTCAGAGTTATAAGCCACAGACTCAGCACTCCCCTGCCTGGGGTATCAGGCCGAGACATGGTCACACAGAAAGAGCAATGAAGTGAAACTGAGTGATCTAGGGCTGGCTCTTTCCAGTGGTGGTGGCAAGCAGAGACCATTGAACTGAACTCTTCCATCTCTTCACTGCCTAAGAAGGAACAGATATGGCCAGTGGATGAGCTGAGGTTGGGCTGTGCTAACGAAAGGCTGCTTTACCTTGAGATCTTCAACCAGAGGGGAGGGGGTCCACCTCTCGGCCGAGACCTGGTGACGCTGTAGCTCCGGCTCAGCGGGGTACACATGTCGCTCCATAAACTCCTTCAGCCGCTGATATAGCTCCCTGACTCGGGGGGGAAGGTCTTCTGGAGAGAAGATCAGAGCTCCCTTTGAAGCATGAGCTAGAGAAGAGTCTGTGGAGGTGACATAACTCCTCGTGCCTGGGGTCCTCAGCAGGGACCATGTGTGGTGGGACTTCATTAATGGTTTGGTGGCCGGCATTTTCTTAAAAACCTGGAACCCTTCTTTGATTGCAAAATCCCATGCCAGGTTAGACATAAATTCTGTCAGCTTCCCAGTTTGTTTTGCGGTCGCTGAGCTTGCTTGCCCTAAGCAGAAGCAAAGAAAACCAGTGAGAACCCCTTAAACAACCCTTAATAGTACTAATGTATAACAGTATTGTTGTTCCATCAGCAGCTACTGCCATTGCTGAGCCTTGACATGTACCAGACTTAGTGCTGAGTGTCTAATGTGTAACTCACTGAATTCCTGGAGTTACATGACTGTTGTAATCCCCATTTTACAAAGATCAATAATCAGATTGATTACATTCTTTGTAGCCAAAGATGGAGAAGCTCTAAACAGTCAGCAAAAATGAGACCAGGAGCTGACTGTGACTCAGATCATGAATTCCTTATTGCCAAATTCAGACTTAAACTGAAGAAAGTAGGGAAAATCACTAGACCACTGAGGTATGACCTAAATCAATACCCTTACAATTATACAGTGGAAGTGAGAAATAGATTTAAGGGACTAGATCTGACAGAGTGCCTGATGAACTATGGACGGAGGTTCATGACTTTGTACAGGAGGCAGCGATCAAGACCATCCCCAAGAAAAAGAAATGCAAAAAAGCAAAATGGCTGTCTGAGGGGGCATTACAAATAGCTGTGAAAAGAAGAGAAGCGAAAAGCAAAGAAGAAAAAGAAAGTTATACCCATTTGAATGCATAGTTCTAAAGAATAGCAAGGAGACATAAGAAAACCTTAGTGGTCAGTGCAAAGAAATAGATAGAGGAAAACAACAGAATGGGAAAGACTAGAGATCTCTTCAAGAAAGTTAGAGATACTAAGGGAATATTTCATGCAAAGATGGGCTCGATAAAGGACAGAAATGGTATGGACCTAACAGAAGCAAAAGATATCAAGAAGAGGTGGCAAGAATACACCAAAAAAACTGTACAAAAATGAGCTTCACGACCCAGATAATCATGATGGTGTGATCACTCACCTAGAGCCAGACATCCTGGAATATAAAGTCAAGTGAGACTTAGGAAGCATCACTACGAACNCCTCTGCCTTTCCACCCCACTGCCCTGGATTTTGCTGCAGTAAATCCCAAACACCACATCTTTATACTTATATTTCATTTATATCTAAAAACAAAGACTTAAAAACATCCACACAATATCATTATCACACTTAAACAGCAGTTAACTATGATGCCTTAATATCCTCAACTATCCAGTCAGAATTAATTTTTCATTGACTGTCTCACAAAAATTTTTTTCAGAACATTTCTTTTTTCAAACAGGGATCTGAATAAGGTTCAAATACTGTTTTTGGCTAATGTATCTTTTAAGTCCCTGAGATAGTTAAGACTGTCTCACAAAAATTTTTTTCACAACATTTCTTTTTTCAAACAGGGATCTGAATAAGGTCCAAATACTGATTTTGGCTAATATATCTTTTAAGTCTCAACATCGTATCACCTTTTTCATTTGCTGAAGAAACAATTGTTTCCCTGTGAAGTTTCCCAGAATCTGGATTTTTGTGAGTGGCTTTGTCTCAGTGGTGCTATTTAATGTGCTCCACTGAATCCTCTGTTCCCTGTAAGTTGGTGGCTGGCACTAGAGGCTTGGTCAGATCCAGGTTCAACTTTTGAGGGCAGCATCAGGAGGTATGTAATGTCTGGTTGCCTCTCTTGATGATTTTAGCACCATTAACACTTATTTTCCAGATGCATTCATATACCGGGATGGCAAATTGGTGCTATGCTAATTCTATCACTGGGTCCAGGATGCTTCTCTGAAGAAAAACTTCCTCATTAATCATTTGGTTAACATGAAATCTAATTTGTATAGGAAAGGCAGGATAAGTGGTTGACTTTTTCCCCTTCATTTACCAATTATCAGAATAATGGGTTGCTGACCTCTCAGCCTCCAGTTACCAGTGAGACTTTTAGTATCACTCTTTACTCATGGATTTAAATATACTTGATGTGTGTCATCCATCCATTCCAGCTCTCATCCTTACTGGTGCTCAAAGTTTCCTGTCATTAGCAAGTGGGAGCCTATTCAAGTGGACTCCTGAGACAGTTAAATATGACGTTCTCAACAACCTCCTATCTTTCTGGTACAAGAAGATGTTCCAGGTTCATCTTGTGGATATTCTGCCCTAGACCTAAAGTCAGTCACTTCTCCAAGGTGCCCCGGTTCCTTTTGGTAAGAATGGAATTTATAGGTTATAATGTGGACGATTATGGGTACTTAATGCTACTGGCCTAGTCACTATGGCTAAGTCTTTGGGGAAGTCTTTTGGAAGAGTCTACCTTCCTGCTTTCTAATTGCTTTCCTTCTACAGAGGAAACAAAGTTTAAAATTTAATCTGTCTTTATATCTTCTTAAATAATTTAGGCTATGGCTCAGACGGTAAAGCGTCTGTCTATAATGCGGGAGACCTGGGTTCAATCCCTGGGTTGGGAAGATCCTTTGGAGAAGGAAATGGCAATCCACTCCAGTACTATTGCCTGGAAAATCCCACGGACAGAGGAGCCTGGTAGGCTACAGTCCATGGGGTCACAAAGAGTCGGACATGACTGAGTGACTTCACATTCACATAGATTATTTCAGTTTCTACTCTACAGAATTCAGAATGAAAACTAAATTGGCACAGTAACACTGTGCCATACTTGCATATATATAAACACTCCATAGGTGACACATGTATATATTGAACCATCAGTTCTAAGTAGCCAAACTTTTCTTCTCAAACGTTCAAACTTTAAAGATATAATCTAGAAAACACTGGTCAAATAAAGTATTTTCCCATATATGTAAGAGGATCATCAAAGAAAATACAGTAATCTTTTTTTCTTCTTCAACAATCCTCTCACTGGGCAATTTGGCAACATTTAAAAAATTTTAAATACACAAATTTTTAACCCAGAAATTCTAACTCTGGGAATTTATCCTTCAGATATATTCAAATATGAGTAAGAAAAGATGTCCACCAACCACTAAGTGACTGTGAAAATCTGTAGACGATCCAAAGATACATCAATAGGGTAACTGGTTAAATACATTACAGTATATCCATACAATGGAACATACTATAGAAAGCAAAATGAACGATGTCTATATATACTCACATGGAAAGGTCTCAGTGAAATACTGTTATGTGGAAAAAAATAAGGAATTTGCCTTACACAGTTGTCAAATACATATATATGGCCATAATATATAAATGTATATATATATACACACAATCAGTTCAGTTCAGTTGCTCAGTCACGTCCAACTCTTTGCAACCCTATGAAGTGCAGCACACTAGGCCTCCCTATCACCAACTCCTGGAACTCACCAAACTCATGCCCATTGAGTCGGTGATGCCATCCATAGTATTTCATAAAAATTCTTTGGGATAAAAAATTTTTATATCAAGGTACTAAAAAATAACATGTAAAATGATCACACTTTTATAAAACTTGCAGAGAGAGACAGAAAGGAGAGACAACAGATATACAGAAAAATTGGGGCCCAAAACCCTTAACAGTAGCTTCGTCTTTGAGGAGTGATGCTGAAAAGAATGGAAAATGATTTTATATTCTTCTATATGATTGAGTTCTTATATGATTGAGTTTTTACTTTAAAAAAATTTTGTACCTTATTTTAATAAT
The DNA here is from genome assembly GCA_006410675.1 of Oreotragus oreotragus. NCBI lineage: Eukaryota > Metazoa > Chordata > Mammalia > Artiodactyla > Bovidae > Oreotragus > Oreotragus oreotragus. The sequence continues at coordinate 155,033 of SJYX01011109.1, read as the reverse complement.
TAAAAAAATTCTAAATATTTCTTAAAAATATATGATATACACTTGCTGACAAATGGTTGAATTAACTGAACTTTGTAGTTTGGTCATGAGAGGGTTTCAGGGAGAGAAGCCTCTCGGCTGTGACTCACACCCTGAGACTGGCTCTCCCAGGCTCCCATTACCTGTGAGTGAGCGCTTGTAGACTCCCTGCAGGATTGCAGCGATGCGGAAGAAGGAGAAAGCCATGTAGAAGTTCCAGTTCTCAGTAGGAGGGATCCCCATGTGAAGACAGTACATCCTGAAATACTCCTCTGCAGTAGGGATTCCCAGCTCAGTCAAATCACAGTCACTCAACCCTGAAGCAACAGAGCCAGGACTAGGCAATGACCTCATGCTCCCCTGTGGCTCCCGATATTTGAATTCTGAAAATCATCTTGTCCCTTGGAAATAAGTTTCACAACTAGTTCAAAGGGTTATAGGTCATCATTTTAAGATGTCTGGAATCCAAGCATGAAGCTGTTCTTCATAACCTGGTTGTTAAAAGTTTTGGACTAAATTGGCAGTAAAGGAAGTACTAAAGGGACTCCAAGTTCCATCTGGACCACAGGTCAGGGTGGATGCATATTATTTTCTATTAAGTCATTTGATAAAAAATGGTAATCAAAGAAATCTTACCAAATTATGAAAAAGATAACTGCAACAGATAAAAAATCTTACTGATTTTCTTCATTTGTAACATTTTGATGGTTCAGAAGCATATAATATATTCTGTTCCAAGAATTTATCCTAGGAGTACACCTTATACACAGGCAAAGATATTACTTTTAAGCTTTTCAAATGATTTAACCTTTCTAAGCCTCCATTTCTTCATCTGTACAATCGGTGTACTGATAACCTATATTCCCTAGAACCGCTGTGAAGGACAAATGAAATCCACATATAACATGCTGAACACAGAAGGCTGCTCAATGAATAACGGCCATTATTACAGTCACCGTCATTGCTGTCAAATGACAATTATTGTCACTATTAATAATAAACAACATACCAGGTCCATGCTCTAAGTCAAGCCCTCACCCCTCATCTGAGACAAAAATGTTTCCCAGGAGCTTGAGGACAAGGAAAGAGAGGCTGGGCTCCTTCCGAGGAGTCAGCTGCCCACTCGGAGCATCTGCTCACCTGTCATTAGAATGATCCAGCAGAGCTGTAAGAGGCGTGATCAAAACCCACAGGAATTCAACCCGAAACAAATCAAGCCTTGAGAACTAACTTTCAGTTTTCAGAATTACAGGAAGTAGAAGTCAGCAGTAAATGAAACCACAATCAAAATATTTCTACAATACACTTATCTAGTACCTTTAAAAACTCATTTAAAAAAATTGGTGAGAGAGTTGTTCTAGAGTCCTCAATCAGATCCTGATTTGGAAAACAAACTGAAAAACCTCACTTATAAAAGATACAAGAGGAATAATGAAGAAATCAAATATGGACTAGGTCTTAGATATTCTGAGAAAATGGNTAATACACTTATCTAGTACCTTTAAAAACTCATTTAAAAAAATTGGTGAGAGAGTTGTTCTAGAGTCCTCAATCAGATCCTGATTTGGAAAACAAACTGAAAAACCTCACTTATAAAAGATACAAGAGGAATAATGAAGAAATCAAATATGGACTGGGTCTTAGATATTCTGAGAAAATGGTAAATTTTCCTGGATGTGATAATGGTGCTGGGGGATGTTCTTATTATTAGGAAATGCATACTGAAGCACTTAGGAGTCAAGTGCCAGGGTTTCTTAATCATGCAGATAGATAAATACAGAAAGATAAATGAATATGGCAAAAGTTAGTCATTCTTAAAATCAGTCATGGGCATATAGTTATTCACAGTACTACTGAATTTTTCTGTAAGTTTGAAAATTATCATAAGAAATCAAATACTAAAGCCTCCAGGAGCTGAACCTTTGTGGAAGGGGCCCCTCAGGTTAATATCCTACGTGGATTTAGGATGTCCCCCAACCCGCCATGCACACACTACCCCAGTGCTATGCACACTCCCTTTTTGTGGGAAGCAGGTACAGCTGTCCCTGTGTTTCTGCTCTGTTGGCCAATGGCCTCAAGCAGGCCTGCCAAGGCACAAACACCCTTCTTCCCCAAAGCAGCCTGCCCTCTGGGATGAGAAAAGGGAATTATGCTCTCTACAGGTTCTTGGTGGAAAGTTTCTTTATGATAACTAGATTGGACCTAAAGGGATCTTTGTCAAAAGTTCCTTTTCATCAGAAATCATATTTATGTGCTTTTTTTCCCTTACAAATTAATATTTGTTCTCTTCAACAAATTCATATATTCACCTGGTTCAAAATTAAAGTGACAAAAAGGTGTACAATAAATCCCCAATCCCCTGCCCAATCACTCAGCCCTTTTTCCCCAAAGGCAAACCATGTGACCAATTTCTTAGGCATCCTCTTGGGGATATTCTTCACATGTGCAAATAAATTAATTTTATTTAAATGTACCAATTTTACACAAGTGGTATATTAGCTATACACAGCTTGTGCCCTGCCCAGCACCTGGATTCCTAACATAACTTAAGAAATTACAGGATACTTGAAAAGAATATCTCATGGCCCTGTAGCTGGACCAGTGAACGTAAATCTGAGGAAGCTGCTTTATGTAATAAGCCTCAAGACATAGCCAGCGGCCCAGGAGCCTGACCCTGAATTATAACAAATCAGACCAGATTTCTGCTTCATTTCTTTGTCAACCTAATAGGTCAGTGGAAAGTTTATCAGAATGGTCCACTTTAAAACTAAAAGGCAAAGGATCCACTCAGCGCATAGAAGAGCCCTCCTTAAACTGTTCTCTCTTCACCGTGCAATGGGATGTCACACTGCCCACTGCTTCATGTGACAGAGACTTTGTCCATTCACAGCACTGGAACAGGCGCCCTCTCCTTTGCTTTTCATATCAACACTGTGAGAGGGGCAGGGCAGGGCTTTTTCACTCAACCTCTATTCTTAAGAAAACTATGATAAAGTAATGGGGTTTGCCCAAGGTCACCCCACAAATCAGCACCTAACTCCTGTTCCAGGGCTCTTTCCATCCTGAAACAATAGATCAATATAGGCAACATCTGTTGTCTTTGCCTACTGGCCCTTTTACTAGTAACTAATGGCAACTCACTCCAGTACTCTTGCCTGGAAAATCCCATGGGCGGAGGGACCTGGTGGGCTGCAGTCCATGGGGTCTCAAAGAGTTGGACATGACTGAGCGACTTCACTTTCATTTTCACTTTCATGCATTGGAGAAGGAAATGGCAACCCACTCCAGTGTTCTTGCCTGAAGAATCCCAGGGACACGGGAGCCTGGTGGGCTGCCATCTATGGGGTCGCACAGAGTAGGACACAACTGAAGTGACATAGCAGCAGCAGCAGGGCTCCAGATGAAATATAAGATGCTCAGTTAAGTGAAATTTTGCATCAGTTCAGTTCAGTTGCTCAGTCGTGTCTGACTCTTTGCAACCCCATGAACCGCAGCACACCAGGCCTTCCTGTCCATCATCAACTCCTGGAGTTTACCCAAACTCATGTCCATTGAGTTGGTGATGCCATCCAACCATCTCATCCTCTGTTGTCCCCTTCTCCTCCTGCCCTCAATCTTTCCCAGCATCAGGGTCTTTTCAAATGAGTCAGCTCTTTGCATCAGGTGGCCAAAATATTGGAGTTTCAGCTCCAACATCAGTCCTGCCAATGAATACCCAGGACTGATCTCCCTTAGGATGGACTGATTGGATCTTCTTGTAGTCCAAGGGACTCTCAAGAGTCATCTCCAACACCACAGTTTAAAATTTTGGATAGGCAACAAATAAATTATTATAAATATCTTCCAGTGAGACCACCAAGATGGAGGGGAACCCCACTAAATTCGTGATTCCGGTCAAAAGTTAGCATTTGACACAGATCTGGCTACATGTGGAAAGGGTAGAGAACTCCCTTTATTGTGACTGGGAAGTCAGCAAGCCTGCTATGTGGTAGCTGCTGCTGCTGCTAAGTTGCTTCAGTCGTGTCCGACTCTGTGCGACCCCAGAGATGGCAGCCCACCAGGCTCCCCCGTCCCTGGGAATCTCCAGGCAAGAATATTGGATTGGGTTGCCATTTCCTTCTCCAATGCATGAAAGTGAAAGTGAAGTCACTCAGTCATATCCGACTCCTAGCGACCCCATGAACTACAGCCTACCAGGCTCCTCCGTCCATGGGATTTTCCAGGCAAGAGTACTGGAGTGGGGTGCCATTGCCTTCGTTTCTCAAAGGGTTAGTTTTGAGGCCTCACATCATGTGCCTACAGAGTGATAGAATTTTAGGAAACTTGGTAAAAATATGTCAGGAAGTTGATGTACATTGGATACATACTGCAGCATCTGATATAATCCTAGAGGAATAGACATGCTTTAGTTAAAAGCAGAGAAAGAACAAAATACAGCTTACCGAGATTCTTTTTAACCACGGTCAGGAATGCATTGAGAGTCAGATAATTTTGAATGCTGCAGGGAAAAGTGAAACTCTTTGGCTCATGCTAAAGTACTTACATGCAAAAGCACGGAGACAGTTGTGGTGGTGGTTATAAAACTGTGTGCATTTGCCAAAATTCATAAAATGCTACCTTTCAATACAACTGACTTCCAAAAAAAAAAAAAGGGAAAGGGAAATCCTGACAACACAAAGTGCTTACAAGGATGAGTAACAACTGGAGCTCTCAGACAATTTGAAAAAAAAAAAAGAAAGAAAAGAGCAGCAACAAATTATACAAATACCTTGGTACAATGGCGTTTAAAAAAATCTACCCCTGTTGAAAAGAATATTTAGAGGAAATGGTAAAAAATGATGAAGAAATACATATCTTAACTACTTTAGGCCAGTCGGTATCAGAAAAAAGAATACAGTGAGATAAAATTTATAGGGAAAAGAGATTCTATAGTCCATGGATGGATTTATCTCAGGACAAAACATCTAGGTAAACAACACCTCCACTAAAATGAAAGTGGATTTCCAAGTAGGATGCTAACAAGCCCACCTCAGATTTACCAATGCTGCCTTAAAACCCTGGCACAACAGAAATCATGAAAGCAAGGGACCAATGAGGAAACATCAGCACAGAAGACAAGGGGCCCTGTGCTCACCGTGTTTCCCATAGTCTTCCAGGCCCGCAGCCTTGAGGTCCACACTGTGAATCTTGCACAAGACTCTGTTCATGGCAGTGTAGATGGCCCGCCTCTGGCTGGGCTCTAAGCCTGGCAGAGAGGGGTCTTTGTAGATGAGGCCTGGGCAGTATTCCATCAGATAGAAAGGGGTACCGACAACACTGGGGGGGACACAAACAGGGTGTTTCAGTGGCCTGTGATGTGGTACGCTGTTAGGGCACTGCTCTGTCCTAGTGTGTAAGCTGTAAGTGCTGGGTGGGAGTTCAGTCCCAGAGTACTGGAAACTTCCTTTTTCCTCTGGATATAAGTGGAAGTTAGAAGTACTCCTTCCCTAAACTAAGCCACACATAAACATCCCCATCTACACTTCCTTGCCAGCATGCCTCTCTTCTCTTTGGAATCTACTCGGAATGGGATTGTGATAACATAGGAAAGCAGCATGTTGGGTCAGGGGGTGGGGAGGTCAGGTTTGGAGTCACAAAGAACCAGGCTTAAGTTCCACCTCTGCCCTTCCTAAAATTGTGATCCTGAGGAACATACTAAAACTCTCTGAGCATTGTTTTTACTAAATCTATAAAGCTTCAAAGAATAGCTATAAGAATTAAGGGAGCAATATACAGGGACTGCCTGGCATATGTGTCTGGTTCCATGAGGGTTTGATAAATATCCCTTCTTGTTGTTGATGTTATTTTCATCATTATTCAGTGAAATGAATGGCATACACAACACCCCAAAGTATTAAGGTGACACACCAAAATGTCATTAATCAATCTTTTCATCACTACTAGAAATCAGTTTAGTACTCTGAAAAGTTGTTCTGAAAATTCTACTGTTATAAATATTCATTCTGACTTGAAAATTTTAATTATTTTTAGTTTAAGTGTAATACTGCTGCTAGAGTTATGAAAGAAAATGTCTTTATTTTTAGGAGATATATGCTGTCTGCAACTTACTTCAAAAGGTTCAGTGAATAATAATTACATATATATGAAATATACTTACTTATAAAACAATTATATAATTATTTATCAAAACAGTAATTAGAAAATGTTTATATAATTATTAACTATTTCTATAAAATTATTTTATCTATATCATATACTTACATATACACACATACATATATATATACATAGAAAGCAAATGTGGCAAAATGTTAACCAATGTTGTCATCTAGATGAAGTGTAAATCGGTGCTCACTGTACTGTTTTTTCTTCTTTCAACCTCTGTGCATGTTTCAAATTTTTCATAATTAAAAAATCAGGAAAAAAGAGACTCAGAAAGTATATTAAAACGCAATTCAAAAACAGTTTAGAAAGCCCACAATAAAAAAATTAATTAAAACAAACAACATGAAGCTAGATGGACGTATGCCCTTTAAATGTTAGAAAAGATGCTTCCTACCAATTCTCATGAAAGCAGGCTTTTATCTTTCAGGATAACTTAAACCTCTCTAGGGGAGGTTGCTATAAAATCTCTTTTCTACTCGAATTTTACTTGTCTTTACTCTAGCAAACTAGAATTTGAGTTAATATATGGACTTTTCTGTAGCTTGAATATACAATGGAAAAAATAAATCTGAACATTACCTTGAGTCTTCACAAAGGTCAAGAACTTTGGGGACAGGGACTCCAGCATTTGCAAGGGCTTTCATTATCCTGGCAGAACAAAGATGAGAGACACTGCTGAATAAGGTGATCAGATTTTCTTGAAATTATTCTTTGATTTTAAAATAGTACATGCGAAAATCAAAATGGAATGCTGAAATTTAAAAATTTCAATTGACCCAAGAAGGCAAAAGGCAAGGAGAACAAAAGAGAAACGGGACAAAGATCTAATAGGAAAATCATAGACCTGGGTCAAATATATTGATAATTACATTAAATTTAATAGTGTAAGCATTCCAATTAAAAGACAAAAATTGCCCTACTGGATACAAAAGCGAGACTTAATATGCTTTAAATATAAAAACATAGAAAAAATAAACTATGAAAGGATGAAAAGGGAAGTTCCATGAAACTGGTGAGCATAAGAAAGCTAGTGTAACTATATTAATATCAGAAAAAGAGACTTAAGACAAAGAGAACTACTAGAGATAAGGAGGGACATTTCAGAACAATACAAGGGTTAATTCACCAGGAAGATATTATAATCATAAATGTGTATGTGCCTTAAATAACAAGGTTCTACTGTATAGCACAGGGAACTCTATTCAATATCCTGTGACAAACCACAATGGAAAAGAATATGAAAAACAATATATATATGTATGACTGAGTCACTCTGCTATACAGCAGAAATTAAACATAACATTAAATCAAATATACTTCAATTAAAAAAATAAAAAATAAATGTGTATGTGCCTAATAATAGAGCTTTAAAATACCTAAAGTAAAAATTTCATTATTAAAGACAGAAGTGGACAAACTGACAATCATAACTGAGACTGCAGAATGCCTTTATCATTAACTGACTTTATCAGACTAACTAGAAGTAGTAAGATAAGAACACCACTACCAACCAACTTGATCTGATGGACAGTTCTATAACACTCACACAACATCCACAGGATATACATTCTTTATGAGTGCACACAGTACAGTCACCAAGATTTATCATGTAATGGTCCATAATCTGAGACTGCAGAATGCCTTTATCATTAACTGACTTTATCAGACTAACTAGAAGTAGTAAGATAAGAACACCACTACCAACCAACTTGATCTGATGGACAGTTCTATAACACTCACACAACATCCACAGGATATACATTCTTTATGAGTGCACACAGTACAGTCACCAAGATTTATCATGTAATGGTCCATAAGATAAGTCCTAATAAGTTTCCAAGTATCAGAATCTTAGTATTTCCAAGACCTTAATGGAATTAAAGGAACATTAAAAAACATTTCAAACTGTAATAATAATAATGCTGCTGCTGCTGCTGAGTCGCTTCAGTCGTGTCCGACTCTGTGCGACCCCCATCCCTGGGATTCTCCAGGGAAGAACACTGGAGTAGGTTGTCATTTCCTTCTCCAATGCATGAAAGTGAAAAGTGAAATAATAATAATACATGTCAAAACTTTTTGGATGCAGATGAGCTTAGAAAATGATTCATAACTTTGAAAGCTCATGTTAGAAAAGAAGGAAAATGTAAACCATTTACATGTACAAAATGTAAGGTTATAGCTAAGAAGGTAAAAATACATCCACAGTAAGCAGATGGAAAGGAATAAAGCTCAGAGGAAAACTAAATGAAATAGAAAGTAAACAGAAAAATTAATAAAACTAAGCATTTGTACTCGTCAACACAATGATAACTCCTTAAGTAGACTAATGAAAGAGAGAGAGAAAATACAAATTATCAGTCAATTGCAGGAATCATAAAGAGGGGACATTACTAGAAATCCTACATACAGTAAAAGGACAGTAAGGGAATATTCTGAACAATAAATTTAATTGTTCATATGAAATGGACATATATAACTTTATATATATTTATAACAATTTAATATATTTAAAAATATAAATGGACAAATTCCTTGGAAATTACAACTTCCAAAGCTAAGGTAAGTTGAAATAAAAGACCCAAATAATCCAATATTTTTTGAATTGAACCCATAAGCAAAAACCTTTTCCTAAAAAAACTCCAGGCCCAGATGAGTTTACTGGTAAATTTTATGAAACATGTAAGGAAGTCCATGGGTTTTTCCAGGCAAGAGTACTGGAGTGGGGTGCCACTGCCTTCTCCTAATGTTTCAATGTGTAAGTCTTTACAAAAAATAAAAGAGAAAAAAAAACAGTTAAGACATATATAGTTTGTATCTGTTTTTGCTCCATTAAGATGTTATCATATATATTTTATTACAGGCATCCTTTTATTGGCAGCAATCACAGTATAAGCATTAAGACTGGGCTACTCCATCTCTCACATACTAGTTATATATCACTAGGCATGTTGCTCAGTTTTTTTAAGCTTCCCTTTTCTATAAAACAGGGGTCATAATAGGACCATATCAGGGGGTTGCTGAGAATTATCTGAATTAATAATACATTCAAAGCATGTATTATAGTGCCTGACACATACTGAACACTCAGTAAGTATTAGCTATTACTATTATTGTTCCAACAAATAGAAATACCAAGGTTTGCAAAATCATTTCTTGCTTACTGCATCTATAGGTTATTTCCACTTTTTTATTATAAATGACACTGCCGTCAGCATATTAATGCATAAAGGTTTTCTCCCTATTTAGAATTATTTTTTAAAGAGAGATCCTCTATTGGAATTATTAGGTATAAAAATATGACTACCCTGAGGTTTTTACAAATTGTGCTATGCTGCTTTCCCAGCTTTCCTAATTTGATTTGGCATTTTATAAGCAGACACATGTTTCATCTTCAAGTACACATTTTATTCCTTTACTAAAATAGAAATTCTGTGCATTTTGGATTTTTGGATGTCCTTCGAACAGTCCAGAATTCCTCAGAACACTGGGAAGTTGGAGAGAGTCCCCAAGCAGAATGCATACATAGTGGTAGTTTCACATTTCAGGGTTTCTCTTCTGTAAGCACATACTATCACATGGGCTTCACAAATGAACCCCGAAGCCTTCATAAATGTCAGTCATCAGTAGCTGTAATACAGAGAGTCAGACACAAGGAACCAAAAAGTCAGAGGAGAGACAGTAAATAATGAGAAAGAGGCCAAGAGCTAAAATCACATTTTCCTGAGTACTTGCCGCAACCTCCCTTCTGCAGAACATGATAGGCTGGAAGGTGGAGGATAAGGCAGAGAAAGTCATCTGGGAGAGGAAGCTCCACTCTGGAGCCCAGTCATCACGCTGTCACTCACTGGCCAGGGGTTTGGAGCTAGGTTTTTCAACCTACTGTGTTTTATTTTGTTTTGTTTAATATTTATTTATTTTGTCTGTGCTGGGTCTCCATTGCTGTGCACAGGTTTCTCTAGTTGCAGAGTGGGTGCTACTCTTTAGGGCGGTGTGTATGTGGGCTTCTCATTGCGGGGGCTTCCCTTATGTAGCACCGGTTCTAGAGTGCTCAGGCTTCAGCAGTTGCAGCTCCCGGGCTCCAGAAAGTAGTCTCAGTAGCTGTGGCCCCAGGGTTAGTTGCTTCTAGGCATGTGGGATCCGCCCAGACCAGGGATCGAACTGGTGTTCCCTGACCAGTGTTCCCAGCATTGCCAGGGAGATTCTTGTCCACTGGACCACCAGGGAAGCCTCAACCTACTATGTTTAAATTTTCCTATTTGTGAAACAAGAAAGTTTACTTGGGATGGGTTATAACACATTTATTGTTTTAAACATCTTATTATGAAAAATATCAAACATATACAGAAGTAGGAAGATTCACATAAGGAATCCCAGGTTTCAACAACTATCAACTCATGGATAGTTTCAACAACTATCAACTCAACTCTTTGGGCAATAGCCCTATTTAGTAGAATCTCAAAAAGTCTTGTTTCCTACAAGTTTAGAAAGAGAAAACAAGCTCCTAAAATTAAGTGACATGTTATTATCTGAAATAATTCTGGAGCATCATACTTATAATTTTAAATGTCTCAAGACACTACGATGGGGTGCTGACTTGCCAGCCCAGGGGCTGGGCTGCAGAAGCTGGGGACAGCGAGCACAACTCTCACCCTGAAAATTTACCTGAACTCCCTCTCTACTGCATGCGCGGATGGAAGGAGTGTCCCAGGGGGTTTCTTCCTCAGAACCAGCTGATGCTTAGCCAGCTTGACATAGTAGGTGGGATTTGACTGCCCGTGATCAAACTGAAGGAGTTCCAATGGGCCTGTAAGTTTGAAAGGAAGGAAAACTCAAACCAGCTCTGGAGGACAGACGTGGACAGAGACTCTTTCTTTCTAAGGAGTACTGCACATGGACAAAGAGCATCCTGATTTGGAATGCACTGTAAGGAAAGCATCTCCTCCCTGGGTACCAGACATGACTGGGTCACATCTCCAATGTCACATTATAATGTAGCAAAGGCCACTGAATTTACATCACAACAATTTTCACTTTGTGCAGGGAGGTGTCCAGTTTGGCCTTCCTGCCTATTTCTGCTCCATGAAAAAAGCTTTATAGTTCTGTTTATCAACCACAAGCACAGTCATGGAAACCCATCTTGCTAACTGGAATGCTTTAAGCCAAGGACAAAAGGTGCCCTTGTATGTCCCTCACCCCATGCTTGGGCACATCACACCTGATACTAGTATGGCAGCTGAAAGCAGCTATGCAGAGGCCTGCTTTCAGGAGATGCAATTTCCCATTCCATCAAGCTAAAATGTGAGGCTCCCTTGCAGAAATAGTTTATATAGGAACTCTGCACTTACGCTCCAGTATTCCTGCCTGAAGAATCCCCATGGACAGAGGAGCCTGGTGGGCTACAGGCCATGGGGTCCCAGAGTCCGACATGACTGAGCGACTAAGCACAGCACTTCCACTGCAGGGGCCACCAGAGGGGAAACTAAGATCCCACAGCCACAAAGCCAATACAAAACAGCAACAGAAAGAAACAGCCTAATTAACCCTGGTCTTCCCAATGAGACGAACTTGACACATAAGATTCATTTCACTCGATCAGAAGAACAGGCAGTGGGAGTTTGCCTGAGTTGCCTGGTCTGGTCAGAAAGGCTCCCTCAACTTTGTAAAGGCTCTACAACAATCCATCAAGGGAAAAAAATCCTCACATGAAGCTGCATACAAAGAGTACTTTCAAGGATCAAACTTTATCACCAGGTAGACATTTCTTCGAAAGGTCATGAAACTATAAAAAAAAAAAAGATATTGAAGTACCTGTTTTTCTGAGGGTGGAATATGAAAAAGAAGAGAGGGACCTTTGAAAGATGAAAACAAATTGTCTCATTTTAAACTCATGAGACTTTTTAAGTCATCTTCACAAAACAGGCTGTCATCTCAAAAATATCAGAAAGACCCAAACACCCTAGGCACATACTGCAAGTTCTTCTCCCCCAGGACAGCTATTTGCAGGCAATTGCTGCCACGCCACTGTCTCACGTGGAACAAGAGCCAAGTACACTCTGGAGACCCATAGGAAAGGAGGTCAGTGCTTCTTCCCAAGCAAAACAGAGCAGCACCCGGGTCTGCAGGGCCCAATGGCTATTTTCTTCACCACAAGGCATCTTTATCTCCAGTATATTCCACTAGAAGAGAAAGTGAGAGCCAGACTGAAAGCCTAGCCTCTACCAAAATGCAGAAACTTAAGTACCTGTGGGCTGGGTCCCCAGTAAGTCTTTGAGGTACTTCTCCAAAGCGTCTTTGGGAATTTCCATCGTCTTTCTCACAGGGCGAGTGTTTGGAACAGTCATTCTCAATGGAAATCCCAAAAGAGTTTCCAATTCCTTTACTGCAGTCTCTGGGTCATGAACCTGGTTTCAAAGAGAATATTGAGCATGGATCCCCAGACAACCCTGACCTCTCCTCCTACCTGTTCTCTAAGAGGAAACATTTTTAGAGGGGAATATAAACAAAAGCCACTTCTCTAAGCAAGGACTTTGGAGCCAGCATAATCAGCTCATGAAAAAGCCTCAGAATGACTTTCCTCCCCCCATTTAATTCCTAACCACATTAAACTCTTTTATCTGCTGGAGAGAGTGCCAGTTAAAAGTTCATTAATACTGCCCTGTGCCAGGAGGGCACATATTGTACTGGAGTATCTATTCTGCCCCTATACGCCCATCAACTAATAATTAAAACCTAAATGTAGAAAGCTGAACAGAGACCACCACCCCCTCCCTCAACATACACACACGTGGCTTCTCCTGTTTCAAAGCACTGAGGTGGTCCAAGTACCAGGTGGCTGGTAGTTGAACAGCATCAACAGGCCAGCAGGACTGTCACCCAAAATGTCTTAAGCCTGCCATTCACCTCCCTGTGTAACTCTTTTCTCAAAATGCCTTCTTACTTCCTACTGAAAATATAAGCTGCTGGTCAACTAGACCTCATAATTAAAAAAAAAAAAAAAGACTGTGGCAGCAAGGGCAAAAAACACCAGAGGCAACTCCAACTCTGAGTATAAGAGGACTACAGTGAAATATCTACACTAGTGCCTGAAGCACAGAGGGGTTCAAAAAACAGTGACCATTACCTTAATGGTGTGAATACCAAGGCTGGCAGCTGCTTTTAGATTTGGTCCAAGATCATCAAGAAAGATGGACTCAGAAGGTTGCCGGCCAAGCCGCTCCAAGCACAGCTTGTATATCCTGGGGTCTGGCTTGCAGACACCTTCCAGGCAGGATTCCACGACCTGAGGGAGAGGCAGGAAGGAGAGATGAATATCCCTAAAAGTGGTGTTCCCATGTTATACCCTGGTATGTTTTTTTGAAAAGAAGACCAGAGGGAGAGTGGAGATTTGTCATAACAAGTAACTTAAGAATGTCATAATATAAAATGATGTTGCTTTTTTAAGTGGAGTGATTTGGATATACTCATCAGGAGACTGGAAACACTGATAGCCATCTTACCCATCTTAACAGTAGCTGGGAAACTTAGTGAAACTGGAAGGTGTTCCAAAATGACACAGCATTCTGCTCATGTTAGGTATTGTGGCTGCATGGAACAGAAGAAAAGCTGCACATTTCAGTTTTAGGGTAAGTATTTCACCATGTTTTTAGAAAGAAAGGCAGTATTTACTGTTTTGAAAGAAACATGACATTAATATCCATATTTCAGAAGTGAAAAAACAGAGAGCTATATTCAACCTAGACAGGAGGACTAACACCAGAGATACCATCAGTGGCAAAGATAGGTTTCATGCAAAGAGCCTCCTCTATGCTGAGAGCCTTGCTTCAAACTCTATCTAGTCCAGAACTGGCGGGGGGCATCTGAGGGTTCAGGAGAACCCTGAAAAGCTGTCTCAGTGTCAGGCTACCTCTGATCCAGCAACCCCCGGAAGTCCTCTGACATTGACCCCAGGGCTTAATCTCCTGTGAGTTGGTCTAAAACAGCCATAGAGGCCTGTAACCAATATTCTCTGGGTCTGTCCTAAGAATAGAACTAAATCCCTCATTCACTCCTGAATTGACCCTTGCTCTCCAAGATCAAGGACAAACCTGAGGGCCGCTCCCTCTCCTCCAAATTCCCACTGTTCAAGGTTGGAAGAGAACTGCCCTTTCAGGTAAATGAATGTTGAGTAACTTACTCTTACTTATTCTTCTTGGTCTCCTAAGGACCTGAATGAGCTAAAAGAAAACAGAGAAATTCCTTCCGAAGAAAACATCAACAGTGGGCAGTGGAGAAGCCAGGTGTTTCAGACACCAATGAAGGCATCATATGACAGGAAAGGAGCACATCTGGACAGCTGAGACAAGAAGTGAGAGGGGAGCAAACCCTGGGGATCTGGGCCACATCTGGCAAGCAGACACCTCCTCTCAGGTGATTATATCTGGGGAAGGGAAAAAATTCTTGAGATTTAAATTGGATAAGACCCCTGGCCTTTTCCTTATGTTCTGTTTTGCAAGATAAAAAGTTTCTGGGGTTCTGTTTCACAAAAATGTGAACACATCTAATATTCTTGTGCTATATCATTAAAAACTGCTAGAATGGTAAATCTTAGATCACAAGTTCTTTGACAATAAAATATAATGTAAACGTTTTTTACTTAAACAAATTAGAGGACCAAAATTTAAAAGCCACATTCACCTCAGCAGAAACAGAATCCTATAATATTATTGAAAAGTTTAGGAACAGCCTCCAAAGATGACGGGGATCATAGGAATGGTTATATTAGCTTTGCATGCAAGCTAAGTTGCTTCAGTCATGTCCAGCTCCTTGTGACCCCATGGACTGTAGCCTGCCAGGCTCCTTTGTCCATGGGATTCTCCGGGCAAGAATACTGGAGTAGATTGCCAGGCCCTCCTCCAGGGGATCTGCCTGACCCAGGGATTGAACCCACATCTCTTATCTCTCCTGCACTGGCAGGTGGGTTCTTTACCACTAGGACCACTTGGGAAGCCCAGCTTTATGTCTATCACAATAAATACTTTTTCCTCATAGCTTTAGAGGATAAAAACATACACTCTTGCTCTTGAGGAAATAGATTTTCAACACTTCAGGTCGCCTGCAGACCTAAGATATGAAAATGGATCAGAAAAAGCTGCCTGAAAGCACCTACCAGACAGTCTGTGAAGTCTGCATAAATGAGTCTATCGTGTTAAAGAAGCTCACAAGTCCTTAAACACTTGAAGAGCCCAGTGTGAGCCTGGCAAAATTATTTTGTCCAGATCAAGATAATAATCCCCACTGCCACAATGGAGGGAAGGAATCTCTGAAAATAATCTGCCAGGCACTCTGTAAAGTGCTTTGTATGTATTATAGTCTGGGATCCACACAGCCACCCTAAAGAAGGAAAACTGCTGCTCCTGAACCACAGGTGAGGAAACTGCAGTTCAGGGAATCAGAGCTACTGCCCACAGCAAGCTGTAGACAGGATCCAAATATGGCTGAGGTCCCTGAGCCCCCAAAGGGGAGGATGCTTGGAGAAAGGCTGTGCTGTGGACAAGCCAGGAAACCAAGAATCAAAGTGGGTAAGGAGCCAGGCAAGGGGACAGAGGGAAGAGATCTCTTATCTTGACAGGCTTTGTATAAGGATGGAGGAGGAGGTGGGAGGTGAAGAGAGCATTAGGCTGGGGGGTTAATTTCCCATATTTGAACTCTGAATTTCCGCTCATCTGTTTTACTAGTTTGTTTGTTTGTTTTATGGCCATGCTGCATGGAATGCAGGGTATTAATTCACTGAGAAGGGACTGAACCCGCCCCCTGCAGTGGAAGCAGAGTAGGGGACTACCAGCGAAGTCCCCTGATTACATTTTAGGTTCTAAAATACCACTATCCAATAGAAATTTCTACAAGGATAGAAATGCTATATTGCCCAGTCTGACATAGTAGCCACTAGTCACATGTGGCAGCTGACCACCTGATATGTGGTGAATGCATATTCCTGAGGGCAGGACTTGTGTCAGTTGCATTGAACACAGTAGCCCTTCATGCCTAGCCAGTGCCCAGTACACAGCCACTGCTGTGAAAGAATGTGTTTTCTGACTGAAGTTTAAGTTAGTCATCTGTCAATAATTTCATCTGTCCCAGGATAATGATAATATACTTCCTTTGAGGAAAATGGGGAGTCTTTCACAGAAGTAACATCCTGGCACAGAAGACCATCTCCTGACTCAGAATCTTCTCAGGTCCTTTGATAGTTTAGCCCTTCACACACTGTCCCATACGGCAGCCCCTAGTCATTTGTGATGATATACATTTCAGTTGAAATAAAATTTAGTTGCTCAGTGCCACTAGTCACATTTCAAGTGTTTAGCAGCCATGTGTGGAGAAGGCAATGGCACCCCACTCCAGTACTCTTGCCTGGAAAATCCCATGGATGGAGGAGCCTGATGGGCTACAGTCCATGGGGTCGCTAAGAGTCGGACATGACTGAGTGACTTCTCTTTCACTTTTCACTCTCATGCATTGGAGAGGGAAATGGCAACCCACTCCAGTGTTCTTGCCTTGAGAGTCCCAGGGACGTGGGAGCCTGGTGGGCTGCCGTCTATGGGGTCACACAGAGTCGGACATGACTGAAGTGACTTAGCAGTAGCAGCAGCAGCAGCCATGTGTGTGACTAGGATCAACTATGTTAGACACTTCCTTTCCTGCAGTAAGTTTGTTTGCTCAGCAATGGTCTACGGATTAATGCCATGGAAATAGAGGGCAATGGGGTTGGTCTTTGAAAAGATCAAAGGGCCCATTAAAAGGTGAGGGCTGATCAAAGTACATATGTTATCTGATGCTGTTGTTGTTGTGTGAGTTCAGTTGTGTGCAACTCTTTTCAACCCCATAAGCTGTAAGCTGTCAGGCTCTCTGTCCGTGAAATTTTCCAGGAAAGAATACTGGAATGGGTTGCCATTTCCTACTCCAGGGGCTCTTCCTGACCCAGAGATTGAACCTGCAGCCCTTGTGTCTCCTGCACTGGCAGGCAGATTCTTTACTAACTGTGCCACCTGGGAATCCTTGATATCTGATGACTAAGGTTCAAGTCCAGATGAAAGGGAGTCTCTGAAGCTGAGGTTTCACCCAGTTATCAAAGCCCATAAATAACCTTGCTCACAGCTCGGTGCTACTTTTCAAGTCCTCTTTCCCACCTATCATGTCTAATCCTAACTCAGTCAACTGTGTGAATAAACAAAGCCATCCATTCAAGACCTTATGAGAGGCAGCGTTAATGCTGGATCCTAAAGTAAGGTCAGAGACTTGATTCAGATTGTTCTGGGTCCCTGTCAGCTTACCACATCAAACTGTTTCCGGTCCAAGGGCAAAAAGCTCTTCCCATTGGGAAGATAAAAATTATTGCTCAAGACTGCAGTCTGAAGGCCTTTAGCCCGAATGTGAGTTATGGCCTCAGTCATCACTGGAAACTGCTTCGCCATTTGCTCACTGATCAGCAGAGAGAAAAAGGAGTCCACAGGCACAGAGGTCTTTGACTAAGATTGGAGGTAGGGAGAGAAGAGAACCAGCCATCATTAAGAGTAAGAACAGCTTATCACCAACACAGAAAAACACATATTCCAGGCTTCCTGCCATTAACCCAGGCCTCTGGCTTGCTGCCAAAAGGAATTCTCTCTTTCAGCCCTGGTGCAGAACTTTGCATATAAGGTTGTAAAAAGTTGCTTAGAATTAGAATTATAGTGGTTAGGGAATGGAGCAATTTATATCAATACTCCAGTTAAATGAATTCTTTATTTCATTCATTCATTGTCAATTTCAAAAAGATTCTGAAGACTCTAAGAGGATACATGAAACCCTAAAAGTGAATTAAGCAGATGTAATTTAATTTTTAATGACCCAGAGATTGGATGATTCTGCATTGTCTCAGCTTCAGCATGACAAACTGAATGTCAGTTTCTGATCAATTTTTGTGATTTTAAATTCAGTCTCTGTGGGTTTTAAAACCTCTTATTTTATCATGTTTCAAAATTTGCAATGGCAAGCCTGCTATTTTATACACACACACTCATTTTACAATAGCTTTATTGAAATACAATTCATATATCACACAAGTGGCCCATTTAAACTGCAAAATTCAGTGCTTTTTAATATATTCACAAAGGTGTAAAACCCTTAAGACAGTTTTAGAACATTTACGTCACCCAAAAAAAAAACCATCATACCTATTACCAGTCACTACCCATTCCTCTGCCTCCCTGCCCCCAGTTTCCCAATACTCCCAGTCCTAGAAAATAACAACTCTATTTTCTACTTCTATAGATTTATCTGTTCTGGGTATTTCATATAAGTGGAACCGTACAATATGTAGTCTTTGGGGCTGGCTTTCTATGACTTAGCAAAATGTTTTATATATATATATATATTTATTTATTTATTTACTTAAAATTGTGGTAAGACCACATAACATCATAGTCACTGTTTTAACCACTTTGGATAACATTAAATACATTCATTGTTATCTAACCAAAACCACCATCCATCCACAGAACTTCACTATATTTTAAATTATACTTTAGCAATTATATTGTGAAGGTATGCGAGTTAATATAAATAAAGAGCTTAGAACAATGCATAGTTCAGAGAAAGGCTCAATGTTATCACTGCGTTAAACAAGCTTTCTGATCAAAGCCATTATGCAACAATTCCAGTTTCACATAAACAATAGCTAATATACATAATTTTTATTTTTCATTCGTGCAGTTAAAATTGAGTACTTGGGGATGGAAGAAATAACTTAAAATCTTATAATGGGTTATTAGGTTTTCCCTTCTTCATTTCTAGTTTAACCAATTTAATGGATAAGTGTTGCATCCACTATTCTAGATGAAAGAATATTGAAATTCAAGTGTGTTTATCACTTACAATTTCAGAGCAAAGTCTCCCAAATTCTTGTAAGAAATCTTCTGTTGTTGTCTCTGCTCTCATAAATTTCATCCAGGGCCCATTTTCACCACCTGAGATCAAGGCCTTCACTATAGTTCCAGAAGGGATATGATTCTGTACCTCCCACTCTACCAAANATTTCAGAGCAAAGTCTCCCAAATTCTTGTAAGAAATCTTCTGTTGTTGTCTCTGCTCTCATAAATTTCATCCAGGGCCCATTTTCACCACCTGAGATCAAGGCCTTCACTATAGTTCCAGAAGGGATATGATTCTGTACCTCCCACTCTACCAAAAGTAAAACACACGGTAAGTGAAATGATATATGGACAAACAGCTCAAGTTTGGGGAGCAGGGTAGTTACCACACGGGTTCTGTAGCATCACTGTGGTGCCAGGTGGGTTCTATTGAGAATTCAGAGCAATTCAGGAAATGGAAAATCTCAGCCTTAGACCTCCCAGGAACAGCAGTAATAATTTGTGTGACTGAGGGGACAGTCCACGCCACCAGCTTGAGATGATGCCGGACACTACATTATGAATTTTCTTCCCTGGTCTCCTATTAGCTGGTTCACATGTATTAGGTCAGGCTTCCCTGGTAGTTCAGAGGTAAAGAATCCACCTACCAATGCAGGAGATGCATTTCATCCTCAGGTTGGCAAGATTCCCTGGAGAAGCGAATGGCAACCCACTCTAGTATTCTTGCCTGGGAAAATTCCATGGACAGAGGAACCTGGCCAGCTACAGCTCATGGGCTCTCAAAAGAGTCAGACATGACTTAGCAACTAAACAACAACAGCAACAATATATTAGGTCACTCACATGGTCCTGGCACGTGGTATGGAAGTACATGAGGGAATAAATCAGATTCTGACAACATTCCAAAACAAATCCTTCATTTTGTAAACTGAAGTAATCCTTCAGGGCAATGTAGCTGGTACACTGAAACATTCGAATGGAGGATGGTGTCTTTGAAAAATAACAAAATTCTGTCTGTAAAGAGCCAAAGCAGTGGATGGATTACTATTGTGTACTTGGGGAAACGCTGGGACAGTGGATACTTTTTCCTGTACAAGAGGGTTTTCTCTTTCTATAATATACCTGGTTAGAGGGCAAAAACATGTGGCATCCATAATTATATCTAAGATATAAGAAACTTAACACAAAGCTTTCGTTTAACATAGTGGCTGTGCACTGAAAATATTTCAGACAACACAGAAAGGTATAAAAAAGAAACCAGAATGACAAAGCAATCCCATTCTTCAGAAATCACCAACAGGACCAACTCAGTGTGTCTTCTGAGAACAGCAGGTCTTTTAAAACTCAACCCAAATAACACTTCTTTAATTTTAGAACTACAGTTAGAACAATTTTTAGGATCTTAAGAGTTGGTAAGCATGCAAGGAAAGGGTCTCTCTCCTACACTGCTGATGGGGGTGTAAATAAGCACAACCTCTACGGAGTGCAACATGTCAAATGCACATTTACAACTGATGTAGCAATTCTGCTTCCAGGAATTTCTCCCAAAGATATATTTATAAATGTAAGCAAAGATTATGTATACCACTGTTGGGCAGACTGCTTACAGTGAAAACTAGAAACTTACATGTATGTTAATAAAGGGCTTATTAAAGCAACCATGGTACAGTCATATAATGAAATGCCACATAGATGTTAAAATGTGTAAACTAGGTCACAGGTCAGCAAGTTATGGCCTGGGGGCCAAATCTGTTTCCCATTTACTTTTGTGGATAAAGTTTTACTGTACCATAATCACACCTACTTGTTGACTATTGCTATGGCTGCTGCTGGCTCCAACAGTAGAGCCGAATAGTACCCCTGACAGAAAAAGTTTGCTAATTCCTGAACTAGACCTATGCCTGCTATTGTTGCTGGTTAGTCACTAAGTGGTGTCCGACTCTTTGCAACCCAATGGACTGTAGCCTGCCAGGCTCCTCTGTCCGTAGGATTCTCCAGACAAGAATACTGGAGTGGGTTGCCACTTTCTTCTCCAGAGGATCTTCTCAACCCAGAGACTGAATCTGAGTCTCCTGCATTGGCAGGCGGATTCTTTACCACCAAGCTACCTGGAAAGCCCATGCCTACTGATGTAGAAAATTTGGCAAGGTATTTTACTAGGTCAGAAAAAAAGAAAGGTACATCTAACAGTTTGTATGAAAAGTGAGAGCGGTAGTCACTCAGTTGTGTCCAACTCTGTGATCCCATGGACTGTAGCTCACCAGGCTCCTCTGTCCATGGAATTTTCCAGGCAATAATACTGGAGTGGGTAGTCATTCTCTTTTCCAGGGGATCTTCCCAAACCAGGGACTGAACCCAAGTCTCCTGCACTGCAGGCAGATTCTGTCTGAGTCACCAGGGAAGCCCAAACAGTTTGTATAGCATGACCCAATCAGTGTAGACACAGCACACACACACACACACACACACACACATGTTCCTGTGTATATATTGGGAATTTTTGGAAGGATAAACAAATTTTTCACAGTGATAACCAATGAAGGCTAGAACTGCGGGGAAGGGGTGGAGCTGACAATAAGAAATTGGCCTTTGTATTTTTTTAAATCCAAAGTATTAAATATACTTTTAGTACCAACTATTTAATAAATATGGTTGGCATAAGTGAGTTTCTGAATAGAAAAAATTTAATTAAATCTCTATTTCTCACAATTACAAAAATGAATTCTCAAAAGACTAAATACCCAAATCAGGAAAAAACACACACACACAAAGAAACCTCTAAAAGTTATAAAACAATATACAACATCTTTATGAATGTCAAGGAAAGAAAGACTTCCTTAGCCTAGACACTTTACACTCAAGCCATAAAGAAAAACACAGATGATTTTGATGACAAGAAAAATGAAAATCCTGGTATTGCAAAAGCATTATAAGATAAAAACACAAGTCAATAACAACCACAAGCCTTACTAAAAGCTCAAAAGATTCATGGCACTGCTGAATAACATACCATTTAGAAGATGGAGCAGGATTTGAAAAGGCAGAGGAGGCAAGGAAGGGTAGCTTCAAGCAGAGGGAACAGAACCTGCAAAGGCACAGGAGTATAAACACATTTGGCAATTTTAAAGAGGATCAAGTAATTGAAGGTAGCTGAAATGTGGGCGTACATGGCAAATGCTGTGAAAAAAGGACATGAGAGCTGTTTGTGAGAGGCCCTGGAACCAGGTAAAGCTTCCGGTCTTGAAGGGAAAAAAACTGCAGGCAGTCAAGGATTTGAAGCAGGAGAGGGAAGGGAGAAGATGTGATGTGTGTTTTAGAAGGGCAGTTCTAGGGGCTGTGTGGAGAGGGTATAAAACCCAGAGGTGAGAGGTAGTTAGCAGATAAGAGGCTGCTGTGATCAAGCAGGTGGGAGAATTTAGGGATATAACGTGTGTAGAGGCAGTAGCAGTGGAAAGAAGAGAATAGCTTCTTAAGGTATTCTGGAAAGAGTTGAGAAAATTCCTGCCAAGTGATCTTTATGTTCGCTGTAAAAGCAGAGATTCAGCTATCTGCCAAGGTTTGGTCTGGAGAAGTATGATGGCTCTGAGGGGAGTTTGGAACAGCCCTGTAGTAAGTTCAAGAGGAATATCAGTGGAGGAATAGAGAGCCTGAGGGCTCACTTGCAGCTGAGCTAAAAAACGAAACAAAAAATAGCTCAACCAGTTAGCAAAGCTCAGTAATTTTTCAACCAGGGGCACAGAAAAACCTGACCTTGGGTTGATTTAACATACAAAACTGCCCAATCAGCAACCACAGTCTGTCAAAAGAACAGAGACCTCTGGTCCTTCCTGGTGGCTAGAATGCACATGTGATGGCAGAGAGTGAAGCAGCCAAACCTGATCCACGAGGTGAGAGTGGAAACGGGGTGTGCTCACAGCAGAGCAACACAAGGAAAACAGCCCAGGGCCCTGATACCACAGAGAAACACACTAGCCCAAGACACACACCTGGACTTTCACGTAAAAGACACATTTAACTCCAATCTTGTTTCAGTCAATGTTTTGTTAGGTTTTCTAACACTTCAAGCCAAACAAATCAAACTTAAGTCAGTTAACTGAGTGCATAAAAAGGTAATACCAAAAAGGGCTGAAAAAGGAAGGATCAGAGCCTAGAGGTCTGTCTTGTAACAAAAGCAGGTGTAGAGGGAGGTTGATGGAAGAGGAAAGGTTGTGATCACAGCGGGGAAGGCAACAGATTTCGGCATTCACAAGTAGTTCTCATGTAAAGGTAGTTAAATTCTACCTATACCACTGACAATAACATTGGCAGCTTGTCATTTTTTGAGAATTTCAGATGAGCCAAGCACTCATTCTGCTAATCAAGTGCTTTCCATGAATAATCTCACTTAACCATCTCCTAGCACCAAAGATGTACAGACCATTAGCCCTAATTTAATGATGAGGAAACTAAGACTCAGAGAAGTGAAATCACTTGCCCAAGATCCTCAGCAGCACTAACTGTTGCTTGGAATTTGATTCAAGAGCAAGAATAGCACCACTGAGACACACTGTCATCTCCTCTCACCACCCTCCTTTCCCCCAGCCCCACGCACCCCAGTCTCCCAAGGTGAAGGAGAATGAAGAGCTCACCTGCGGCCACTCTCCCTGGAGAAGGAAGCAGGACTCCACCCATGTCAAAAATCACTGCTCTGTACGGGCCGCCTCCAGAATGTGTCCATCTCCAGGCTCCCGGGTGCCTGCCCTGGACGCGTTTCAGGAAGGCCACCCTCCAAGCCTGCTGGAGGTGGGAGGACTGCAGAAGCTGCCTTAGGCACATGCTGGGGCCAAGGCTGTGAAGCAGAAACACGATTAGCCTTCACTGCCTCCAAGTAGACCTCTGTCCTGGCACTCAGGGTGCCACCTGCACGTCTACTCTGACTTCCAACCAGCATTTCAGACACAACCAGAGCTGAACTCAGTGTCTCTTCCCTCCATGACAACTCCTCAGTCTTCCAGCCAGACACCTCCATTCCGGTGCTCGGTGTGACTGGTCATTCCTCCCAAAGCTCTCAATCTACTCTCTTCACTCCCACTGCATGATCTCGCTCAAAGACCTTTGCAGCAGCCTCCTAAGTGGTCCCCTTGCCTCTTCATTCAAAATTGCAAATTTGATCATGTCCTACCCCCATTTAAAATCTCCAGTGACTCTCCACTGTCCTCAAGATAAACTCTCAGCCCCTTAAGCTGCCTGAAAAGGCCCTCTGAGAACTTCTTTTCCCATCTGGGCAGCAGCTCTCCTTTGTACTTCACCTTAGCCTAGGTGATCTCGACACTCACGTCCACAGCAGCTTCACTGAACACATGATGCCCTCCTCCTGTGGCCAGGCCTTAGAATATGCTGTTTCCCTGGCCTGAATGCTCCCTTCCATCCATCACCTGGATAACTGCCCATTGTCCCTCAGGTTGTAGGTAGTTTGCCTGTCACTTCCTTCATGAAACCTCTTCTGGCTACCAGAAGAGGTAGATGAGCAGTCTCTCCTGTACTCTTTCAGGGTGCCCTGTACTCACCTCCTCCTGGCACTCATGATGCCACCACACTATCATCCCTCCTACAGAGCAGGGCAATGACCTCCTGATCTTCACTGCCTCTTTTCTAAACTTACTTTCAAGAAGTTCACGGAAAAAAAATAACATACACACAACAGGTACATGTATATATAGATACATAAACATTTTCACATGAATAGACATTAAGTGTGGCAAAATGTTAATAATTAGTGAAAGGCACATGATGAGAGGTATATGAGAGATCATTGTACTATTGTTTCAATTTTTTTATAGATCTTAAATAAAAACCTGGGAAAACAACAACAAAAAAAATTCTACTCGCAGCCAGTTCCACTTGAAAATTTTGAAGTTTCTCATGTGATGTGTTTCTCATATGATGTCTAAGAAGCCAGTTAGAGCAAAACAGGTTGGTAAGACAGCCTGCATGTTCATGGGAATCACCTCAGTGCCATCATAAGGACTAAATAAAGTATAAAAATCTAAAGAAAGAATTCTTAGGAAGTAAATGTTCAAGATGATACAGTGTGTTTCTTATGTAATTGGAAATTTGCTGGATTGGGGCATGAATGCTGAAATGAAAAATGTAGAGATTGATTTGTATTTTGGGTTTTACTTATGTTCTTATGCCAAGGCCAAAGTTAATGATGGAAGGAGAAATTTATTTATAGGCTCCAAAAAGTGTCAACATGTTCTGTGTGAGGGCTTAACAGAGATGAAAAGGGTGTCTGGACCTGAAAGGTTGACTTTCATTCTCATCGAGGACACTGTCCTCATCATGAAAGTGAAAGTCGCTCAGTCGTGTCCGACACTTTGCAACCCCATGGACTATACAGTCCACGGAATTCTCCAGGCCAGAATGCTGGAGTGCGTAGCAGTTTCTCCTCCTCATACTCCTGTTAATGCATAATTCAGCAACTCTCCCATCACTGGCTTCCTTCTTCCTTCCAACTAAAGATGACGCTTCAGTTCTAGCCACGTACTGATTGTGGCTCATTTCATCATCACAGCTGTAGAAAGATACTAAGTCAAGTTTACACAAAACTTAAATTCAAGGTCACGAAACTGGTGATCGGGGTCTATTCCATAATCACCAACGTATCTCTACCGCCGCAACAGAGCCTGGGCTCTCAGTAAACTTTAAGAGATTAAGAGAAAAAAAAGAGAGAGAGAGAGATTAAGAGATTAGTTAAGAGATTAGTCCGGGAGGGGGACCCAGATGGATCTCCAGTTCAGGGCACTTAACCAGCCCACCGTCCTACCTTAACAGAATCAGAAACACTGCAACTAGTGCCAACTNGATTAAGAGAAAAAAAAGAGAGAGAGAGAGATTAAGAGATTAGTTAAGAGATTAGTCCGGGAGGGGGACCCAGATGGATCTCCAGTTCAGGGCACTTAACCAGCCCACCGTCCTACCTTAACAGAATCAGAAACACTGCAACTAGTGCCAACTTCCCAGGCGGATTCAGCTCTCTGAGTCTCAGCGCACCTATCTGTAAAGCGTGGCTGACACAATGCAACTCTGCCTACAGCTGGAGCGAGATCAAACACGACAAAAAGAGACCAGAGCTCGGGTTTCTGCAGGGAGAGGTTTCCTCGAACAGTCGGAGACCTAGCGGAGCCAGAGACTCCTCGCCGTCAGATAATGAGGGCTGAAGGCACGTCCCCTCAGGCCTGGGAGCAAAACCCACCGATCCTCCTAAATAGTGTCCAAGTGCCCACGAACCCCGTAGCGTGCCTCCTCCAAGTCCTCTTGAAGATTCTGACCAGTGGGGGCGGGTTCACCTCGGAGCAAACACGGCAGTCACGTGGGCGCACCCAATCAGCGAGCCCGCTGATCCGCGCTTGCGTAACCTCAAGGGTCAGCGACGGCGGCCGGCAGGCGGCAGGGAAGGTTTTGGCTGTAAGCTTAGCGCGTAGAGCCGGGCGCTGAGGTGGCGGCGGCGGTGGCGCTACCTGTTCCGGGGCGCTCATCTTCAGGGCTCCCCTCCCAGCCTCGCCTGAGCCCTTCGGGGCCTGCGCCGGCCCGCGCCTGCCCTATGAGCGGTTGTCATCCACCCGGAGCTCCCAGAACACTCGCGGGTCCCCGCCGACTTCAGCTTCAGCGGTGAGTCCGCGGCCTCGCCGCCTCCCCGTAAGCCCGCGCCTGGGCCCCGGGGCTCGCCCTCTCAGAGTCCAGGCAGGAGCCTCGGCGAGGGCTTTCGCCTCAGGAGGAAGCCGAGGAGTGGTTGGGATCCCTCTCATTTCCCCCATCCTTAGGAGGTCTTCCCAGGTGTCACCCCTGGGAAGTCCTCCTTCCTGGTGCCTTCCCACAGGGACTGTTTATATTTGGCGCGTCGCTCTCTCCAACCTGGTTGAGAGCCTATTGAGCGAGTTGATTTCCTCTTGGCTTTGTGAAGACGGGATACCCAGCACTCGGACGGCTCCTGGGAAGGTTTAATTAAATCCTTCTTCTTTGGAAAACTTTCCATTAAGGGGCCCTGTAGCAGTAGTTACAACAAAAATGGCTACACGTTCTGTATTTGAGCAATGTACTAAATACTTCCTGGGCACTGTTTTCTCTAATTGTCCTCATTCAACTCTGCTAGTTAGATGGGGTGTGAGCCTTTTACAAACTAGGAAACTGAAGTCCTGGGATTAAGCGCCTTGCCCAGCATCATCTGTCCGATGGAATGATGACCTCAGAGAGCTGGATTTGAAAGTCTGAGCACTTCATTCCCAGTCACATAGACTCCTCAGGGGAAAGGCAGGTATGGCTCTGTTCCTTGAACCTCCATAAGTTATCTAACAATAACATTCACTCAAAAAATGTAATCTAGTGTGTCTGACTTCTTCCACTTTCAGTTCAGTTCAGTCCCTCAGTCCTGCCAACTCTTTGAGACCCCATGGACTGCAGGCTTCCCTGTCCATCACCAGCTCCCACGGAGCCTACTCAAACTCCTGTCCATTGAGTTGGTGACGCCATCCAACCATCTTATTCTCTGTTGTCCCTTTCTCCTCCTGCCTTCAGTCTTTCCCAGCATCAGGGTCTTTTCAAACGAGTCAGCTCTTCGCATCAGGTGGCCAGAGTATTGGAGTTTCAGCTTCAACATCAGTCCTTCCAATGAATATTCAGGACTGATTTCTTTCAGGATGGACTGGTTGGATCTCCTTGCAGTCCAAGGGACTCTCAAGAGTCTTCTCCAACACCACAGTTCAAAAGCATCAATTCTTGGGTGCTCAGCTTTCTTCACAGTCCAACTCTCACATCCATACCTGACTACTGGAAAAACCAGAGCCTTGACTAGATGGACCTTTGTTGGCAAAGTAATGTCTCTGTTTTTTAATACGCTGTCAAAGTTGGTTATAACTTTCCTTCCAAGGAGTGAGCATCTTTTAATTTCATGGCTGCAGTAACCATCTACAGTGATTTTGGAGCCCAAAAAATTAAAGTCTGCCACCATTTCCCCATCTATGTACCATGAAGTGATGGGACCAGATGCCATGATTTTCCTTTTCTGAATGTTGAGCTTTAAGCCAACTTTTTCACTCTCCTCTTTCACTTTCATCAAGAGGCTCTTTAGTTCTTCTTTGCTTTCTGCCATAAGGGTGGTGTTATATGCATATCTGAGGTTATTGATATTTCTTCTGGCAGTCTTAATTCCAGCTTGTGCTTCATCCAGCATGGCATTTTGCATGATGTACTCTTCCACTTTGGCGTGTTTTAAAGACTCAACTGAGTAGCTCTGTGTTTTCAGAGCTCTTTCTCTTTGTGACTAGTGTTCCACTGTGTGGATGAACATCATTTATTATTCATTGATTTATTGGAAGTTTGGGTTTCTGATTTTGGCTGTTATGAATAAAACTGTTATCAGCATTTGTGTAAAAGTAAAAAAAAAAAAGAAATACTTTCTGAGAACCCACTCTCTGTTGGAGTTTTAGTTGTGTGTGGAAAGGGATGCCTTGCTTTAATGGCACCAGCAGTTCATTCAAGTTCATGGAGACGAATGAAGTAAACATTTACAGAATAAATGTAGAACTGCAGCTGTGACAAATGTGGTGAAGGAAGGGAAGATAGTTTTTAGACAGCTGTTACGAGAGGATGTGTTTGATTTGGGGAGGGGCCCTGGGCCTGGTGATGTGGGGAACTTCCCTGAGTGTGTGAATTTTGGAGCCATTAATTAAAAGACTGAATATGATTTAATAGGCTACTGAGTTTTGAAAGTCAACTAAGTTGACATAAGCCACATATATACTTCTACATGGGTCAGTCATTGATTCATTAATTTATTCAACAGATATTTAAATAGCTTCCAATATGTGCTAGGCACTGTGATGTAAGTGCTGAGGATACAGTGCTGGGCAAAACAGGCATGATCGCCACTCTGATAAAGCCTATAATCACAGATTTAGGGTGTGATGGCATAATGCTAACCCAAGGTGTTTAAGAAGACTACCCTAAAAGTTTTCTAAAGTTTTGATTATTAGTGGACTTTAGCCTTCATCTGGGGTCCAACACAGAGTGTCACTCTAAAAGTGTTACTGAAATGTTGGTTCATCTGAGTGTGATAACTGTCAAAACTCTTATCTCCTTCATTTGCTTTAAAGTGCATGATTTTCACTAGAACTGCCCTGCATTTCTGAGTTTATTGCCCTGGGCATTAATTGACTGTCAGGTACAGCAGGAGCCTCAGAAGTGAGTGAGAGAACTACTGCAAAGGCATCTTACAGTCTTGAGGGAGGGCAGCAGGGAGAAAAGGGAAACCTGTGGATGGTTACATTGAGAGTGGATTTATCAGGTATTAATCATTCATGTGTTCTTTAGTCAGAGAAATGTCTGAAGAGGAGATTCAAAAGAAGACACTAGCTTCAGTTATAGCCTGTTTAGAAGGGAAGTCACCAGGGGAGAAAGCAGCAATCATACATCAGCATCTTGGTCGTTGAGAAATGACATTGAGACCATGAAGACCAACCCAGGTATGCTTTCCAAAACGCTAGGCTATCTTCTGTAAGGTAATCCCATGGTAGCTTGTGTTGGAGTGGTGTTCAGTGAGCCTGTGATTAAGACCTCAAGCATACTTTAGCTTTTACTGCCTATGTTCCTTACATGAGGCTTTCAGGCTGCATTTCAGCTTCTCTAAATATTTCTTCTAAATTACTCGTAACAAGCTAGGTTGACAGCTCTCCTCAGTGAGGAGAACTGCTTAGCATGTAGGTCTGTGGCGATTCATGTTGAATCCAGATAAGCACGGTGTGACTCCCTGCCCCTAGCCTCCTCCCCAGCTCACTCCATCCAGGGGAGTGGATGTGTATTGCATCTCCAGTGTGAAGAATTGGTAGGTTTGGTTTTCAAACTTAATAGCCCTATTTGTCTCACTTAGGAGTGTATGATAGAAGACACCTGCTTTCTTATGGTATTTCTAAACATAAGAGTCACCTCTGCATTTGAGGGTGTTAATGAGATTTTTTTATGGGACAGAGACCACTTTTAAGTTGAGATTCCCCCATAACTCCACTGTTTTGTGAATATAGATCTTAACATAAGACATCTGGGTCCACAGTGGAGCTGAACACCACTCCCACTTTCTAATTTGGATTCTTTTCTGTCTGAGAACATCTCCATCAGAACCCCTTTACTTTCTCTCACAGCTTAAAATCTTCTGACAGCTGTGGCAAACTCCACTTCTCATTGTGTCCCATAGGGGGCTGTTTCCTATGGATGGCCTGAATTGCACAGGATAAAGAGAGTTAATAAATTTCTGCCCTCTCACTCTTTTTTAAAATTCAAGTGATTTAAACCACTTTTAAAGAAATATTGCAAGGAGTTTAATTTGGATCTGTGAAAAAAAAATTTTTTGTCCAAGTTAAAGGCTTATGGAGACCTTTTTCATTCTGAAGAACCATGCATTGGTTGACTCATTCTTTTCTTTAGATAATTATGTCCACTGACTGGTTGCAAGTAAAACAGATGGAAAACTAGTACAGTATGAGGGTGATAGTTGCCCAAAGGAGAAAATAGATACCTTATAGTTAAAGGTAAGATATTTTACTAGTAATTACTAAATACCTATATCTACTGCTTTTTACTATTCCAAGTGTCCATCAACTGGATAAAGACAAATGGATAAAGAGGGTATGGTGTGTGTGCATGTGCATGTACACACACATACATACACACAATGGAATATTACTTAGCCATAAAAAAGAATGAAATATTGCATTTGCAGCAACACGTATGGACCCAGAGATTTCATACTAAGTGAACTAAGTCAGACAGAAAGAGACAAATATCTATCACTCATGTGGAATCTAAAAAATAATACAGGTGAATTTATTTACAAAACAGAAACAGATAGACATAGAAAACGAACGTATGGTGCAAACTACAACACTGTTCCAATTGTAGATATGTGTCATGATATAAAATGTATGGAAAATGTATTTGCCTAATGGAAGAGATCATGAGTGACAAGAATAAAACCATTTTTTCTCTTGAAATCCAAATAGGATGCCATGTACTTACTAGAAAAATGAGGAGAAAAAGGTGGCCTGTCATGAGTATCCATGGTGACATGAGTCAACAGGAATGTGACTAGGTTGTAAATGAATTTAAACATGGAAGAACTCCTATTCTGATTGCTACAAATGTGGCCTCCAGAAGGCTAGATGTGGAAGATGTGAAATTTGTCATCAGTTTTAACTACCCTAACTCCTCAGAGGATTATCTTCATCGAATTGGAAGAACACTCACAGTACCAAAACAGGCACAGCATACACTTACTTTACACCTAATAACATAAAGCAAGTGAGTGACCTTATCTCTGTGCTCCTTGAAGCTAATCAAGCAGTTAATCCCAAGTTGCTTCAGTTGGTCAGAAACAGTTTCAGATCATTTCAGAGGTAGGGGAGACATGCAGGCTGAGTGTCACAACAGATACTCTGTGGGCAAAATAGATGGACTAAATCCCTTTAGAGACAGAGAAAATTATGAAAGGGGTTACACTAGTCTGCTTAAGAGAGATTTGGGAGCAGAAACTCAGAATATGGTTTATATTTGCTACAGATTACACCAGTGGGAGCTTTGGAAGTAATTTTGTGCCTGCTGGTATACAGACCAGTTTTAGAACTAGTAATCCAACAGGGACTTAACCAGAATGGTTATGGTACCATTTAGCAATATGGGAGTAATGTTCCATATATGCACCATGGTGTGAACCAGCAAGTATTTGCATATCCTGCTACTGCCCCTGAGCCTATATTTGGTTATCCAGTGCAAACAGGATATTCTCAACAAGACTTCAGAAGTATGTGTAAACATCTGTTTTTCATAATTGCTCTTTATATGTTATCAGGCAAGATAGTTATTTAAGAAAAGAAACATGGGAAATGCAGAAATGACTGCACTGCAGCAGTAATTATGATGCACTTTTTTGCTATTTAAGTTGGATATTTCTCTACATTCCTAAAACAGTTTTTAGGGTTTTTTTGTACTAAAAAGGGCAAGCAGTGTTTTCCCCAAACTTAAGTGTACAGTGATTTGAAATATAATAAATGAAGGCAATGTGTGACATTCCAATAAAAAATATTTGAAGATTAAAAAAATATTCTCTATCAAACTTTATTCTTCTGACTCAGTTTTCATCTAATTGGAATCCTGCTAATTTTTAGCTTCTGAAAGATGAGCTGAAAGCTGCAATGGAAGAAAGTCTTCAGAAGCATCCCCCATTGCACCGAGAAGTAAAGATCAAAGTAAAAAAGGTGTAAACGCTGCTCCCGATTCTCCATCCAGGCAGCTTCCAGAACAGATTTCCTTCTTCAGTGGAAACCTCTCAGTTGAAACAGTTCACAGTATTATGCATCTATTCAAGGCAAGGTGAGAAAAACACTGTTTCCTTTTGAGTTTGCCTATTTTTTGACATTGGGCAGAGAAAGTGCTCTTGCCCTGAAGGGAAGTGGATATTTTAAGCTTCAGAGGAATAGAACAATATTTTTTGTGTTAAAGAATTCCCTGATGTTTTATATTTAGCTAAATCTTGTAGATTGGGTCAAAGCTTCTTACAAAAGTGACATAGATACACCTGAGAAAATACCTGGGAAAATACTCTATGAGAAGGTAGGCATGCAGGTGATTGGGAAGTTGAAGCGATATAGGAGATAGATGGGCTCCAGGTTAGACATTTACAGCTGGGCTCCCGTTTGCATTTCATGGGGGCACGAAGAAGTGGGCTTCAGGCTGGGTACTTACAACTGTTAGCATTTTGTGAAACGAGATAGGTGGTCTCCAGTTAAGTTATTTACAATCAGCCTTTTGTTTGCCCTCCGAAATGAAAGTAACAAAAGAAACAGGGTAAATAGTCTGTCTCTTGTAAACACCTTAAGGTAATAGTCCTGGCTATACCTATAGTCAAGGTTATAATCATGACAAGGACAAAGAGGGGCAAAACCTTGTTTGAGTAAAGTATTAAGGGATCTCCCTCCCTCCCTCTTTTGAGACAAGGGAGACACTACACATGCCAGAAAGGCTCCCTGTGGGTCAGAAGTCAGGGGACAATGCCAGGCCATAATGAGTCTTGCTCCTCCCAGATGCCTTCACTTTGAGATCCCATCTGGCTGAGGGGTATGAGTGTACCCCTAAGGGAGTGTCCCAGGTTAGGTCACGTGTGGAAAAAGAAACCAGATAATTGACCTGGAGGAAGACAAAGACCTGGAAGAACTGACCTATATAAATGACTTAACCACCTCTTTATTGCTCTCCTCCTGACTGGGGGGATGTGCACACCCAGTGTGCACTTCCTCTCTGGGTGTGCATCTCTGCGTTGCTTCTGTCTTAACTAAGCAAACCATTTCTCTGTGTGCTGTCCCACTTGTTGTACTATGTCTCTAATAATAAACTTTGTATCTACATTTA
The DNA here is from genome assembly GCA_006410675.1 of Oreotragus oreotragus. NCBI lineage: Eukaryota > Metazoa > Chordata > Mammalia > Artiodactyla > Bovidae > Oreotragus > Oreotragus oreotragus. The sequence continues at coordinate 121,533 of SJYX01011109.1, read as the reverse complement.
CAGTTTCTGCCTCTGTGATAAATGCACTGGGGGCAAAGATCCAGGGAAGAATTGCTTCTAGCCTGTAGCCCTTGCTGGTCTGGTAGCTAGGATTCCTGGTTTTCATCCAGGCTACCCAGGTTCAATATCTGGGCAAGGAATTAAGATCTCGCTTCACGCCACTGCTTACTGCTGCCTTGCTGAGACCAGAAGGAAGATTAAAAAAAAAAAAGAAAGAAAAATTAGAAGTGATCCATAACATTGTTGTAGTCTGATATTCCCACCAAGTCTTTACTAAAGAAGCTTGTAGGTCAGTTAATTGATTGCAGTTTCATCATGTCTTTCAACTCCTTTCTGTGGTCCAAACAAGGCTTGCTGGAGGCCAAAGGAAAGGAAGGGTTTGGCTTGGAAATCAATAAGCTAGGCCACCAGCTCCTTGGATATTGGTAGCTAACCTCTTTAAAAGTCTTTAAAGAGGACAGTCCTTGTCCTACCTTGTTTGCTCGGTCCCCACTGGGACACAGAATACTCAGGTAGCCATTTTGGATCACAGCTGTTGAAGTGAGTTTGCAGCATTTCAAAAGCAAATTGCATTGTAGGGGGCTTATTCCAGCTATTCCAACCCAGCAGCACTTTCTGTAATCTTCAGAGTCACATCCTCGAGGTTCAGAATTCTCTTTCTTACACTTAATTTTCAGAGAAGGCAGCGGCAGCCCACTCTAGTACTCTTGCCTGGAAAATACCATGGACGAAGGAGCCTGGTAGGCTGCAGTCCCATGGGGTTGCTAAGAGTCAGATACGACTGAGCGACTTCACTTTCACTTTTCACTTTCATGCATTGAAGAAGGAAATGGCAACCCACTCCAGTGTTCTTGCCCGGAGAATCCCAGGGATGGGGGAGCCTGGTGGGCTGCCGTCTATGGGGTCACACAGAGTTGGACACGACTGAAGCGACTTAGCAGCAGCAGCATACTTAATTTTAGAACACAGATCATGTGTTTTTATGTAACTAATTGAGGTCTTCCTTCTTGACAGAACCTTTGGATTTATTTAGTATGTGGCCATATAGGATGTGGACGATATGTGAGTTGACATGCCTATAAGCACTTAGAGGAGACCAGCACACGTATGCCATGTAGCCCACCAACCATTGAGTCTGGGACTACACTGGAGGTGAACACCACTCTCATTTTCTAATTTGGATTCAGTATGTCTGAAAACATCTCCCTCAGAACTTTCTCTCAACCTTCTCACAGCTTGAAATCTTCCTGACAGCTGTTGCAGACTCCAATTCTCATGGTGCCCCATAGGGTGCTGTTTCCTATGAATGGCCTGCATTACACAGGATAAAGAGAGTTAACGCTTACACTTCTGCCCTCTCATTTTTTTTTTAAATTCAAATGATTTAAACTGCTATGCCCGAAGTCCGAGTCCCCAAGACCGAGAGAAGTAAGACGTCCATTGCAATGCAAAGCATAAAGGGGTTTATTGCTAGCTCGAGCTAGGGCTCAGGTCTCATCCAACACAGTGGAGTCTTGACAAGAGCCCCGAACTCTAAATCACAGCTACTTTTATACAGGCGGTTCTTTGTTTCAGTAACAGCATAGCTGGCGGGTGATGATTGGTTAAGCGGTACCTGCGCGAAGGATTTTCGAATCTCGCATCCCTATCCGGATTGGCTTGGGTCAGGCGTGGGCCGGGTTTTCTTGATTGGCTCAGGCCGGGGCTACAGGGATTTTTCTGATTGGTCGAGCTATACCACCGGCGGGAATTCCCAGTGACTCAGCTTTCCCAGAGACCAAACTCAGGCCTAGCTTGCCCCTTGGAGCCTGTTATGGCTCCAATTTGGTCCTAACAAAACCAATTTTTAAAGAAATATTGCACGGCATTTAATTTGGATCTGTAAAAACAAAAATTTTGTTCACGTTAAAGGCGTAATTATGGAGACTTCATTCTGAAGAAACACACCTTGGTTGACCATTCTTTTCTTTAGATAATTATTTCTGTCGACTGGTTTCAAGTAAAACGGATAGAAAAATAGTACAGTATGAACGTGAGGGTGACACTTGGCAGGAGGAGAAAATAGATGCCTTACAGTTAGAGGTAAGATGTTTTATTAGTAATTACTAAATACCTATGTTTACTGGTTTTTACTGTTCCAACTTGGAAGGTTGTTTGGGCTTTTAATTTTGCTATTTCTCCTGCATGTTAGCTTTTGTTTTTAAAATCTATATTGCTCTGAAGGATTATTAAAATATTTTTATTCCATCTCATTTTCGTCTTTGAAAGTCTAGGTTTCACTGAGTCTTATTACTTTCAGTGTCACATTCCTAGTTGTCTCAAGTTCAGCATTAGGGTTGCCCTCTGTAGCTGTGATAAAACGAGATAAGAATCTTCCTGTTGGCATCACAGTAGCAGTTGGAAATTGAGCAGACTTGGTCAGGATGAGGAATCTCCAAAGCATCTTTCGATGCCAAGAAGCTTTTTGACATATATTGGGCTGGAGTTTATGAACTGGACCCTTATACAGATGTAGTCATTTGGGGCTATTCATATAATTAAACCACAAAATTAGCACAGTCTGATTTTTCTCACTGAAATAATTCCCATCTACTATAAAATTGATGTGTAAATGTTATGTTAAGGGAGGAATAGTTTAACATGAGGCCTCTTTTATGTAAGTTTCAGAATGATGGTTTTAAAACCAAATACCTTAAACATAGGAGGACGTGGACATTTGAAACTTGATCATCTGCAGACTTTTAAGGTCAGTGGAATGGCCTAAAATAGGGTTGCTGTTACCATTAATAAATTTATTAATTTGAAAAAGTTCAAATCTTTAATGTTAAAGTTTTTAGACTAAGAACTATAACATATTAAGTATGTTTAGTCAGTGAATATTTATTGAGAGTTATTCTCCACGTGCTGGGAACTCAGCATTGAATAGACTCCGTGCTGTCATAGAGTGTACATTCTAGTGACATACGCACATTTTCCCACTTGTCCTTTCTTTCTGTTACCCTTTCATTCTCTTCTCTAGCCTGCAAACATGCTTAGATCGCTTCTAGTCTCCTGGAACATTTTCCAGAATGCAGATGTGACTTACTATCTCTCATAGTCATGTCCATTGATTGAGCTCAGCTAGACAGGGCTTGCTCGTGTTTCACAGTAAAGGCACCCGGGGCCACGGGTTCAAGGTGGCTTCTTCACTCATATGTCTGACACCACATAGTTGCTTGGGTTTCCTGACTGTATGGCAGGCTCAGGCTAGTCTGACCTCTCACGTGACAGCTGGTTTCCTCAGAGCGTTCCACAATACCAGGGAGAAGACATGTAAGACTTCTAAGATCTAGCTTTAGATTTTGCCACCAAATTCCATTGATCAGCATGAGTTACAGTCCCCGTCCAGATTCACAGAGAGGGAGGAGAGCCTCCACCCCTGCCTGAGAGGAGCAGCAAAGAATTAGCAGCCACCTTTCCTCTACCACACTACTGTCATGATTGTTGCAACAACCAAGTTAGATTATTCTTTCAACCATTCAACAAATTTTTAGTGAACACCTGCGATGGGCCAGGTACTGTTCTAGGGCTGAGGACACAGTGGGAACTAAACTCAGTAAAAATCTATCTCTCATGGAGCTGGTATTCTGGTGGGCATAGAAAATCAGTCAGATACACAAGACAACCTCAGACTGCAGTCATAAGTGCAAATGAGAAAAACAGGATCCAGAGGGTATCGAATAGGGGGAAGATAGAGAAGGCTAGCTTTGTGCTATTGTGAGGAGGAACAGCTTCTGCCTCTGGGGAGAGACTGCTGCTGGTTTAATGAAGCCAGTATCAGGGATGCACAGGCCTCTCCATTCACTCAGGGAAAGAGGCCTTAAGCAAAGCCACTATTCTCGTGTCCGAGTCTCTGCTCCCAGAGCCAAGCAGTGGCCTCAGGGGAGTACAGAGGGGAAATTTCCCCTGAGGTTAAGGAAGCTGGTCTCTCAGGGAGGGAGCTGAGGTCACTTTAGTCACTTCAACCAAGGTGAAGGTGAAGGCAAGGAAACCTGTCCAAGCTCTTCCTTGCCCAAGAGCTGTCCCAATATGGCTTGACCCTGGCTTAGGACTCCAGTCACTCTGGGCCAGGGTCTGGGACCTCAGACAAGATCAAGGCATGAAGCAAAGCCCAGAACTTAGTTGATGCCAGGGCCTGAGATATCAGGGCAGCAGGGCCCAGGGAGGGCTGGCTTGGCTCAGTGGCCAGGGGTTGAGACAAGAATCAGGATGAACCTGGATCTTTTAATCACATTGCCCCATTTGTGTCATGTGGGACAAAGGACTTTACCTGCCCACACCTTCATTTCTTCATCTGTTGAGCAGGAATCACTGTAATATCCCTCACAGAGGGGCACATGAGAGGCTTCCAGGTATTTCCTTGAGCCTCATGGAGTGAGCGTGCAAGGCAGTGACCATAATGTTAGTGCCTGGGTGACACAAGAAGAACCGGGCAGTCTGGGTCCACTAGGGGTCACTTTCTTAGGCTCAAATTTGGCATTTCAGCACAATGCCTCCCCAACCATCACATCAGAATCTGAGCTGTGCACCTGCAGTAAAGTGCTCCGGGCCTTCAGGAGGAGAGTGTGGGTGAACATCAGCCAGGTTCTTTGGAAGTGTGTGTGGGTTCATATTTGTTGGTTGATCATCAGTCTGGAGGGAAAAGTGTGGGCTGCCGTCTATGGGGTCACACAGAGTTGGACACGACTGAAGCGACTTAGCAGCAGCAGCATACTTAATTTTAGAACACAGATCATGTGTTTTTATGTAACTAATTGAGGTCTTCCTTCTTGACAGAACCTTTGGATTTATTTAGTATGTGGCCATATAGGATGTGGACGATATGTGAGTTGACATGCCTATAAGCACTTAGAGGAGACCAGCACACGTATGCCATGTAGCCCACCAACCATTGAGTCTGGGACTACACTGGAGGTGAACACCACTCTCATTTTCTAATTTGGATTCAGTATGTCTGAAAACATCTCCCTCAGAACTTTCTCTCAACCTTCTCACAGCTTGAAATCTTCCTGACAGCTGTTGCAGACTCCAATTCTCATGGTGCCCCATAGGGTGCTGTTTCCTATGAATGGCCTGCATTACACAGGATAAAGAGAGTTAACGCTTACACTTCTGCCCTCTCATTTTTTTTTTAAATTCAAATGATTTAAACTGCTATGCCCGAAGTCCGAGTCCCCAAGACCGAGAGAAGTAAGACGTCCATTGCAATGCAAAGCATAAAGGGGTTTATTGCTAGCTCGAGCTAGGGCTCAGGTCTCATCCAACACAGTGGAGTCTTGACAAGAGCCCCGAACTCTAAATCACAGCTACTTTTATACAGGCGGTTCTTTGTTTCAGTAACAGCATAGCTGGCGGGTGATGATTGGTTAAGCGGTACCTGCGCGAAGGATTTTCGAATCTCGCATCCCTATCCGGATTGGCTTGGGTCAGGCGTGGGCCGGGTTTTCTTGATTGGCTCAGGCCGGGGCTACAGGGATTTTTCTGATTGGTCGAGCTATACCACCGGCGGGAATTCCCAGTGACTCAGCTTTCCCAGAGACCAAACTCAGGCCTAGCTTGCCCCTTGGAGCCTGTTATGGCTCCAATTTGGTCCTAACAAAACCAATTTTTAAAGAAATATTGCACGGCATTTAATTTGGATCTGTAAAAACAAAAATTTTGTTCACGTTAAAGGCGTAATTATGGAGACTTCATTCTGAAGAAACACACCTTGGTTGACCATTCTTTTCTTTAGATAATTATTTCTGTCGACTGGTTTCAAGTAAAACGGATAGAAAAATAGTACAGTATGAACGTGAGGGTGACACTTGGCAGGAGGAGAAAATAGATGCCTTACAGTTAGAGGTAAGATGTTTTATTAGTAATTACTAAATACCTATGTTTACTGGTTTTTACTGTTCCAACTTGGAAGGTTGTTTGGGCTTTTAATTTTGCTATTTCTCCTGCATGTTAGCTTTTGTTTTTAAAATCTATATTGCTCTGAAGGATTATTAAAATATTTTTATTCCATCTCATTTTCGTCTTTGAAAGTCTAGGTTTCACTGAGTCTTATTACTTTCAGTGTCACATTCCTAGTTGTCTCAAGTTCAGCATTAGGGTTGCCCTCTGTAGCTGTGATAAAACGAGATAAGAATCTTCCTGTTGGCATCACAGTAGCAGTTGGAAATTGAGCAGACTTGGTCAGGATGAGGAATCTCCAAAGCATCTTTCGATGCCAAGAAGCTTTTTGACATATATTGGGCTGGAGTTTATGAACTGGACCCTTATACAGATGTAGTCATTTGGGGCTATTCATATAATTAAACCACAAAATTAGCACAGTCTGATTTTTCTCACTGAAATAATTCCCATCTACTATAAAATTGATGTGTAAATGTTATGTTAAGGGAGGAATAGTTTAACATGAGGCCTCTTTTATGTAAGTTTCAGAATGATGGTTTTAAAACCAAATACCTTAAACATAGGAGGACGTGGACATTTGAAACTTGATCATCTGCAGACTTTTAAGGTCAGTGGAATGGCCTAAAATAGGGTTGCTGTTACCATTAATAAATTTATTAATTTGAAAAAGTTCAAATCTTTAATGTTAAAGTTTTTAGACTAAGAACTATAACATATTAAGTATGTTTAGTCAGTGAATATTTATTGAGAGTTATTCTCCACGTGCTGGGAACTCAGCATTGAATAGACTCCGTGCTGTCATAGAGTGTACATTCTAGTGACATACGCACATTTTCCCACTTGTCCTTTCTTTCTGTTACCCTTTCATTCTCTTCTCTAGCCTGCAAACATGCTTAGATCGCTTCTAGTCTCCTGGAACATTTTCCAGAATGCAGATGTGACTTACTATCTCTCATAGTCATGTCCATTGATTGAGCTCAGCTAGACAGGGCTTGCTCGTGTTTCACAGTAAAGGCACCCGGGGCCACGGGTTCAAGGTGGCTTCTTCACTCATATGTCTGACACCACATAGTTGCTTGGGTTTCCTGACTGTATGGCAGGCTCAGGCTAGTCTGACCTCTCACGTGACAGCTGGTTTCCTCAGAGCGTTCCACAATACCAGGGAGAAGACATGTAAGACTTCTAAGATCTAGCTTTAGATTTTGCCACCAAATTCCATTGATCAGCATGAGTTACAGTCCCCGTCCAGATTCACAGAGAGGGAGGAGAGCCTCCACCCCTGCCTGAGAGGAGCAGCAAAGAATTAGCAGCCACCTTTCCTCTACCACACTACTGTCATGATTGTTGCAACAACCAAGTTAGATTATTCTTTCAACCATTCAACAAATTTTTAGTGAACACCTGCGATGGGCCAGGTACTGTTCTAGGGCTGAGGACACAGTGGGAACTAAACTCAGTAAAAATCTATCTCTCATGGAGCTGGTATTCTGGTGGGCATAGAAAATCAGTCAGATACACAAGACAACCTCAGACTGCAGTCATAAGTGCAAATGAGAAAAACAGGATCCAGAGGGTATCGAATAGGGGGAAGATAGAGAAGGCTAGCTTTGTGCTATTGTGAGGAGGAACAGCTTCTGCCTCTGGGGAGAGACTGCTGCTGGTTTAATGAAGCCAGTATCAGGGATGCACAGGCCTCTCCATTCACTCAGGGAAAGAGGCCTTAAGCAAAGCCACTATTCTCGTGTCCGAGTCTCTGCTCCCAGAGCCAAGCAGTGGCCTCAGGGGAGTACAGAGGGGAAATTTCCCCTGAGGTTAAGGAAGCTGGTCTCTCAGGGAGGGAGCTGAGGTCACTTTAGTCACTTCAACCAAGGTGAAGGTGAAGGCAAGGAAACCTGTCCAAGCTCTTCCTTGCCCAAGAGCTGTCCCAATATGGCTTGACCCTGGCTTAGGACTCCAGTCACTCTGGGCCAGGGTCTGGGACCTCAGACAAGATCAAGGCATGAAGCAAAGCCCAGAACTTAGTTGATGCCAGGGCCTGAGATATCAGGGCAGCAGGGCCCAGGGAGGGCTGGCTTGGCTCAGTGGCCAGGGGTTGAGACAAGAATCAGGATGAACCTGGATCTTTTAATCACATTGCCCCATTTGTGTCATGTGGGACAAAGGACTTTACCTGCCCACACCTTCATTTCTTCATCTGTTGAGCAGGAATCACTGTAATATCCCTCACAGAGGGGCACATGAGAGGCTTCCAGGTATTTCCTTGAGCCTCATGGAGTGAGCGTGCAAGGCAGTGACCATAATGTTAGTGCCTGGGTGACACAAGAAGAACCGGGCAGTCTGGGTCCACTAGGGGTCACTTTCTTAGGCTCAAATTTGGCATTTCAGCACAATGCCTCCCCAACCATCACATCAGAATCTGAGCTGTGCACCTGCAGTAAAGTGCTCCGGGCCTTCAGGAGGAGAGTGTGGGTGAACATCAGCCAGGTTCTTTGGAAGTGTGTGTGGGTTCATATTTGTTGGTTGATCATCAGTCTGGAGGGAAAAGACCCCTCTGTTTCCTCTTGCAGGAGGGCTGGAAAGTGGGTGACAGGTAGTTTCCAATGGTGGGAACAGTTGTGGCAGGAAGAGTTCAGACTGGAAACCAGGTAGACCCCAGTTCAAGCTGGACTGGGCCACACCCTGCTCACATGCTCCCCTCTCTGAGAATCGACCTTGCCTCCTGCTGAACGTGGAAGAGAGTGAAGCCCATGGGGAGAAGCAGAGATAACACCCATAGAGGAGGGAGGAGGGCCTGGCCCATAGTCTGTGACCACCCTAAGCATCTGTTCAATTGCCACCCAGAGTGCAGGTTCAGGATTCACAGCTTCCCTGAAGCACCTGAAGAGGGAGGTCAACTACAGAGAGAAGCAGGCTACGGTGGTTGGGTGAGCCCGGCTAACCTTGTGCTGTTTCCTTCTCCTGACCAGGATGTCAGCACTTGGTCCCCAGAGGATGACCCACCCAAATCTGGGTTATGTCCTCAACACAGACAGTTGAGTATTTCTGAACTACATTCTGGTCATAGGCCAGTATGATGCTGTTGTGCCCACAGTAGATTTCTTGTCAGTATTAATCTTGTGTACTATCGTTTCTCTTCACCAAGGTCTTTAAGTCTGGGAGTGATGAGTTTCCGTGTATGCTTTTGAGGGGTCCCTCTAGGGACAGCATGGAAAATCGGTCCTAGAGAGGAGGACAGGCTGCAACAGCAGAGAGCTGACGTGAGAAGTGGTGAGGGCCTGGGTAGAAGCCACAGGGCTGGCTGGAGGGAGAGCATGGAGGCAGATCTGGCAGGTCACTGGGCGGAGACGAGGGAGAGGAGGAATGAAAGGCGAGTGAGGACACAGCTGACATACTGCGTCAGGCTCAAGTGTGAGCTTTTGTTCTCCACTCCTTGTGTATGGCAGAATGTTCACAAAGTCTCTCAGACATATTTTCTTCTTCTTTGTTCCCAAAGTTCATTTCCAAAATAACATTTTAGTAATCTGTGTTTCGGATATTGAAACAAAGAAAATTACCTAGCAATGGCTTCACAAGTTGGGTTTATTTCCATTCTCCCAGAGCACTCCTGCCCTGGCTCTGTAGGCTGCCACCATCAGCTGGGGGCGGTGGGGGACACAGAACAGGAGGCCACCATATCACCCTCAGATTGGGAGCAACCACAGGCACAGCACCCTGGCAGGACTCTTAATATTCATGCAGAGTCCCACAGCCAGAGAGAAGGGGCCTGGCTGCCCATCTGGCACCTGGACTAAAGATCACCTCTCCCAGCTCTTCATTACTCCCCTTCCCCCTTGCCTGAAACAGGCAACGCCAGGCTTCTTACACAGGAGTGTGTTCTGTAGGGACCCATCAAGGCTAGGTTCACAACAAGGATCCCAGGACAGAGCTGCCGGGAAGGGTGCAAGGAGCACATATACCAGGTCTTTGAAAGCACATCATTTAAAGATTTGGGCAGGGACGATCTGACTCCTGCAGGTCTAACTGCGGTGCTTCAGCTCCATCTTGGCCACTGACCTCTGGTGCACCTGGTCAGCAAGATGTAGTACTCAGGCCCCCACGAAGAACTGAGCCAGTGGGTGGTTGCTGCTCAGCCCTGCTGCTCCTAAGACCTGGCAGACACAGGGCAGGAGGGGAGGAAGCCCTGGGTGAGCCCTCATCCCTGAGAACCCCAGGAACAAGTGCCTGCTCCTAAGATGTGAGGACAGCTCAGAGCAGCCACATTGCAAGGCTGTCCCCTGACACCTGTGTGACAACAGTGTTCTGGAAGATTCCAAGTGGGGCCTCACTAGCCATCCCAGGGACACCATACTCATCAGATCTGCTCCACTAGGTGACTTCTGCTGTTGGGAAGTCCCTCTCTAGGGGCCATGGCTTGAGATTTGAGAAGGAGGCATCTTTACATGGTTAGGAGGCTGGGCCCGGTGTAAGAAGAACCTATGTTCTCCTTCATCTAAGCTCAGCTCCATGCAAGCTGAGTGACCTTGGACAAATCACTTTCCTGTGCTTCTGTTTCCATGTATTCAAAATGGAAGCAGGAATAGGACCCCTCATAGGGTTGTTCTGAGGAGGAAAAGGACAGTCATGTATGGGGGGTGTGCAACAAAGGGCGGCTATTAGTATACAGGTTGGGCAGCTGAAGGAGAGGAATTTTGAATCTTGTAAATGATTCGAAGAACCAGCGATCCATCATCTGTGCTCACCTGAATAGCACAATCAATCACCCTCGGGAAGCCATGGATGGGGCCACCATTTTAATCATGGCAATATCCAGAGCTGCAGCCTGCAAGGAAGAGGAGCTGTGGCGAGGAGGGCAAGACTCCAGGGCGGAACACGTGGAAGACCGATCAGTTTCACAGGGAGGAGTAGAAACAGTAGCTCAGAACAGAGACCTCAGGTCCCTCCCACTGGACCACAAGCCTTGCCTGGTGCATGGACCCTGCCCAGCACCAACGGGGGTGGAGGGGCAGTGGGGGTGATGAGGTAGGTGGGATGCTGTGTGGTGTGGGCAGCTGCCTGCTCAAGGACAAGGGGCATCTTCCCAGGCAGCATCACCAGCACACAGGCAATGCAGATTGGGGACTGGCCTGAGCTTCCTTCAGGGTCATGATCAGCTCTGTATTCAAAGGGAAAGGTGGAATGAGGCCAGCCAAGACTCATGAGGATTTAGGTTCAAGGATCTCCTCTGAGTCTGGGATTTGGATCAAAGCCCATGAAAGCCCTCATACCGCCAATAGAGAGCCAAGAAACCAGAATTTGAGCCTGGATCACCCCCTGCTACCGAGGGCTCTCAGCTAAGGGGTGGAGACCCATGGAGAAATGGAGAAAGCAGGGGTTGGCCTGGCATCAGGCCTGGCACTAGAGGCACTCAGAGCTGTTTAAGTGATAATGTCACATTGAAAATGAAGCTTCTCCTCTAACTCCCTGGCTTACTCTCAGTTTGCCTGATGCCTGTAAGATCAGGTAGGGCTGTAGCTTAGGCTGGGGCCATGTGGTCCTGCTGTCTTGAACCCATAAGGTCACTGGGTCAGTAAAACAGAAAGGTCAGTCCTCTTTATTGTACCTTTTCTGTTTTTCAGAAGCTGCCCAGGTAGTTCCAAGGAGAATTGAAGCAAAGATATGTAAAGGAGCCAAGCACTTTGTGGTTTGCTGAGTGGGGAGGGAAGAGTCAGCATCTATTAATAGATTTCCGGGCTGGCATCCCTCACCGTGTCCTCTGGACCTGTCCTCTGTGAGGTCCCTCGGCCTCCTGCCTTATTTCCCGCCACATCCATAATGTGGGCAGCTTTCAGCACCAGCCTGCTCGATCTCCACACGGGATAGGGCAATGTCTGCCAGGACTGTGCCCTGCTCTATCAGGGGCTTCCCGAAGGCCACACGGGACTTCGCCTCTGGACACAGGAGACAGGACGGGAGGCATGGACAGTGCCCTGCAGAGGAGAGAGTGAAAGCACAGGAGAGGGCAGGAGGGGAAGCTAGACACATGGAAACTGCACAGATTATCTGCACAACTCCTTTACTCCAGCCCTTCTGCCCCATCTGGGCAGGCCTGGCCTCCAAGCAGGACACAGCTTGGTCTGAGTCGCCTGTGGCCCAGGGCTACTCTGCTAACCAGGCAGTGACTGTGGGCGCCTCACACAGGCCAGGAGGGCGCCCTCTGCTGACAGCAGGGCCTGCTTCACGTCCTGAGGAACTCTTAGGGGCAAAGTCTGGATGCCAGAGCCCTCTTGTGGGCAACTGTTACTGCAACAGAGATTGAGTAGAGTGTTCAAAAGCTACAAGCAATCAGAAAAGTTGATAAGGGGTCCTTCTTCCACCTTATTTTTAAAAATTAAAAACAATTACAACACACCTGAATAGCTCATGGCAGAAAAGAGTATACATTTTCAGACAAAATATAAACACCCAGCACCCCATTATCTAGTAAATTATACTTATTATTTGGTGCATACCCTTGTAGACTTTTTGTATATGCATATACATACATCTGCTTTTCTTTTTTTTTAAGTCATTCTCTATTACTTTACAGCCTTTTTTTTTTCACTTAGCATATAGCAAACATATCTCTAGTTAACAAATAGATATCTACAGCGTTGTTTTGGAATTTCACTGCATCCCCATAGCAGGGTTATCTAACCAGACCCCAATAGCTAGCTTTATAGGTGTTTCCTAACATAATCATGGCTGTGGTGAACCTCCTAGTATCAAATTTTTTGTAGATTCCTGATTACTCCCTTTCGACCAAGTCCAATGAATAGCACAGCTACGTCAATACTATAGCATCTTCTAAGATTTCTGACACATTAGGTCAGATTGATCTGCAGGATGAGAATGGAGATTATATCTGAGTCCTTAGAGAGGAGTATTTTCTTTTAAACTGGCTGGTTTCAACTAAAAAGGGTTTGAATCACAACTTTGCTCAGTAATGCGATACCCTGAACTGTTGCTATTCTTCATTAAAACTGTCTTGTGAGACATCTGTTCAGTCTGAAGTTTCACTCTGAAATCAGAGTGAAACTGATTTCACTGATTTGAACCGCTATTCACAGCAATAACACTCTTGTATGGGCTTGCAACCTTCGAGGGGTCACAGAAGAATAAAGTTTTGGATGTGCTGGGGGAGGAGAACGGTGCACGGCTGGCTGCTGGCACCCCAGGCTCTCCCTGTTGCCTGAGGTTAAAGGTGGGCTGGTGGCAGGAATATTCATCAATGGACCCTGACCCTGTGGATCTGGAGCCTTGCCCTCTGCTGCCACAGAGCCCACAGAGCCCAGATGCCTTCTGGCCCTCAGCAGAGGGAGGCACATTCTGTTCTGGATTTGAAACTTTAGCAAACTAAAAGAGGCAAAGCAAACACAAGGACACAGCTTCTCGTAAAGAACATCACCTTGCTTCACCTGCCAAGTCTGCTCTCAGGAAACAGGTTTTGAAGTCTGAGAGGAAGACAGATGGGTCTTTCTGGTCGAGACAGGTGCAAAGGGAAGTACTTACTCGGGCCTTCATGAGCGCCAGCGCCCTCTCTGAGCAGCCAATCAGCCGCATGCAGTGATGGATCCTGCCNCTCAGGAAACAGGTTTTGAAGTCTGAGAGGAAGACAGATGGGTCTTTCTGGTCGAGACAGGTGCAAAGGGAAGTACTTACTCGGGCCTTCATGAGCGCCAGCGCCCTCTCTGAGCAGCCAATCAGCCGCATGCAGTGATGGATCCTGCCAGAACCTAGCCAGCCTAGGAGGATCTCAAAGCCCTGGCCAGGGCCCAGGATGATATTCTCTTTGGGCACGTGCACCTGCTCGAACAGGACTTCACCGTGGCCACCTGAAAAAACCTATAGAGTACCCCTGAGCAATTTGCTTTCCTGTTTTCTCCGGATGCATTTATCTCATCTGCTGACAATATCCCTGCCCTTTTGTAGACTTCTAACTGGAACATGATTGAAGGAGGATGGAAGGCAGGAACAAGACTATTGCAAATGGAAGGTAAATTGGTAATTTAAAATGTCAAGTGAATAGTTTGGCATTCCTTTTATAAAACGTGATTCTAACTTAAACTGGAACTCCTGGTAGTCTGACTCTCACAGTGTAGTAACCCTAGGGAAACTCTGAAGTCACAATGTGGACACCATCAGCAGAGAGAAAGAGCCCCTGTGAGAGGACCTCCAGGCCAGGAGATAGGCTGTCCACGCTGTGGTCTACAAGAAAAGATCTGGAGGGCACTTCCTGCCTCCTGTTCCATCCTCTGTGGCTTCCTTACCTCCTAGAGTCCTGCTTGTCTTCTATGATTAGAAGAGGAAAAAAAAAGATGAATGCCTGTCTGAAGCTTGCCTGCATGGTTGATATTCATGGATGGAACTGAAATGCAGGAGCACGTGGCCTTCCAAATGTCCTCAGACTCTTACAAGTGTTACTTCTGCACTGGAGCAACTGCTGTCCAAAGCCTTTTCCCTAGATCCAGACCCACACAGAGAAGTGAGCTACTCCCAGGGGACAAACCTGGTGCGTCCTCCAGCCCATACACCTTCAGAGGCCGGATGATTTTTATCCCTGGGGTATCCATGGGAACCAAGAACATGGACTGCTGCTGGTGGCGTGGGGCATGTGGGTCTGTTTTTCCCATAAACATGCAGAGCTGGCAGCAAGGATCCAGGATGCCTGCCAGGAAAGGACAGAGACAGACCCCCATCATCTGACACCAGGGCGATCAGCTCTCCTTAAACACTCAGTCCTGGCCCAGACAAGCTGAAGTCAGCGAGCAGATGGGGCCCTTTAAGATGTCAGGTGATCAGATGAGGACATGTAGCCCTTTGACCAGCAATAAGAGCAATTGGTTTCTGTCCCAGTGAGGAAAGAATCCAGCATCCTAAGAACAGTTTTGTTTTGTTTTTTAAAGCACAACGTCAGGTTGAAGATATAATTTGAAGACAAGAGGCTGAAAACTGCTACTTTATCAGTGGCAGCCTGTTATGCTCTGTTCCCACAGGAGGTGGAAACATGCTGGCTTTGGGCACAGGCTTCAGAGTCAGGCCAGCCTTGAACTCTGGGTGGTTCCCTACTTGCCAGTAGGGGGGCTAGTACCTTGGGCAGTGACTCAAGTCACTTATCCATCCTGGTTTCCTTCTCCGTGAAGTGGGGATAATACCACAGACCTTCTGGGGAAGGGTGGAGACTCAGTGAGGGGAGGTCCCCACAGCAGGTACCGAGGGCCCTGGAGAGTTAAAGCCTAGTGAACAACAGGATTATCACCAGCTCTTCAGCTGTAGCACAGCTGGCCTCACAAGAGGAGGCACCATTGAGGAAGTGACCTCCGGCCTGTCTAAAGGGAGATGCCCACAGCGGAATGAAGAGAGTAGGGAGTGGAGGAGAGATTCCTGGGACTGTCACATGTGGGGTCACCTGGAGTCCATGTAGAACCTTTGGTTCTCTCAGGGTTTGCTGCCTCTTCTGGGAACAGAGACAGAATCTCTTTTGTGTTAACTGGAAATGAAGCTAGTCCCTCCCACAGTTTCTCAGACAACAGCAGGGCAGAGAAGACGGGCTTATCAGGGAAGACCCACATAAATGTGATTGAAAAATGAATTTCAGGCCAAATACCTGTGATCCACCACTTGTGACCATTGATGACGTAGACGCCATCCTCCTCTCGGATGGAGGACTCAATGTTGGTGGCATCTGAGGAGGCGACCTGAGTGAGAGCACATCCTGATTCGAGCTGGCAAGGGTCCCGAGGTCCCTGATGGCAGAGCCTGATGGCGTTGGGTGAGGGTCTGGCCTGATAAAGAGTGCCTGTGGGTGACCCAAGGTAGGTACTTGGGGCTCAGTCATAGCGAAACAGGAGAGAGCCTTTCCCTCCAGCAGTGGAATCAACCAGTGGGCCTTCTGCTCCTCAGTGCCGTATTGAACCAGAAGCTCCATGTTCCCCGTGTCTGGAGCAGAACAGCTAAAGATCTGAAAAGGAGAAAAAGCACAAAGGTGACTTCCTAATCATATTCAAAACTTCAAATTCCCCAGAAGAATGGACTGGGGCTCCTTCCAAGATACATGCCCTCTGACACCCTTATGAAAGTCCTTCCTCTCCCCAAAGATGCAGAGACCAAGGACATTGTGAGTACAGCAGCTCAGAGTACCTAAGTTCAACCACAGAGCTTGTTGGGAGAGAAGGAGGAGAGGAGAGCTGGGGGACTGAGGCTCCATGGAAGCCAGCCAGGTTGTACTCACTCAAGAAGATTTCTCGAGAAGATGCTCACCTCTTGCTCCTTTCCTGCTCTTGCTCCAGCCACCTGCCTGCAGTATCTTTACTCATAAGAAGTCTGAGTTTGCGTCAGAACCCCCTCAGCCCAGAAGGATGGCTGAACTCTCTGGAAGACAAGGATTTTCTCCCATGTTGGGGAAGATGGTAAAGGTACCTCGGGAGCATACAGAGACGTGCCCATGACCTCACACAAATGTGCATGCTCCATGTTGGTCAGCCCTGTTCCATATTTCTTCTCGGGATCAGTCTTCAGGGGTAGGAAAAGGTTCCAGAGTCCTTCGGCCTTGGCTTTCTCCTGTCACAGCAAAAAAAAAATCAGGGATCCACATAGGGTAGTTGTCATACTATCTTGGCCCACGGAAAATAATGAGTAAGTCCACACTACCAGGCTGGATACAACCCCACACATCTGTGGGAGGAGAGTGGGAAGAGTCTGGGGACAGCCCATTCCTAAAAGGGACGGTGGCAATCAGTTCACTTCCTTGTGTCTGTATCCCAGATACCCCACCTACCCCACCCCCTCACTGTTAGCATCATTACTGTCATCACGATGCAGCATAAAACTTGCTCCATAACACAGAGAATGAAGGGTCCTTCAGTGAGCCTGCAGGGAACCGGCCAGGACATCTGGCAGTAGCCTCAGCTGCTCTGATGAGGTGCCCGAGGAGATCCCCTGATCCAGCTTTCTTCATGAGGCACAACTTTGTTCCTGGGGAAGTAACCCTGGGTTTCTGCACGTAGCTTCTGACAGGGAAACCAGGAAGTCTAGCCTGGGGGGCAGGAACCCAGGCCCTGAATCAGACTGCCTGGTTCAGGCCCTGCCCCACCACACCTGTTGGGAGGCCTTGGGCAAGATGGGGAGCTCCCTGTGGCAGTTTCCTCATCTGTTGTATTAGGACAGTCACCACTCACCCTACCAGTCACAGCTACTGAGCAAGAGTAGGAATGGAGGTGACTGACTGACTGGAAAAAGCATCCAAGTGGGAAAGTTAGCAGAAGCTCAGGTTAGAGAAGGAGGCTAAGAAATGGACAGGAACCAAGGCAGCGTAAAGAATGGCAGCAGGACAGACGTTCTGTAGTCCAGCTGTACAGTGAGTGAGTGCCAGCTATTTTCCCTCTCGAAAACATTTCACTCTTCCAGTTCCAGGTAGTGACAGAATATATATAGTGTGCCAAAAGCTGGGGCTGCACTAAATATTAGTGATGATGGAAATTCTTCCCACTGGGAGAGCACCACCTGGCTGATCTTCCTATCACATTGGGACTGGTCTCTAGGACACATACTACTAGAATCAGCACATATACTTCTTTCATGGCTGCGTTACACTAATTAGCTGAGACTGAAGTGACCAAGGAGAAGAAGGACAGATTAATTGGAACAAATGAAGCAGGAAAGGAAGGGAGAATAGGAAGGGAAGCAAGGGAGTTCTGAGAAGAGAAAGAATAAGGAAATGAATCATCTTGTGGGAGGGAAAAACATAGATTTGAGCCCAGAAGATCTGGATTGAGTCCAGGTGCTATTATTTCTGTGTCCCTGGCAAACTTGATTCCTTATCTTTAAATTGAGGTTCATGATGCTTACCTCATAGGATTTGTGAGATGCCGTGTAAATGCCAAACATTCTTATTTATTGGTAGTAACAACACTGAATAAAACCCATGAGCCATAATTTCACCACTCTCCCATAAAATCTTAGTTGTCATGATTCCCATTCAGGTATGACCACATGCAGAATGTTCTCTAAAGCAGATTTTTCATATGCATTCATTTTCGAGTCTAAAAGTGTTCACAGCATGAGTGTCTGCTTTTCCAACACTTCCTTGCATGAGATGGGTACATCTAAGGGGTGAGGATTAAGTGTGCAAGTCAGCATGTGGGGGATAGGACATTTCACAAGGTAACAATGGGAGCATAGAATGGCAAGCACCTTTCTGATATACATTTGGCAGTATTTGTCAAAACTTAAAATGGTCTCATTCAGGAATTCCCTGGCAGTCCAGTGGTCAGGACTTGCTCACACTGCAGGGGCCCAGGTTTGATCCCTATTCAGGGAACTCACAAAAGTCACGTTCTGCAGTTCAACAAAACCAACCAAACAAACCCAAAGCAAACAACAACTAAAAATGTTCTCATCCTTGGACCAGAATTTTTACTTNCAGTGGTCAGGACTTGCTCACACTGCAGGGGCCCAGGTTTGATCCCTATTCAGGGAACTCACAAAAGTCACGTTCTGCAGTTCAACAAAACCAACCAAACAAACCCAAAGCAAACAACAACTAAAAATGTTCTCATCCTTGGACCAGAATTTTTACTTCAAAGAATTCATGCTGGGACTTCCCTGGTACCAGTGGTTACGAATCTGCCTTCCAATGCAGGGGACACAGTTTCAGTCCCTGGTTGGGGAACTAAGATCCCACATGCTGTGGGGCAACAAAGCCGGCAGGCTGCAACTAGGGAAGCCTGAGCACTCAGAGGTCCATGGACTCTAGAGACCATGGGCCACAACTACCGAGAGTGCGCTGCAACAGGAGGGAAAAATGTCTGTGTGCACCACAACTAGAGACAGTCTGCGCACCATAAAGAAGACCCCCAGCAGCACATTTTTTTTCTTAACTGACACTGTAGAAACAGTAAGTGAACACAAGAATGTAACAGCATTCGATATCCTTTGCTTGCACAGGATCCAAACCCCTTCTTATTCTGGGGTGCTCTCTCACTGTAGACATTTCAGTGGCATGAAGATGTGAGCATGGGACCTACACGTGACTGGCTGAAAATTCCCACCTCAATCTTGGAGTCCTGAGAAAGCATCTGGACACTGCCCTAGTGACAGTCATGGCCAGGCTCCCCACAGCCGGCCTTCCCTTGGGTTCTACTGTCTCCTTCAGCTGGCTCTTCAGCCTCCCTGTCCATGTTAGCAACCAGCTGCTCACTCTGCTGCTTCAGTGACCTGGAGTGACCCAGACTGAAATCCCCACAGTGTCACTCAGGCAGGGGCAGGGTAGATAAATTACGGTGCACCCCCAATGTGGTCCCAGTGCCTGGGTTCATCTCCAGGCACTGACATGGGATACATCATTAAATAACATAAAACAACTGGAAGATTCAAATGCATAAAACATTTTCATTACAACAGGAATAATAATATGTATTATTATGTACCAGAAAAAAGGAGCCGGGAGCCTATAAATCAAATTGTTGACGGTGATTATCTCAGAGGCCCGAGAATTTTAGAGAATTCTTTCCAGGTCATGAATTCTTTCTACTCTTGCCATGTTTGAGCTCTCGTTAACCTTGCAATAGTTTTATAACTATGAACAAAATTCAATGCCACTTCTTTTTAATGTAGGTGATGGTTGCATCACAGGCAGAATATGTGCTCCTGAAGACCTCAGATAACTTAAGAAGTAACACAAGCCAAGACCAATCCTGAAAAAGAACAGCAGGTATTTCCATTATACACTAAACTGATGTCACTGTGTGTCAGGAGCATGAACATAGTTTACAGTTGATGTGGCCCTTCAGGTTTGATGTTATGGTTTCTTTTAAGAGAGAGTCATTTAACTGATGCAGTTTATATCACTCAGTCTCAAATTTACATGATTCAGACATGTATTAAATGAGTCCACCTGCCTCAGAGTTAGAAGCCACAGACTCTGCACTCCTCTGCCTGGGGTGAGTATCAGGCCTGGACATGGTCACACAGAAAGAGCAATGAAGTGAAACTGAGTGATCTAGGGCTGGCTCTTTCTAGTGGTAGTGGCAAGCAGAGACCATTGAACTCAATCTTCCATCTCTTCACTGCCTTAGAAGGAACAGATATGGCCAGTGGACAAGCTGAGGTTGGGCTGTGCTAACGAAAGTCTGCTTTACCTTGAGATCTTCGACCAGTGGGGAGGGGGTCCACCTCTCGGCCGAGGCCTGGTGACACTGTAGCTCCGGCTCAGCGGGGTACACATGTCGCTCCATAAACTCCTTCAGTTGCTGATACAGCTCCCTGACTCAGGGGGGAAAGGGCTTCTGGAGAGAAGATCAGAGCTCCCTTTGAGGCAAGAGCTGGAGAAGAGTCTATGGAGGTGACATAACTCCTCTTGCCTGGGGTCCTCAGCAGGGACTGTGGCCTGGACCATGAGTGGTGGGACCCCATTAACAGTTTGGTGGCCAGCATCTCCTTGAAAATCTGGAACCCCTCTTTGACTGGAAAATCCCATGCCAGGTTACGCATAAATTCAGTCAGCTTTCCAGTTTGTTTCACAGTCACCACGCTTGCTTGCCCTAAGCAGAGGCAAAGAAAACCAGTGAGAACCACCCCCCCCACCCCCAAACAACCCTTAAGAGTACTAATGTATAACAGTATTGTTCTATCAGTAGCTACCAGCACTGCTGAGCACTTGACATGTATCAGACTTGGTATTAAGTGCCTAACACGCGTTATTATAGCTCACTGAATTCCTGGAGCTACACACGAGTGTTTTAATCCCCACTTTACAGACAAGGATCCAGGTCATAGGGAGGAGATGGGTCCAAGCTTACATTCCATGGGCTGGGAGCCAGAAGTTTGACTCAGTTGGCCTGCTTCCTGCTGTTTATCTCTTCTTTTCCTAAATAAACTAAATTAATCAGGAATTCCCCAAAGCACTTCTGCTGTCATATTGGACTATAGGGAGCCCTGCCATGATATTGATAACAGTGTCACAGGGGATTGGATTAATGGTTAGTTTCTGGGCACCATTTTGTCTAAATCAACACATTTATCATCATCACATAACTCACTCTAGACATGATCTGTTTTCTTTTTTTTTAATCTTTAAAATATATATATTTATTTATTTGGCTGTCCCAGGTCTTAGTTGTGGCACGGAGGATTTTCCATCTTCGGTGTGGCAGGGTGGATCTTTTATCATGGAATGTGGGATTTGTAGTTGTCGCATGTTGCTGGGGTCCAGCCCCGGTGGAACCAGGGTGATTCGAAGGAGAGATGGCGTTGGCGAGGAAAGACTTATTTATTTATTAATACAAGATTAGATTAGGAAGAAATAGTGTAGTNAAGAGCAGAGTACAAAAGCCGGCAGATTTTTGGTTTTTTGGGGTACATGCTCAGGAAATTCCAGGGGGACCGCCTGAAGCCTGATCACGTCCTTGCGTTTTGCCAGGCTTCCTTCCTCATGACCTTGTCACAGGCGGGATTCCTCACGCTGGCTCCCGGCAGCATGTGAACTCTCAGTTGCCACACATGGGATCTAGTTTCCTAATCAGTGATGGAACAAGGACCCCCTTCACTGGGAGAGTGGAGTCTTGGACAGTGGACCACCAGGGAATTCCCATGCTCTGTTTTCTTTATTTAACATATGCATCAAGCCTTTTTAAAAAATGATTTTTGAAAAAAATTTAAGGTATAGTGGACATACATCCTCTTTGTAAAGTATACAATTCTGAGTTTAGTCAGGCAGCCACCACTGCCCTCAAGAAATGGTATATTTACTTCTATCATCCCCAAAGTTACATGGGCCCTTTGTAACCAAATCTTTCTCCTTTCCTCTGGGGGACAACATGGATCTATTCCTATAGTTTATCATTTTTGGAATGCCACATAAATACATACTTTCTACTCTAGAGTTGCCTGGTTCATAGTCAGGCTGTTCAGTTGATTTAACCTCTCTAAGCTGCCACTGATTCATCAGTGCTATTAGTGTACTGACACCTGTATTCCCTGTGAAGGCCATATGAAGTACATAATATAACATGCCAAACACAGCACTGACACAGAAGGCTTCTCAATGAATTGTGGCTATTATTACTGTGACTGCCATTGTTGTCAAATGACAATTACTATCACTATTAATAAACAACATATCAGGTCCATGGCTCTAAGCCAAGCCCTCACCCCTCCTCTGAGAGAAAAATGTTCCCCAGAAGCTTGAAGACAAGGATAGAGGGACTGGTTTCCTTCTCTGGAGTGAACTGCACACTCAGAGTACTCAGTCACCGTGCTTTGGAGAATCCAGCAGGGCTGGTTTTTGGTTTGTTTTTTTTGTAATGAGTAATCTTTTGAGAACCACTTCCTTTATTTAATTTGTCCGTTTATGGCCGTGCTGGGTCTCCGTTGCTCTGTGCGGGCTTTCTCTCCTTGCGGCAAGCAGGGGCCGCTCTTCGTTGCAGGGCTTGGGCTTCTCCTTGCGGTGGCTACTTGTGGCAGACCTTGGGCTCCAGGCACTCGGGCTTAGTAGTTGAGCTTCCTGGGCTCTAGAGCACAGGCTCAGTAGCTGTGGCTCATGGGCTCAGTTGCTCCGAGGCACATGGGATCTTCCTGGACAGGGATCAAACCTGTGGCCCCTGCATTTGCAGGTGGATTCTTAACCACTGGACCACCAGAGAAGTCCCTATGAAAGGTTTTAACTCAAAATAAAATCAAGCCTTTAGAACTAGAGTTCAATTTTGGGAATTACAAGAAGTGCAAAGTAGTAAATGAAACCATAAGGTAATAATCAAGACAAATCATAAGACAACTGACTTGGTCCCTTTAAAAATTCATTAAAAAAAAGAAGGGGTACTGTTCAGAAAACGAAGATCATGGCATCCGGTCCCATCACTTCATGGGAAATAGATGGGGAAACAGTGGAAACAGACTTTATTTTGGGGGGCTCCAAAATCACTGCAGATGGTGACTGCAGCCATGAAATTAGAAGATGCTTACTCCTTGAAAGAAAAGTTATGACCAACCTGGATAGTATATTCAAAAGCAGAGACATTACTTTGCCGACTAAGGTCCGCCTAGTCAAGGCTATGGTTTTTCCTGTGGTCATGTATGGATGTGAAAGTTGGACTGTGAAGAAAGCTGAGCACCGAAGAATCGATGCTTTTGAACTGTGGTGTTGGAGAAGACTCCTGAGAGTCCCTTGGACTGCAAGGAGATCCAACCAGTCCATTCTGAAGGAGATCAACCCTGGGATTTCTTTGGAAGGACTGATGCTGAAGCTGAAACTCCAGTACTTTGGCCACCTCATGCGAAGAGTTGACTCATTGGAAAAGACTCTGATGCTGGGAGGGATTGGGGGCAGGAGGAGAAGGGGACGACCGAGGATGAGATGGCTGGATGGCATCACGGACTCGATGGACGTGAGTCTGAGTGAACTCCAGGAGATGGTGATGGACAGGGAGGCCTGGCGTGCTGCGATTCATGGGGTCGCAAAGAGTCGGACACGACTGAGCGACTGAACTGAACTGAACTGTTCTAGGTTCCTTGATCAGATCCTGACTTAAAAAACAAACCAAAAACAAACCCACCTCACTTATAAAAGATATAAGGAGGAAAATGAGGAAATCTGGATATGGACTGGGTCTTAGATATTGGGGAAAACGATGAGTTTTCTTGGGTGTGAAATGGTACTGTGAAATGTTCTTATTATTAGGAAAGGCATACTGAAGCACTTAGAAGTCAAGTGTTAGGGTCTGTACCACTTTGTTAATCGTGCAAATAGATAGATGCAAAAAGAGAAAGATAAACAGACATGGCAAAAGTTAGTCATTGTTAAAATCAGTCACGGGCATATAGTTATTCACAGCACTATTGAGTGTTTCTGTAAGTTTGAACATTATAAGAAGTCAAATACTAAAGCCTCCAGGAGCTGAACCTTTGTGGAAGGAGCCCCTCAGGTTAATCTACATGAATTTAGGATGTCCACCAGCCCCCGCCCCATGCATATACCACCCCAGCGCTGTGCACACTCCCTTCTCGTGGGAAGCAGGTGCAGCTGTCCCTGTGTCTCTGCTCTGTTGGAGACTGGTTCTGAGTAAGCCTGCCAAGCATTAATGCCCTTCCTTCCCAAAGCAGCCTGCCCTCTGGGATGAGAAAAGGGAATTATGATCTCTGCAGGTCCTTGGTGGAAAGGTTCTTTGTGATAACTAGATTAGACCTAAAGCATCTTTGTCAAAAGTCCCTTTTGATTAGATCATTTCGTGTGCCTAAAAAAATATAAATGTGTTCTCTTGAACAAATGATACATTCACATGCCTTGAAATTACAGTGACAAAAGAGGGTGTGAGCAAGGCTCTCCCACCCCTTTGCTCAGCCACTCAGCTCATTTCCCCAGAGGCAACGAATATGACCAGTCTTAGGTGTCCTTTCAGAGATTTTTTTCACTTCAGCAAACATTTATATTTATTCAAATTTTAAGTATACTCATTTTACACAGATGGCAGATTAGCTATATATAGCCAATGCCCTGCCCAGCAGCTGGGCTCCTGACGTAACTCTAGAAATTGCAGGATTCTTGAAAAGGAAGATCTCATGCCCCTTTAGCTGGATCAGTGAATGTGAAATCTGAGGAAGCTGCTTTATGCTGTCAGGCTGAAAACACAGCCTGGGAGGCTGGTCCTGAGTCACAAAAAATGACACCATATTTCTACTTTGTCTCTTTGTCACACTAATAGGTCACTGTAAAAAGCACTTTAAAACTAAAAGGCAAAGGATCCACTTAGCACATGAGAGAGCCCTCCTTAAACTGTTCTCTTTCCATTGCAGGATGCGATGTCACAGTGCCCATTGCTTCATGTGACACACTTTATCTGCATTCACAGCGCTGGGACAGCTGCCATCTCCTTTGCTTTTCACATCAGCGCTGTGAGGGGGGCAGGGCAGGGCTTTTTTATATAACCTCTACTCTTGAGAAAACTATGACAAAATAATGGGGCTTGCCCAAGGTCACCCCACAAATCAGCACCTGACTTCTTGTCCAGGGCTCTTTCCATCCTGAAGTAAAGGATCAATATAGGCAACATCTGTTGTCTTTGCCTACTGGCCATTTTACTAGCAACCAGGGCTCCTAGAGAGAGGATGAGATGGCTGGATGGCATCACCGACTCAATGGACATGAGTTTGGGTGAACTCCAGGAGTNGCTCTTTCCATCCTGAAGTAAAGGATCAATATAGGCAACATCTGTTGTCTTTGCCTACTGGCCATTTTACTAGCAACCAGGGCTCCTAGAGAGAGGATGAGATGGCTGGATGGCATCACCGACTCAATGGACATGAGTTTGGGTGAACTCCAGGAGTTGTTGATGGACAGGGAGGCCTGGCGTGGTGCAATTCATGGGGTCGCAAAGAGTCGGACACAACTGAGTGACTAAACTGAACTGAGGGCTCCTAGATAAAATACAGGATACTCAGTTAAATTTGAATTTCAGATAAATAATAAAAAAAGTTTTATTGTAAATATTTTCCATTGAGACCACCAAACAGAGGCAACACTGACAGAGTTTGTAACTCTGGTCAACAGGTTAAAATATGGGAGGATGATACGGGTCTGGATGTACTTGGAAGGTGTGGAGAACCTCAACTGGGGCTGGAAGTTGGCAAGCCTGCTTTGTGGTAGCAAAGTGTCTGAAATTGTCAGTTTTGAGGATTCAGATCATGTGTCTATGGAGTGAAAGAATTTTAGGTAAGTTGGTAGAAGTATGTCAGGAAGTTGATGTACACTGAACACATACTTCAGCCCTTGATATGATCCTACAGAAAACATAGGTGTTTTGGTTAAAAGCAGAGAAAGAAGAAAATACAGCTTAGCTGAGAGATTCTTTTTGACCACAGCTAGGAATGCATGGGCTTCCCAGGTCGTTCAGTGGTAAAGAATCCTGAATGCAGAAGACACAGGGGACACAGGTTCAATCCCTGGGGTCAGGAAGATCCCCTGGAGAAGGAAATGGCAACCCACTCCAGTACTCTTGCATGAAAAATCCCATGGACAGAGGAGCCTGGCGGGCTACAGTCCATGGGGTTGCAAAGAGTCGGACACGACTGAGCNAATGCAGAAGACACAGGGGACACAGGTTCAATCCCTGGGGTCAGGAAGATCCCCTGGAGAAGGAAATGGCAACCCACTCCAGTACTCTTGCATGAAAAATCCCATGGACAGAGGAGCCTGGCGGGCTACAGTCCATGGGGTTGCAAAGAGTCGGACACGACTGAGCAGTTACCTATAGCCACAGGAATGCAAACTGGTCAAGAGTTAGATAATCTTGAACTCTGCAGGGCAGAGGTACAATTTTTTGGCTCACAATAAAGATTCAACATGCAAAAGCATGGGGACAATTGTGATGTTGATTATAAACTATGTGTATTTGTGGGGGATTTCCTTGCACTTCAGTGGTTAGGACTCCAGGCTTCCACTGCAGGGGATATGGATTCAATCCCTGGTCAGCAAACTAAGATTCTCTATGCTACTCCATGCAGCCAAAAACAAACAAACCTACAAATCGTGTCCGTTTGTCAAAATTCATAAAATGCTACACTTCAATAAATGATTTTTTTAAAAAGAAAGCAAAAAACCTGATGATAACAAATGCTCACAAGAATGAGCAGGAACTCAAATTAAGATACAAAAAAAGAAAAGAAAAAAGTAGAAGCAAATTATATATAAACAAATATTTGGCACAGTGGCATTTTTAAAATCTATCCCTGTTAAAAAGAATATTTATGGGAAAGGGCAGAAAATGAAGAAAGTAGGTATCTTAACTACCTTTGGGCAGTATCAGAAAAAAAGAAAGGTTTTAATGATACAGTGAGATAAAAATTGCAGGGAGGAGAGATACTATAGTTCATGAAGGTATTTATCCCTGGACAAAATGTCTGGGTAAGCAACACCTCCACAAAATGAAACGGGCTTTCCAAGTAGGAAACTAACAAGCCCAACTCAAAATTAGCAAAGTATCTTGATACCATCCAGATCCAGAAAGCAGAGGATCAATGAGGAAACATCAGCACAAAAGACAAGGGGCCCTGTGGTCACCGTGTTTCCTGTAGTCTTCCAGGCCCGCAGCCTTGAGGTCCACACTGAATCTTGCACAAGACTCTGTCCATGGCAGTGTAGATGGCCCACCTCTGGTTGGGCTCCAAGCCTGGTGGAGAGGGGTCTTTGTTGATGAGGCCTGGCAGTATTCCATCAGATAGAAGGCGTTGCTGACGATGCTGGGAAGGACACAAACAGGGTATTTCAGTGGCCTGTGATGTGGCAGGCTGTTAGTCAGGGCGCTGCTCAGTCCTGTGTGTAAGCTCTGAAAGCTGGGTGGGAGTACTGGAAACTTCCTTTTTCTTCTGCATATAAGCAGAGGTTAGAAGTATTCCCTCTCCAAACCAATCCACACACACACACACACACACACACATCCCTGTTTACACACACACACACACACACCCCTGTTTACACTCCCTTGCCAGCATGCCTCTCTTCTCTTTGGTCCACTTGTAGAAGATATCAGAATGGGATTAAGTGTGATAATATAGGAAAGCAGCTGTTGAGAGGGGGTCAGAGCACACAGAACCAGGCTTAAGTCCCACCTCTGCCTTTCCTAGCAGTGTGATCCTGAGGAACATAGTAAACCTCTCTGAGCCTGTTTTTCTTAATCTTCAAGGGGCAGTTATAAGAATTAAGGGAGAAAATTTATATATGGAGTATCTGGAATGTGTCTGGCTCCAGTGAAGATTCCATAAGTATCCCTTCCCGTTAGATATAATTTCATCATTATTCAATGGTTTGAATGGCATACAAAATGTCATTAATCCATCTCTTCATCATTCCTAGAAATCAGCTTAGTACTCTAAAAAGTTGTTTTGAAAAGTCTACCATTAGGACTCTTTATCCCTGACTTGAACATGGACAAGATATTAAGTTATACAATTCTTTTTAATTATCTTAAATGTAATACTGCTATGAAAGAAAATATCTTTATTTTTAGGAGATATATGCTGCCTGCAGCTTGCTTCTAAAGTTCAATCTTATTTATATACATTTATTAAAAAGATACTTGATGGTCCAGTGCTTAAAAGTCCATGCTCCTAATGCAGGGGGCACAGGTCTGATCCCTGGTCAGGGAACTAAGATCCTGCATGCCATACAGCAGAGCAAAGAAATTAAATATATATAAAAACAAAATTTAAAAAAAGTATATATATATATACACATATGTATTTGTTTACAAAATAATCCTTTATAATTATTTAACAAAATTATTAAATGTTATAAGACAATATTACTTTATAAAATTATATTGGTATATAATTATTACTATTTCTATAATTTATATATATAAAATACACATACATACATACATACACACACATATATAGAAAGCAAATACGGCAAAATGTTAACAATGTTTCCATCTAGCTGAAGTGTAAGTGGGTGCTTATTCTATTTTTTTCTTCTTTCAACTACTCTGTAAGTTTCACATTTTTCATAATTTAAAAATTGAGAAAAAAGACACAGACTTAAAAAGCATATTACAGGGACTTCCCTGGTGGTGCAGTGGTTAAGAATCTGCCTGCCAATGAAGGGGAGATGGGTTCGATCCCTGGTCCTGGAAGATGCCACATGCCATGGAGCAATCAAGCCCGTGTACCATAACTACTGAAGCTCACATGCTCTGGGTCCTGAGAGACCCAACTACTGAAGCCGGCTCCCTAGACCCTGTGGTCCACAACAAGAGAAGACATCGCAATGAGAAGCCTGTGTACCACAACTAGAGAGCAGCTCCTGCTCTCCGCAACTAAAGAAAGACCAAGTGCAGCAACGAAGACCCTGCGCAGCCAAAAATCAATCAATCAAATTATTTTAAAAAGCATATTACAAAGCAACTTCAGAAGTTTAGAAAGCCACAAAAAAAAAAAAAAAACTTTAAGAAAAACAAACAACATGCAACTTGATGGAAATATATTTCTAGAATGTTTTTTTTTTTAAAAAAAGATGTTTTCTACCAAATAGGAGGTGCCTATAAAATCTCTTTTCTCTTCTACCTAAATGTTATTTTTCTTTACTCTAGAAAACTGAAATTAGAGTTATTATATGGGCTTTTCTCTTCTGTACCTTGAGTATACAACATAAAAAGTAAATCTGGACATTACCTCGAATCTTCACAGAGGTGAAGAACTTTGGGCATATGGGCTCCAGCATTTACAAGGGCTTCCATCATCCTGCCAAGAAAAATGAATGAACTTCTGGCTGAAGTGATGAAATTTTCTTGAAATTATTTTTCTGATTTAAAAATTAATAAATGCATAAATTAAAATGGAACTCTAAAAAAAATTCAATTGACCAAAGAAGGCAAGGAGAACAAAAAAACAAACAAGACAAAAAATGGTTCATTTACAGACCTAAGTCAAACATACCGATAATTACATTAAATTTAATAGAGTAAACATTCTGATTAAAAGATGAAAATTGTCCTACCAGATAGAAACACAAGACCTAATAGGTACTGTTTATAAGAGACATTCTTTAGGAACTTGCCTAGGGGTCCAGTGGTTAAGAATCTGCCTGCCAACTCAGGGAACGGGGGTTCCATCCCACCCCCAAGAACTAAGATCTCAGATGCCTCGGAGTAATTAGACCCACACACCAGAACTACTGAGGCTCACGTGCCCTAGATAGAGCTCACGCTCTGCAACAGAAGAAGCCACTGCAATGAAGAGCCCGTGCGCCACACGAAGACCCAGTACAGCCAAAAATAATAAAATAAGCAAATAAACTGCATTGAAAATACCTATGTGTGTGTGTATACACTGAATAACTGAGTCACTTTGTTGTACACCAAAAACTAACAAGTAAATCAACTACAAATTTTTTTTTTAAAGTAGAAATATTCACATAATGAATCCCCCAGTTTCAATAACTGTCAATTAAAGGCCATGCTTCTTTGGGCTAAAGCCCCACTAACAGAATTCCAAAAATTTCTAGCCTCCTAGTGGTTTAGACAGAGAAAAGGAAAAACAATCTCCTGAATAAAATTAGGTGACATGTTCTTATCTAAAATAATTTCGGAAAGTCATACTTGTAATTTTAAATGTCTCAAGGCACTTTGACAGGGCACTGACTTGCCAGCCCAGGGGTGGGGCTGTGGAGGCTGGAGACAGAGAGCACACCCCACCTCGCACACACACCCTGAGAATTTACCTGAACTCCCTCTCTACTGCATGTACGGATAGAAGAAGTGTCCCTGGGGGTTTCTTCCTCAGAATCAGCTGATGACTAGCCAGCTCGACATGGTAGGTGGGATTTGACTGCCTGTGATCAAACTGAAGGAGTTCTAATGGGCCTGTAAGTTTGAAAGGAAGGAAAACTCAAACCAGCTCTGGAGGACAGATGTGGACAGAGATTCTTTCTTTCTAAGGAGTATTGTAAATGGACACAGAGTATCCTGACTTGGAATTCACTGTAAGGAAAGCATCTCCTCCCTGGGTACCAGACATGACTGCATCCCAGGCATACCCCCCACCCCAGCTTTGGTCCAGAATGTCACGCTGCAGTGTGGCAAAGGCCACTGGATTTACACCACAACAATTTCCACTTTCACAGGTATCCAGTTTTGTCTGTCTTGCCAACTCCTGCACCGTAAAGAAAAGCTTTATAATTCTGTTTATCAACCACTAGCACAGTCATGGCAACCCATCTTGCTAAATGGAATACTTTAAGCCAAGGATGAAAAGTGCCCTTGTGTGTCCCTCACCCCATACTCGGCCACACCACACCTGACACTGGTGTGACAGCTGAAAGGAGCTATGCAGAGGCCTACAGCTCAAACCAAAGCAGCTTTGGGGAGATGTGATTTCCCGCCACAATGATTAAACTCTGCGGCTCCCTTGCAGAAACAGCTTAATTAACCCTAGTCTTACAATGATAGGAACTCTACATACAGATTCGTTTCACTTGGTCAGAGGAGCAGGAAATGGGAGTTTGTCTGAATTGGCTCAGTTCAGTTCAGTCGCTCAGCTGTGTCTGACACTTTGCGACCCCATGGACTGCAGCACGCCAGGCCTCCCTGTCCATCACCAACTCCCAGAGTTTACCCAAACTCTGGTCTGATTCAAAATGGTCCCTCAACTCTGTAGAGGCTCTAGGAACAATCCGATCACTAGAAAACATCCTCACATGAAGCTACATGCAAAGAAAGAGAACTTTCAAGGATCAAACAGGGGAGGCCGAATTTTATGCCCAGGTAAGAGTTTCTTCAGAAACTTATGAATCACCTGTTTTTCTGAGGGTGGAATGTGAAAAAGGAGAGAGCAACCTATGAAGAGATTTTCTCATTTTAAACTCCTGCAACTTTTCTCATTTTAAACTCCTGCAACTTTTAAGTCACTTTCACAAAACAAGCTGTCATCTCAAAAATATTAGAAAGACCCAAACACCCTAGGCACATACTGCAAGTTCTTCTCCCCCAGGACAGCTGTTTGCAGGCAACTGCTGCCACGCCACAGTCTCACGTGGAACAAGGGCCAAGTACGCTCTGGGGACCCATAGCAAAGGAGGTCAGTGCTTCTTCCCAAGCAAAACAGAGCAGCACCCGGGTCTGCAGGGCCCAGTGGCTATTTTCCTCACCACATGGCATCTTTATCTCCAGCATATTCCACCAGGATAGAAAGTGAGAGCCAGACTGAAAGCCTAGCCTCTACCAAAATGCAGAGACTTAACTACCTGTGACTTGGGTCCCCAGTAAGTCTTTGAGGTACTTCTCCAAGGAGTCTTTGGGAATTTCCATCGTCTTTCTCACAGAACGAGTGTTTGGAACAGCCATTCTCAATGGAAATCCCAAAAGAGTTTCCAATTCCTTTACTGCAGTCTCTGGGTCATGAACCTGGTTTCAAAGAGAATATTGAGCATGGATCCCCAGACAACCTCTCCTCCTACCTGTTCTCTAAGAGGGTACTTTTTTAGAGAGCAATATTTTTTAATAGCCTGAGCAAAGACTTGGGAGCCAGAAAGTCAGCTGATGAGAAAGCCTCAGAATGGGTTTCCTCCTTCCATTTACTACCTAACCATGTTAATCTTTCTTATCTGCTGGGAAGAGTGATGGTTAAATGTCCATGATACTCCCTTTTGCCAGGAGGACAGAATATTGTACTGTAGTGTCCACTCTGTCCCTATAGAACAGTTAATAATGAAAACCCAAATGTAGAAAGCTGGATGGAGACCCCTCTCACATGGTTTCTCCTGCTTCAAAGCACTGGGGTGGTCTGGGTGCTGGTAGCTTCTGGGTCCCCACCCAAAATAGCATCACCAGATCAACCTGTCACCTGAACCATCTTAAGTCTGCCATTCACCTCCCTGTGTGACTTTTTCTTGACTGCCTTCTTAGTATGTGTGTGTCTTACTTCTTATTGAAAATACAAGTGACTAGTCACCTAAATTTCATAATTAAAAGGTAAAAAGACTGTGGCAGCAAGGGCAAAAACCACCAGAGGCAACTCTGACTCTTGAGTGTAAGAGGACTGCACAGAAATGCTTACACTAGGACTCCCTGGTGGTACGATGGATAAGAATCTGCCTGCCAACCCAGGGGACACAGGTTCGATCCCCGGTCTGGGAGGATTCCACATGCCTTAGAACAACTAAGCCAGTGCAGCACAACTACTGAGCTTGTGTTCTAGAGCTGGGGAGCCACAACTACTGAGCCCACATGTTGTAGCTACGCAAGCCTGTGTGCCTAGAGCCCATGCTCCACAACAGAAGAAGCCACTGCAATCAGAAGCCCCTGCGTGGCAATGAAGATTAGCCCCTTCTCACGGCAACTAGAGAAAGCCCACATACAGCAACAAAGACTCAGCACAGCCAAAAATAAATAAATTTTTTTGAAAAGGAAATACACAACTGTCTGAAGCATACTTACACTAGTGCCTGAAGCACAGAGGGGTTCAAAAAACAGTGACCATTACCTTAATGGTGTGAATACCAAGGCTGGCAGCTGCTTTTAGATTTGGTCCAAGATCATCAAGAAAGATGGACTCAGAAGGTTGCCGGCCAAGCCGCTCCAAGCACAGCTTATATATCCTGGGATCTGGCTTGCAGACACCTTCCAGGAAGGATTCTACTACCTGAGGGAGGGGCAGGAAGGAGAGATAAGTGTCCCTAAAAGTGGTGTTCCCGTGTATACCCTGGTATTTTTTTTTAAAAGAAGAGCAGAAAAAAGACAGTGGAGCTTTGTTATAACAAATAAGAGTGTCATGATATAAAATGATGCTTTTTTAACTGGAGTGATTTGGAAATACTGGGATGCAACCTGAGGGAAGACTCAGAAAACCAAAGTTCTGGTTCAGACATGGTGAGTGACCTTGCACCAGCAGTGAGGCCATGAGGGACTGCAGGTTCATCGTCAGGAAACTAGAAACACTGATAGCCATCTTACCCATCTTAACAGTGGCTCAGACAGTAAAGCGTCTGCCTACAATGCGGGAGACCCGGGTTTGATCCTTGGGTCGGGAAGATCCCCTGGAGAAGGAAATGGCAACCCACTCCAGTATTCTTGCCGGGAAAATCCCATGGACGGGGGAGCCTGGTTGGCTACTGTCCATGGGGTCACAAAGAGTCGGACACGACTGATTGATTTCACTTAAGCAACTTAAGACCCATCTTAACAGTACCTGGGAAACTTAGTGAAACTGGAATGTGTTCCAAAACTAGGTATTGTGGCTGCACAGGACAAAAGAAAAGCTGCACATTTCAGATTTAGGGAAAGTATTTTACGTTTTTTTCAAAAAGAAAGCAATGTTTACTGTTATAAAAGAAGACTTTAATGTCCATATTTCAGAAGTGAAAAACAAACAGCTATACTCAACCTAGACAGATAAATTCCACAGAAGGGCTGACACCAAAGAGATCCTCAATGGCAGAAACATGGTTCCTTTCTTTCTTTTTTAAAGAACTTTTTTGATGTGGACCATTTTTAAAGTCTTCATTGAATCTGTTACATTGCTTCTATTTTATGTTCTGGTTTCTGGGCCAAGAGGCATGTTGGATCTTAGCTCCCTGACCAGGGATAGAAGTCA
Source organism: Oreotragus oreotragus (assembly GCA_006410675.1). NCBI lineage: Eukaryota > Metazoa > Chordata > Mammalia > Artiodactyla > Bovidae > Oreotragus > Oreotragus oreotragus. The sequence goes on along the minus strand of SJYX01011109.1, from coordinate 87,501 downwards.
TACTCCCTACATTGGAAGGCAAAGTCTTAACCACTGGACTTCCAGGGAAGTCCCAACATAGTTCCTTTCATGCAAAGAGCCTCCTCTATCCTGACAGCCTTGCCTCAAACTGTATCCAGTCCAGAACTGGTAAGCAGCAGCTGAGGGTTCAGGAGAACTCTGAAAAGCTGTTTCAATGTCAGGCTACCTCTGATCCAGCAACCCCCGGAAGTCCTCTGACATTGTCCCCAGGGCTTGATCTCCTGTAAGCATGTCTAAAACAGCCATAGAGGCCTGTAACCAATACCCTCTGGGTCTGTCCTAAGAATAGAACTAAATCCCTCACTCACTCCGGAATTGACCCTTGCTCTCCAAGATCAAGGACAAACCTGAGGGCCCTTCCCTCTCCTCCAAATTCCCACTGTTCAAGGTTGGAGAACTGCTCTTTCAAGTAAATAAATGTTCTGAAAAAACTGGACCTCTCTACTTACCCTTCCCAGTCTCCTTATAACTTGAATGACAATTAAAAAAAAAAAAAAGACAAAGACCGCTCCTTCTAAAGAAAATGTCCACCATGGGCCACGGAGAAGCCAAGTGTTTCTAATCAACAGATGACCTTGCAGGAAAGGAGCACAGCTGTACCAGCTAAGAGAAGAGGAGAAAGGGTAGCAAATGCAGGGGCTCTGGGCCATGTCTGAGGAACAGACACCTCTTCCCATAGGTGATTACATAGTGAAAAAACTCTTGAGGTTTAAATTGGATAAGATCCCTGGCCTTCTCTTTGTTCTGTTTTGCAAGATGAAAAAGTTCTGGAGATGAGTTTTATCACAATGAGAATATACTTAACACTAATTGAACTCTACAGTTAAAAATTGCTAGGATGGTAAATCTTATGTTCTTTCACAATAAAAAAAATGTTGAATTAAAAAAAATATTTATTTTTATTTATTTCTTTGGCTGCACCGGGTCTTAGCTGCAGCACCCAGGATCTTTCTTTTTTCAGCTGTGGCATATGAACTCTTAGTTGTGGCAATGAGGGATCTGGTTCCATGACCAGAAATCCAACCCAGGCCCCCTGCATTGAAAGGGTGGAATCTTAGCCACTGAACCACGAGGGAAGTCCCCCTCAATTTTTTTAATTAAAAGAAAATGGCGGGGGCAGAAAATGGGCCTTCCCTGGTGGCTCAGTGGTATAGAATCCACTTGTCAATGCTGGAGACATGGATTCATCCCTGGTCTGGGATGATCCCACGTGCCCCAGAGAAACTAAGCCCCGTGCCACAGCCCTAGCACCCATGCTCTGCAACAAGAGAAGCCACCGCAATGAGAACCAGCAGCAGCAGCAGCACCACCTGCTCCCTGTACCGCAAGTAGCACTCCCCACCCCAGTCATAACTAGAGAAAAGCCCGCATGGCAACAAAGACCCAGCACAGCCAAAAATAAATAAATAGCATTATATTTTTTTAAAAAAGAAAGAAAATGGATGAAACATTTTTGAATGTCATATACGCCTCAGCAGAGCGCTCTCTCTCTCTCTCTCTCTCTCTCTATATATATATATATATATATATGTATTCCTATAACATTGAAGAGGTCAGGAACAGCCCCCAGTGATGACACAGATCATAGGAGTGGTTACACTATCTTTACCCCCATCAAAAAATATTTTTTTCGTCTTATAGCTTTAGAAAACAAAAACATAAACCATGCTCTTGAGAAAAAGGATTTTCAACACTCTAGGTCTCTTGCAGAACAAAATTATGAAAACTCATCAGAAAAGCTGCTTGAAAGCAAATGCCAGGGAGTCTGTGAAGTGTGAATGAAGTCCATTGTGTTAAAGAAGCTCACAAGTCCTTAAATAGTAGAAAGGCCCAGTGTGAGCCTGGCCAAGTTATTTATCCCCATTGCCGCACTGGAGGGGAGCAATCTCTGAAAATAATCACAGTGTATTGAATACTTACCTATCTGCCAGGCACTTGGTAAAGTGCTTTGCATGTATTATGCTGTGGGATCCACATAGCCACCCTAAACAAAACCGCTGTTTATGAACTACAGATGAAGAAACTACAGTTCAGGGAATCAAAGCTACTGCCCATAGCAAGCTGCAGAGACAGGGTTCAAACCTGGCTGAGGTCCCTGAGCCCCTAAAGGGAAGGGTGATTGTAGGAGGGTTGTACTGTGTACAAGCCAGGAAACCAAGAATTGAAGTGGGTAAGGAGCCAGGCAGGGATGTACAGGGAAGAGACTCTATTTCTGCAGGCTGTGCACAAGGAAGAATGAGGAAGTGGGAGGAGAAAAAGAGTATTAGGCTGGGTGCTTAATTTCCCATATTTGTGCCTGTCATCCGACTAGATGTCATGTTCTAAAATAGCACTATCCAACAGAACTTTCTATAATCACGGAAATGCTATACTGCCCAGTCCGACATAGTAGCCACTAGCCACATGTGGCAACTGACTACCTAAAATGTGGCAAACATATATTCCAGAGGGCAGAGCTTATGTCAGTCACATTGAACACAGTAGCCCTTCACACCTGTGTGCCCAGCACATAGCCACTGCTGTGTAAGAATGTGTTTTCTGACTGAATGAAGTTTAAGCCAGTCATCTATCAATAATTCCTATTTGTCCCAGAATAATCAAATACTTCCTTTTAGGAAAATGGAGAGTCTTTCGCAGAAGTAACCTCCTGGCACGGAAGACCATCTCCTGACTCACAGTCTTCTCAGGTACTTTGATAGTCTCGCTCTTTATTCACTGTCCCATTTGGTGGGATGATTTACATTTGAGTTGCAATGAAATACAATTCAGCTCCTCAGGGCCACTAGCCACATTTCAAGCGTTTAACAGTCATGTACGATAATAGCAACCATACTAGACATTTCCTTTTCTGCAGTAAGTTTGTTTGCACAGCACTGGTCTAAGGATTAATGCCATAGAAATAGAGAGCAAGGGGGTTGGTCTTTGAAAAGGTCAAAGGGTGAGGGCTGATAAAGTGCATGTGTTATCTAATGACTAAGGTTCAAGTCCAGAATGAAAGAGAATCTCTGAAGCTGAGGTTTCACCCAGTTATCAAAGCCCATAAATAACCTTGTTCACAGCTCAGTGATAATTTCCAAGTCCTCTTTCCCACCTATCATGTCTAATTCTAACTCAGTCAACTGTGTGAATAACCATCCCATCCACTCAAGACCTACTGAGAGGCAGCATTAATGCTGCATCCTAAAGTAAAGACAGAGACTTGATTCAGATTGTTCTGGATCCCTGTCAGCTTAGCACATCAAATTGTTTCCAGTCCAGGGGCAGAAAGCTCTTCCCATTGGGAAGATAAAAATTATTGCTCAAGACTACAGTCTGAAGGCCTTTAGCCTGAATCAGTTATGGCCTCAGTCATCACTGGGAATTGCTTCGCTACTCGCTCACTGGTCAGCAGAGAGAAAAAGGAGTCCACGGGCATGGGGGACTTTGACTAAGATTGGAGGTAGGGAGAGAAGAGAACCAGCCATCATTAAGAGTAAGACCAGCTTATCACCAACACAGAAAAACACATATTCCAGGCCTCTGGCTTGCTGCCAAAAGGAATTCTCTCTTTCAGCCCTGGTGCAGAACTTTGCATATAAGGTTGTAAAACATGAGTCATTAGGGAATGGAGCTATTTACATCAACATTCCAGTTAAATGAGTTTTGTAAAATAAGTATTTATTTGGCTGCATCGAGTCTAGTTGTGGGCTGTGGGCTTAATTGCCCTGCAGCATGTGGAATCTCTTCTGGGACCAGGGATTGAACCTGCATTAAATGTTGCTAGGCAGATTCCCTATTACTGGGCCAACAGCTGCTGCTGCTGCTGCTGCTAAGTCACTTCAGTCATGTCCGACTCTGTGTGATCCCATAGACCGCAGCCAACCAGGCTCCCCCATCCCTGGGATTCTACAGGCAAGAACACTGGAGTGGGTTGCCATTTCCTTCGCCAATGCATGAAAGTGAAAAATGAAAGTCAAGTCGCTCAGTCGTATCTGACTCTTAGCGACCCCATGCACTGCAGCCTATCAGGGAAGTCCCTAAATGAGTTCTTAATTTCACTCACTCACTGTCAATTTTTAAAAAGATTCAGAAGACTCCAAGAAGATACATTAAACTCTAAAAGTGAATTAAGCAGATGTAATTTAATTTTTATTTGATTCCTTTTGGTAATTCAGAAGACATTTGATGATTCTGCATTGTGTGAGCTTCACCATTATGCACTGAAGGTCAATTTCTGATCACTTTTTGTGTGTCCAAATTCTGTCTGTTTGGGTTTTGAAAACTCTTCATCATATTTCAAAATCTGCAGTGGCAAGTCTGCTATATTATACACAGACACACACACACATTTCACAACAGTTTCATGTTGTTGTTAAGTTACTCAGTCATATCCAATTCTCTGTGATCCCATGGACTGCAGCATGCCAGGCTTTCCTGTCCTTTACTATCCCCCAGAGTTTGCTCAGACTCACGTCCACTGAGGCAGTGATGCCATCCAACCATCTTAACCTCTGTCGTCCCCTTCTCCTCCTGTCCTCATCTTTCCCAACAGCTTTATTGAAATAAAATTCACATATCACACAGCTGACCCACTTAAACTGTAAAATTCAGTGCTTCTTAATATATTCATAAAGTTATACAACCATCACCACAGTCAGTTTTAGAACATTTTCATCACCCTAAAAAGAAACCCATATCCATTAGCAGTCAGTACCTATTTGGCACCCCTACCACCCCAATACTCCTAGACCTAGAAAATAACAACTCTACTTTCTGTTTCTAAAGATTTACCCGTTTTGGATACTTCATATAAATAGAACTGTATATTATGTGGTCTTTTTGTACTCGCTTCATTCTATCACTTAGCATGAGGTTTTCTATGTATATTTATATATTTAAATATAAGCTTATTTAAATATTTAAATTGTAAAAACACATAACATCAGATTTGCTATTTTAAGCCCTCTGGGTGACATTAAGTACATTCACTACTATGCAATCAAACCCACCATCCATCCACAGAACTTGACTATATTTTAAATTATATTTTAGCAGGGTTATTGTGAAGGTATGTGAGTTAATATAAATAAAGAGCTTAGAACAATGCATAGTCCAGAGAAAGGCTCAGTGTTATCACTGCATTAAACAAGCTTTCTGATCAAAGCCATTATGTAACAATTCCAGCTTCACATAAACAATAGCTTATGGAGGGGCTGAGTATATAATATTTTTATTTTTCATTCATGTAGTTAAAATTGAGTACCTAGGGATGGAAGAAATAGCTTAAAATCTTATAAGAGGTTATCATGTTTTCTCTTCTTTATTTTTAGTTTAACCAATTTAATGGATGAGTGTTGCATCCACTATTCTAGACAAAAAGAATATGGAAAGTATGTTTATCACTCACAGTTTTAGAGCAAAGTCTCTCAAATTCTTGTAAGAAATCTTCTGCTGTTATCTCTGCTCTCATAAATTTCATCCAGAGCTCATTTTTGCCACCTGAGATCAAGGCCTTCACTATAGTTCCAGAAGGGATATGATTCTGTACCTCCCACTCTACCAAAAGTAAAACACATGGTAAGTGAAACGATATATGGACAAACAGCTTAAGTTTGGGGACCAGGGTAATTACCATATAGGTTCTGTGGCATCACTGTGGTGCCAGATGGGTTCTACTGGGAATTCAGAGAAATTCAGGAAATGGAAAGTCTCAGCTTTAGACCTCCCAGGGAACAGCAGTAACAATATGTGTGACTGAGGGGACAGTGCTGCCAAGCATCAGTCCACGCCACCAGCTTGAAATGATGCCGGACACTACATTATGAATTTTCTTCCCTGGTCTCTCATTAGCTGGTTCACATGTATTAGGTCACTCACATGATCCTGGCACATGGTCAGGAAGTACATGAGGGAATAAACCAGATTTTGACAGCACTCCAAAACAAGCCCTTCATTTTGTAGGCTGTAGTAATCCTTCAGGGCAGAGTAGCCAGTACACTGAAACATTCACTTGGGGGTGTTGTTTTGTAGAATAAAGAAGAAAATTTTGGTCCACAGAGAGCTAAAGCAGTGGATGGTGGATCAGTATTGTTTCTACTGTGAGCATTTGTATAGGAGTTGCTTTTTTTTTTTTTTTTTAGCAAAGATGTTTCTTTCTACAATACAGCTGCTATGGGCCAAAAATATATATAGCATTCATAATGATATCTAAGACTTAGGGATGGAAGAAATAGCATACTTTATAGTATACTTCATACATTTTCTTTCGATAAAGCAGTGCCTTGCATTGAAAATATTTCAGACAATATAGAAAGGTTTAAAAAAGAAAGTAAAATGACAAAGTAATCCCATTCTTCAGAAATCACCTATGTGACCAACTCAGACTGTCTTTTGAGAACAGCAAAACTTATAAAACTCAATCCAAATAATAACTCTTTTAATTTTAGAACTAAAGTTAGAGCAATTTTTAGGATCTTAAGAGTTGGCAAGCATGCAAGGAAAGGAGCACTCTCCTATGCTGCTGATGGGGGTATAAATAAGCACAACCTCTATGGAGAGTAACATTTTATCTTACTTTTAAATATTTATTCATTTGGCTATGCCAGGTCTTAATTGTGGCACACAGGATCTTCATTGTGGCAGGCCAACTCTTAGTTGTGGCTTATGGGATCTAGTTCCCTGACCAGGGATCGAACCTGGGTCCCCTGCATTGGGAGCACAGAGTCTTAGCCACCAGACCACCAGGGAAGTCCCGAATACAATATTTTAAATGTACATTTACATTTGATGTGGTAATTCTGCTTTCAGGAATTTCTCCCACAGATGTATTTATAAAAATAAGCAAAAATTATGTACATGGCTATTGGGCAGAACTGCTTATAACAAAAACTAGAAACTTACATGTATGTTAAAAAAGGGCTGATTAAATCAACCGTGGTACACCCATATAATGGAATACCACGTAAATGTTAAAATGTATAAACTAGGCCAAAGGTCAGAAAATTATGGCCTGGGGGCCAAATCTGTCTCCCATCTGTTTTTTTGTAAATAAAGTTTTATTGGAACACAGCCACACCTACTTGTTTACCACTGTCCAGGGCTGTTTCTGGTTCTAACACTAGAGCTGAATAGTTGTGATAGAGCCATTATGGGCCTCAGAGTCTACCTAGTCCTTGACAGAAAGAGTTTGCTAATCCCTGAACTAGACCTATACCCACTGATGTGGAAAAGTTGCAAAGATATTATACTGAGTCAAAAAAAAAAAAAGTACCGAACAGTTTGTACAGTATGATTCAGTTTTGGTATGCACGTTTTCCCCACAAACACACACACACCCATTCTCAAATACATAGATGAAATTTTTTGAAATATAAACAATAAACTTTTCACAGTGATAACGAATGAAGTCTGGAACTGACTGAAAAGTAGTGGAGGAGCAAGCAGGAAATTTATCTTCATAGTCTGTATACTTTTAGAACTGACTGTTCAATAAATGAGACTGTCATAATGAGTTTCTATAAGGAAAAAATTTAATTAAATATCTTTTTCATACCACCACAAAAATTCCCAATAGATTAAATACCCAAATCAGAAAAAACTCCAAAACAATACAGAACATCTTTGTTTGAATAGATTTCCTTAGCCAAGACTCATAAAACTCAAGACATAGAAAAAAACACAGATGATTTTCTTGATATCAAAAATGAAAACTCTTGTACAGCAAAAACATTATCATAAAATAAAAGAGAAGCCCCAGAATAGAGAAATATATGCATGTGATATGACAAAAGTTTATTATTGCAAATCAATAATAAAAACGAGCAATTCACAGAAAGGGAAAACTGACCAATTAATATACAAAAAAAGCGTTCAACCTGAATATTAAAATAACATACAGAGGGAGAAAAACACACAGAGATAGCCTTTTATCCATCACACTGACAAAAATTAAGCAGTCTGATCATATGACACTCCCTGAATGCTATGCTAAAATGTTTGGGCTGTACTCTTAATTTTTTGTGTACACTGATTTTATAGTAAACTAATAGCTGAAATCAGGGCCTTGCACACTTTCTGAGAAAGGCCACAGATGGACACTATGTAAATGAATGAACATGGCTGTGTTCCAATATAACTTCATTTTTATGGATACTGAAATTAGAATTTTGTGTAATTTCCACATGCCACCGAATAATATTCTAGTTTTGACATTTTTAATTATTTCAAAACATAAAAACCATGATGAACTATATAAAACCATACAACAGGCCAGATTTGGTCCACAGGCTGTAGCTGACTGACTGACCTCTGGCTTAAATGTACAAAAAGTATGCCATTAGAGGTGATCTGAATTCTAGTACTTGCTGCTCCAGTGACCCTTGATATGAGTCATTTTGTTTTATCTGGGATGGCAGTTTTAAAATATTTATTTATTATTGACTGCATCGTGTCTTACTTGTGGCAGGCGGATCCTGTTGCGGCACTTTGCCCTGAGGCATGTGGGGTCTTAGTTCCCTGACTGAGATCAAACACAAATCTCTTGCATTGTAAGGCAGATTATTAACTACCACTGACCACCAGGAAAGTCCCATAGGTCTTTTTAATGAATAAATAACATTAGGAGTTTCAGTCAAGAAAAACAAGAAGAAAGTAGAAGGTATTATTATTTCCTTCTTTATCCATCCAACAAACCTTTACTGAATGAACACCTGAACCAGCTCTGAGCTGACACTGGAAAAATGAAGTAAACACATCCCAGACCCATGGTCCCCAATTCTAACTGCCCCACAGAGGAGCTAGGAACACATCCCATAGTCAGCTAAAACACCCCTTGGTGTTAAGCTGAACTGGAAAGCTGCTATCCAGGGACATTCTGCCAGGGAAGGAGGTCAGAGGAGTCTTGACAGAAGAGAAGTCAATAATAACAACCATCATCTGATTTAGAGGCACCATGCTGAACACCATACCATTTAACTTGTCGTTACTGAGCACACAGAGGAGGCAGGGAAGGGTAGCTGCCAGCAGGTGGAACAGAACTTGCAAAGGTGCAGGGGTGTAGATGTGTTTAAAGAACATCAAGTGGTTGAAATGTGGGCACATGTGGGAAGTTGTGTGGCACAGGGGTATGTGGGCTAATTGTAAGAGGCCCTTAATGCCAGACAAAAGCTTCCCAACTTAATCTAAGAGACAGAGTGCAGGCACTCAAGGATTTGAAGCAGGAGAGTGAAGGGATAAGATGTGTGTATGTGTGATGGTTTTTTTTGGCATCATGTGCGATCTTGGTTCCCTGACCAGGGATCAAACTCTCACCCCTGCAGTGAAAGCGTGGAGTCCTAACCACTGGACAGCGAGGGAAGTCCCAGATGCGTGTTTTAGAAAACTAATTCTGTGGGCTGTGTGGAGGGTGGTGCAAAAAAGCCAAAGGGCCAGAGTCACTGAGAGGACGCAGGTGGCTGATAATGATTTCAAAGGTAGAACAAGTTGGGGATTTAAACTTGGGCAGAGGCCATGGGAGTGGAGAGAAGCAAGTAGCTTCTTAAGATATTCTGGAGGAAGTCAAGAAAACTCCTGCCCAGTGATTTTTATGTTTCCAAGCAGGAAGGACTGGAGTAGGGGAGTATGATGACTCAGGGAGTGTGGAACAGGCCCGGGGTAAATACAAGAGGAATATGAGTGGAGGAAAAGAAAAGCTGAGGGCTCAGCTCAGAGCTGAAGCAATTAAAAGGAAACAAAAAAGGCTCACCTCAGCAGTTTGTATACCCAGGTAATTTTTTGACCAAGGTCACCAAAAAAACTGAACTTAGGTTGACTTAGCATGGAGAACTGCCCAATCAGCCAGCAGTACAGGTCAAAAAGAAAGGTCCTCCTCCATTCTTGCTGGCTGTGATGATAATGTGACAGCAAGAGATGAAGCAGCCAGTGAGACCATAAGGTAAGACTGGAAATGAGCAATACCCATATGGCACCCCACTCCAGTACTCTTGCCTGGAGAATCCCATGGATGGAGGAGCCTGGTAGGCTGCAGTCCATGGGGTCGCCAAGAGTTGGGCACGACTAAGCGACTTCACTTTCGCTTTTCACTTTCATGCATTGGAGAAGGAAATGGCAACCCACTCCGTGTTCTTGCCTGGAGAATCCCAGGGACGGGGGAGCCTGGTGGGCTGCCGTCTATGGGGTCACACAGAGTCGGACACGACTGAAGCGACTTAGCAGCAGCAGCAGCATAGCAGAATGACACTACAGAAAGAGCCCACAGCTCTGATATCACATAGCAACATTCTAGCCCAGACCACATACCCAGCTTTCATATACAAAATAAATCAACTTCTGCCTTCTTCAGTCACTGTTCTGTTAGAAAGGGACAGATAAAGAAATGATCAGAACCTATAGGTTTGATTTTATAGTAACAAAAGCAGGTGTAGAGGGAGGTTTGTGGAAGAGGAAAGACTGCAATCAAAGCAGGGAGGGGAGATTACAGCATTCAGAAGCAGTTCTCAGGGAAAGGTAATTAAATTCTACTCATAACAATAACAATGACAGTTTGTCATTTATTGAGAATTTCAGATGAGCCAAGCACTCATTCTGCTAATCGAGTGCTTTCTATGAATGATCTCACATAATGCTCCCCAAACTCCAAAGAGGTGTGTACTATCATTAGCATTAATCTAATGATGAGGAAACTGACTCAGAAAAGTGAAATCACTTGCCCAAGATCCTCAGCAGCACTAACTGTTGCTTGGAATTTGATTCAAGAACAAGAATAGCACCACTGAGACACACTGTCATCTCCCCTCACCACCCAAGCTAGAAAACTGGATTCACCCCAGCCCCCCAGCCACACACCTCCATTCTGGTGTTTGGTGCAACCAGTCTTTCCTCTCGAAGCTTTCAGTCTACCTCTCTCCACTCACTGTGTGATCTCACCCACAGACCTTTACAGCAGCTTCCTAAGTGGTCCCCTTGCCTCTTCATTCAAAATTGCAAATTTGATCATGTCCTACCCCCATTTAAAATCTCCAGTGACTCCCCATCGTCCTCACAATAAACTCTCAACTCCTTAAGCTGCCTGAAAAGGCCCTCTGAGAACTTCTTTTCCCATCTGGGCAGCAGCTCTCCTTTGTACTTCACCTTAGCCTAAGTGATCTTGACACTCACGTCCACAGCAGCTTCACTGAACACATGATGCCCTCCTCCTGTGGCCAGGCCTTAGCATACGCTGTTTCCCTGGCCTGAATGCTCCCTTCCATCCATTACCTGGATAACCTGCCCTCAGGTTGTAGTTTGCCTGTCACTTCCTTCATGAAACCTCTTCTGGCTACTAGAAGAGACAGATGAGCAGTCTCCTATACTCTCTCAGGGTGCCCTGTACTCACCTCCTCCTAGCACTCAAGATGCCACCACACTGTCATCCCTCCTACAGAGCAGGGCGATGGCCTCCTGATCTTCATTGCCTCTTTTCTAAACTTACTTTCAACAGATTCAGGGGAAACAAAAACATACGTACAAAAGGTACGTGTATATATAGATACACAAACATTTTCACATGAATAGACATAAATGTGGCAAAATGTTAATTAGTCTCAGTGAAGAGCATGTGATAAAAGGTATATGAGAGATCACTGTACTATTCTTTCCATTTTTTTAGGTCTGAAATAAAAACCTGGGAAAAAGAACAACAACAACAAAATTCTACTTTCAGTCAGTTCCACTTGAAAATCTTGAAGTTTCTCATGTGATATCTATGGTTAAAATACTAAGAAGCCAGTTAGAGCAAAACAGGTTGGTAAGACAGCCTGCATGTTCATGCGAGTCACCTCAGTGCCACCATAAGGACTAAATAAAGTATGTAAGAATCTAAAGAAAGAATTCTTAGGAAGTAAATGTTCAAGATGATATAACGTGTTTCTTATGTAATTGGAAATTTGCTGGATTGGGGTATGAATGCTGAAATGAAAAAGGTAGATTGATTTGCATTTTGGGTTTTACTTATGTTCCTGTGCCATGGCCAAAGTCAAAGACGGAAGGAGAAATTTATTTATAGGCTCCAAAAGTGTTAACAAGTTCTGTATGAGGGCTTAATAGAGATGAAAAGGACTGACTTTCATACTGAAGGGGTGACTTTTATTCTCATTGAAGACACTGTCCTCCTCATACTCCAGCTAATGGATGAGTGGGCTCCCACAACTAGCTGCTTCTTCCTTCCAACTAGAGTTGATGGTCTGTTCTCACTTCCCAGTGCTCTCTTCAGAGCAGGAAAAAGTTGTGATTTCTCATACCATACATCCTGATAACTCCGTGGTACCTGCCCACTAACTGGAACGCCTCCGCCTGGTTTGTGTTAATTGCTCAGTTGTGTCCAACTCTTTGTGACCCCATGGACTGTAGCCTGTCAGGCTTCTCTGTCCATGGAATTCTCCAGGCANTCATACCATACATCCTGATAACTCCGTGGTACCTGCCCACTAACTGGAACGCCTCCGCCTGGTTTGTGTTAATTGCTCAGTTGTGTCCAACTCTTTGTGACCCCATGGACTGTAGCCTGTCAGGCTTCTCTGTCCATGGAATTCTCCAGGCAAGAATATTAGGGTGGGTTGCCATTCTCTTCGCCAGAGGAACTTCCCAACCCAGGGATCGAACCCTGGTCTCCTGCATCACAGGCAGATTCACCATTTGAGCTACAGGGAAGTCTGCTTTATTTGCTAGTAAATTTCCACTCATTTGTACATCACAGCATCAGCTTTATCTCCTCTAGAGAGGCTAGTCTTTCTTTTTCCTGGAAGACTCTAATTTTTTTTTTTTCACTTTCACTGCTTCTTATCCATACCTTCAGTAGATGACTTACCCCATCATAGTTCTTTTTGACTCTATCTACTCCTCTACATGTAAATTTGTTAAGGAAAGGCCTTATTTCATTTTCATGTCTATCCATCCCCTACGACCTGGCACAATATCTAGACATGTCGCAGGTGCTCAGTAAAAATATGAGTTGGAGGAGTTCCCTTGGCTTCCCTAGTGGCTCAGATAGTAAAGAATCTGCCTGCAATGCAGGAGACCTGGGTTTGATCCCTGGGTTGGGNTGTTAAGGAAAGGCCTTATTTCATTTTCATGTCTATCCATCCCCTACGACCTGGCACAATATCTAGACATGTCGCAGGTGCTCAGTAAAAATATGAGTTGGAGGAGTTCCCTTGGCTTCCCTAGTGGCTCAGATAGTAAAGAATCTGCCTGCAATGCAGGAGACCTGGGTTTGATCCCTGGGTTGGGGAGATCCCTTAGAGAAGGAAATGGCTACCCACTCCAGTATTCTTGCCTGGAGAATTCCATGGTCAGTGGAGCCTGGTGGGCTATAATCCATAGGGTTGCAGAGTCAGACAAGACTAAACCAATAACACTTCATTTCACTTCCTGGGTGCCTAATAGTTAGGATTCCCGGCTTTCACTGCTGTGGCCTTGGTTCAATCCCTGGTCAAGGAACAGAGATCCTGCAAAGTGTGTGGCAAGGCCAAAAATCAGAAAAGAAATATGAGTTGGAAGGATGAATAAACTGGATGAATCAGAAAACAGGGGAACACAAGTGGCAGGCATAGTATTTGGCAGCTACAGAGTACTGTAACAAGCACATTTTGCCCATCTCTAGTGAATAATTCTAGTTCTCTGGAACTGGAATCTTCCTTCTCCACTGTAAACAATATTCATCTTCTCTCTCTCTGCCTCTCAGAATGAGATCAGTATGTGTAATGTAGATGTGCTACCTAAATTATACTTTCATAAACATGCACACAGTGTGAAAAAGCGAAAGTGTTAGTTGCTCAGTTGTGTCTGACTCTTTGCAACCCCATGGATCAGGCTCCTAAGTTCATGGGATTCTCCAGGCAAGAATACCAGAGTGGGTTGCCATTCCCTTCTCCAAGGAATCTTCCCAACCCAGGGATTGAACCCATGCCTCCTGCACTACAGGCAGATTCTTTACCATCTGAGTCACCAGAGAAGGCCAGTTCCTGCATATTAAAGAGATGGTTTAGTAGAGATTGAGTATTGGCTCTGGAATCAGATTCCCTGGATTCAAAGTCTAGCTCTGCTGCTTACTTACGTGTGAGATCCTGAGCAAGTGACTCTCTCTGAGTCTCAGGTTCCTCCTCCATAAAATGGGAAAAATTATAGTACCTGTCTCATGAAGTTGTTCTTAATACTATATAAAGTATGTATTAATAAAGCACTCAAGTTTGTACCTGGCACACCATTAAATGTTATCTGCTACTGTAATATACTATTAAAAAAAGTTCACATGAGATATCATATATTATATACATATAGTGGGATGCATATGGCATACACAGTTCCACAATAATCAGCAACTGCCACTGCGGGCAATTTTGGCCCCAAGGGGACATCTGGGAATGTCTGGAGACATTTTGGTGGTCACCAGTTGGAGGTGCTACTGGTACCTAGTAGGTCAGGCCAGGGATGGTGCTAACTATTCCATTAAGTGTAGGATATACACACAACCCAAAGGCTTAGTGAATCCAATAATGTTAACTGTGCAGGGGTTGAAAGATCATGATATAAAGTGTACACTGAAACTAATTCATAGTGTGCAGTCATAAGGTATAAACGTCAGGTGGTCATGATATGGATTTGTAGTCCACACACCTACGTATGTCCAGGACACAGTGTGTGCTATGACACACTTACATGTCATGATAACATATACCTATGTAGCATCCTGTCACATATATGCTATATATGTATTGATTGTGGCTCTCCATGTTCACGTGCCAAAGGCAAGTCTGTTGTTCAGCGGCTAAGGCCTTTAGGACTCCTTGTGACTCCATGGACTGCAGGATACCAGGTTTTCCTTTCCTTCACTATCTCCGAGTTTGCTCAAACTCATGTCCGCTAGGTTGGTGATGCATCCAACCCTCTCATCCTCTGTCGCCCCCTTCTCCTGTCCTCAATCTCAAGTCTGGGGTATTGAAAAGAATGCGGACTCTCAGAAAAATTAATGTAAACAGAGTCACAGCCTCTACTTGCTTCATCCTCATAGCTGTATAAGGATATCACACAATTTTATGAAAAACCTCTCTCAAGGTCACACAACTAGGGACAAGGTCAAATCCATAAGAACAGGAATTGGGTGTTCATCTTATTCACCAATGTATCCCCACCACCCCAAGAGTCCCTACTCCCTATTGGCCCTCAGAGAAAGAAGCCGATTCACCGCTATGCCTCAGGGCACCGATCTGTAAAGCGTGGCTGACACAAAGCAACCCTGCCGACGGCTGGAGCGAGAGATCAAACAGGACAAAAAGAAGCCAGAGCTCTCTGCAGGGTGCGGGTGGCTCGGACAATTGGGGGACCTCGCCGTCAGATGAGCTGGGCTGAGAACGAGGTCTCTCAGGTAGGCTAATTCAGGTCTGGGCGCAAACCCACCGATCCACCTAATGAAAGCCCAGCTCCCGAGATTCCCGTGACGTGCCTCCTCCACAATTTCTTCCAGATTCCGTACGCAGGGTGCAGACTCACCTCAGCGAAAACACACCAGTCATGTGGCTACAACCACACCCAATCAAAGAGCGCGCTGGCCCGCGCATGCGTAACCTCACAGGACAACGACGGCGGCCGGGAGGCGGAAGTGGAGCTTGTTGTGGCTCAAAGGGTTGCTTGCGGGGGTGCTGCTGAGGCGGTGGCGGCGGCGCTGAGGCGGTGGCGGCGCTGCCCGCCCCGGGCCTCTTTACCTCGAAGCTCGCCTCCCACCCTCGCCTGAGCCCGCCGGGGCCTTCGCCGGCCAGCGGCTGCCCTATGAGTGTGTCACTAGTTGTCATCCGCCTGGAGCTCGCAGAACACTCGCCGGTCCCCGCCGGCTTCGGCTTCAGCGCTGCCGGTGAGTCCGCGGCCTCGCCGCCTCCCCCGTGGCCCGCGCCTGGGCCCCGGGGCGCGTCCCCTCAGAGTCTGGGTCCGGGCAAGGGCCTCCGCTTCAGGAGGAAGCCGAGAAGTGGTTGGGATCCCTCTTATCCCCCCACCATCCTTGGGAAGTCTCTTCCCAGATGTCACCTGTGGGAAGTCTTTCCCGGTCCCTCCTTCCTGGTGCCTTCCCACCGGGACTTTGTTTATATTTGGCGCGTCGCTGTCTCCAACCTGGGTGAGAGCCTAGTTGTGCGAATTGATTTTCTCTAGGCTGCCGTCTCTGGGGTCGCACAGAGTCGGACACAACTGAAGCGACTTAGTAGCAGCAGCAGGCTTTGTGAAGGCAGACAGGGAATCCCCAGCGCGCTGACGGCTTCTGGTTTAATTGAATTCTTGCTTTTTGAAAAACCATCCATTTGGGCGCCCTGTAGCAGTAGTTATAATTGTAACTGAAAATGTGTACACCTCTATATCCCAGCACTGTACTAAACACTTCGTGTGCACACTTTTCTGTATCTTCATACAACCCAATTAGTTTTATGGGTGTATGAGGCTTTTACAAACTGGAACTGAAGCCCTGGGATTAAGTGCTTTACCCAGGATTATCTCTCCGTGGCAAAACTGGAATTCTATCTCGAAGAGGTGGACTTGAGAGTCCCAGTCACACAGCCTCTTCCTGGGAAATGCAGGTATGGCTCTGTTCCTTGAACCGCCGCCAGCAAGGCATCATTCATTCAAGGAGTACTTTATGAGTGCTCACTCTCTGTTGGGCTTTAGTTTTGTGCGGAAAGAGAAATGGTCCCTGCTTTAAGGGCACCAGCAATTCACTTCAGTTCATGGAGATAGATTAGGTAAATAACTACAGGATAAATGTAGAATACAGCTGTGACAAATGTACAGTAAGGGAAGGTAGAAAGCTGGAAAGGAATTTGGAAAGCTTTCATGAGAGGATGTGTTTAGTTTGGGGAAGAGGCCTGGGGCTGGTAGGGATGGTCTTGTGGGAAACTTCCCTGAGTGTGTGAATTTTTGAGCTGCAAACTAAAGATTGAATATAATTAAATAGGCTACTGAGTTCTGAAAGTTGAATTAATTGACATAAGCGACATATACATTTTTACATGGTTCAGTCATTGAGTCATTAATTTATTCAGCAAATCTTTAAAGAGCTTCCAGTGTGTGCTAGGCACTGTGATGTAAGTACTGAGGATACAGTGATGGGCAAAACAGGCTTGATCTCTCTCACATAAAGCTTATATTAAGGATATTTCTGTCAAATCTCCGAATTCATTTTTCATTTTTGTGTGTTTTAGTGATTTAAGAAAATGATCACAGTTTTTCGGGACAAGGTGGCATTAGGCTAACCCAGGTTTTTTAAGAAGACTAACCTCAAAGTTTTGTTGATTAGTGGGCTTGATGCCCTCATTTTGGGTCCAACACAATTTCACTGTACAAGTGTTACTAAAATGTTGGTTCATCTGAGCAGGATCACTATCAAAGTTCTTATCTCCTTCATTTGCTTTAAAATGCACGATTTCCATTAGGACCACCCTGCATCTCTGAGTTTATTGCCCTGGGCATTAACTGACTGTATGTACTGCAGGAGCCCCAGAGATGAGTGAGAAGGACCTTGCAAAAGGCATCTTATAGTCTTGGGGGAAGGCAGCAGAGAGAAAAAGGAAACTTGTGGATGGATACATTGAGAGTGGAAAAAGGCTTGTTTTATTATCAGATATTAATTATTCATGTATTCTTTAGTCGGGGAAATGTCTGATGAGGAGATCCAAAAGAAGACACTAGCTTCAGCTGTAGCCTGTTTAGAAGGGAAGTCACCAGGGGAGAAAGCAGCAATCATACATCAGCATCTTGGTCGTCGAGAAATGACAGATGTGATCATTGAGACCATGAAGGCCAACCCAGGTATGCTTTCCAAAACGCCAGGCTATCTTCTGTAAGGTAAACCCATGGTAGCTTGTGTTGGAGTGGTGTTTAGTGAGCCTGTGATTAAGACCTCAAGCATACTTTAGCTTTTACTGCCTGTGTTCCTTACATGAAGCTGTCAGGGTGGATTTCAGTTTCTCTAAATATTTCTTCTAAATTATTTGTAACAAGCTTGGTTGACAACTCTCCTCAGTGAGGAGAGCTGCTTAGCACATAAGTCTGTGGCAGTTCATGTTGAATCCAGATAAGCGCGTTGTGACTCCCCCCTACTTTGCCAGCTCACTGCATCCAGGGGGGTGGATATGTATTGCATCTCCAGTGTGGAGAACTGGTAGGTTGGTTTTCAAACTTTCAAATAGCCCTGAATATTTGTCCCACTTAGGAGTGCATAGCTCAGTTGGTAAAGAATCCGCCTGCAACGCAGGAGACCCTGGTTCGATTGCCGAGTTGGGAAGATCCCCTGGAGAAGGGAGAGGCTATCCACTCCAGTATTCTGGCCTGGAGAATCCTATGGACTCTCAAAGAGTCAGACACAACTGAGCGACTTACACTTTCAGGAGTGCATGATGGAAGACACCTGCCTTATTATGGTACTTCTCAATGTAAAGTCGACGTCCTTCAGTTCCTGAGAGTGTTAATGACATGAGGGCAGGGCGAGAGGGTGCAAAGAGTACTTTTCAAGTTGGGATGTCCCCAGAACTCTGCTGTTCTGTGAATGGAATTCTTAATGCAATTTCTCTTTCAAAGTTTATTCTTCTGACTTAAAATTCTCATCTAATTGGAATCCTTCCACATATTTCGTATCAGTTTATAATCTATTAACTTTTTGGTTTGTGAAAGATGGGCCAGAAGCTACAGTGGAAGAAAGGAAATCTTCAGAAGCATCCCCCACTTCACAGAGAAGTAAAGATACAAGTAAAGAAGGTGTAAATGCTGCTCTTGATTCTCCATCCAAGCAGCTTCCAGATCAGATTTCCTTCTTCAGTGGAAACCCCTCAGTTGAAATAGTTCATGGTATTATGCATCTGTACAAAACAAAGTAAGAAAATCCTTTTCTCTTTTGAGTTTGTCTGTTATTTGCCATAGGGTGGAGAAAATGTTCTTGCCCTGAAGAGAAGGATTATTTTAAGCTTTGTTCAAAGGGTTAGTACTTTCATATATTGTGTGTTAAATTCTTAGATATTTTCTTAAGAATTCTTAGATATTTATATATGGTTAAATCTCATAAATTGGGTAAAAGAGCCTTATGAATGAATCATGTAGATTCACTTGAGAGAATACCCAGGAAAATATTCCCTGAGAAGGTAGTCATGCAGGTGATTGGAAAATTGAAAGGAAGGAAGATAAAAAAGAAAAGAAAAATTCTAAGTGATCTATAACATAGTTGTAGTCTCTTATTCCCACCAAGTCTTTACTAAACAAGCTGCTAAGAAGTCACTTAATGGGTTGCCATTTCATCATATCTTTGAATTCCTTTCTGTGGTCCAAACAAGGCTTTCTGGAGGCCAAAGGAAAGGATGATTTTGCTATATAATCAACATAGCTGGGCCACCAGCTCCTTGGATAATTAGTTGCTGATTTCTTTAAAGACTGTCCTTGTCCTAAATTGTTTGCTCAGTCCCCACTGGGAAACAGAATACTCAGGTAGCCATTTTGGATTGCAGCTGTTGAAGTGAGTTTGCAGCATTTCAAAAGCAAATTGCTCACCTGAAACTACCACAACATTGTTAACTGGCTATACCCCAATACAAAATAAGAAGTTTAAAGTTTGAAGGAAAAAGCAAATTGTACTGTGGGCGGTTTTTCTTTCCCTTCTTTTAGCTATTCCAATCCAACAACACTTCCTGTAATCTTCAGAGTCACATCTTCATGGTTCAGAATTCTTCTTCCTATATTTAGAGGTCTTTTCTCTTGAAAAACCTTCAAGAGAAGTCCATAGTTAGAGTTGTTCTTCTGTTGTTATCCAAGGATGGTGATTATTGAAAAAACGAGTGAGAGCAAAACACTGCAAATTTGCCTAATGGAGGTTTATAGGCTCCGTTAGGGATAGTTATTATCTAAGGATAGTTATTATTAAAAAAACTAATGAGAGCAAAACACTGCACATTTGCTTGATGGAGGTTTATAGCCATTAAAAGCCTTTAACTGAAGATGAAAAAATATCAGTGGTGGGTATCATGTAGAACATTTCAAAGGTTACCTTAAACTCCATTGCAGATGTGTTTAAGGGGTTCTCCATTTACCCAGGTGTGTGTATTTTCCAGTAAGATAACAAACTGTTTAAATTGATTTATAAAGTATTACATTTTGTTTTTCCTTGGACATAAAAGTTGTCTGATTAGTGTTGCTTGAACTAACCATACCTCATCTATTCAAGACAGTCTAATTATTGTCTTATTAGTAAGATGACCTCCTTAAAAGAAGATGTGAGGCGTAGTGCCATGCTGTGTATTCTCACAGTCCCTGCTACAATGACCAGTCATGACCTTATGAAGTTTGTCGCCCCATTTAATGAAGTAATTGAACAAATGAAAATCATCAGAGACTCTACTCCAAATCAATATATGGTGCTGATAAAGTTTAGTGCACAGGTAAAAGTTAAGATACTAAAAATCTGTTTGCCACAGAAACTATGTTTTTGAAAAGTGTTTGATACTAGCCATGTTTAATTTACTACGTCTTGCATTTAGAAGTCTTGATATCTTCTAGAGTATTAACGTAATTCTAGAAATATTGCTGAATTCATCAGCAAGCACACAATTCTAATTCATAGCTGTTATTTTTTATAAATCAAACTGAGTGTGAAATCTAGGGTTGTATCTGTTTGTTTATCCAGTAGTAACTATTCTAGTAGAACAATAATTTCCAACCTTTCTTAACCCTGTATTGTTATTTACCATTATAAAACTGTGCCCCTGCTTCTATCATTCTCTTTTTAGTAGATGTTCTTGGGCATATTCTAGAAAATCAAATAAAATTTTTTTTTGATGATGAGGGGTTTTGTGACATTCCTTGAATTATTAAAGATGCTTTTGAGTTCTAACTGGAAATCACTGCAATAGAGAGACAAACTCTGAAAGAAGGGTGATATTTTCAGCTTTTAAAAGTATACTGTTGTATTGTAACAATCTTTAAGAAGGTTTGGCCATCCAGTCCATTTCCCTTTTTGCATTAAGCATAATTTTGCATGTGCCTCAGTTCTAAAGATGTTAGAAAGATATTCTCTTGGTTTTGTATTTTCATTCTTAGGAGTCTGTGTGTTTCTATGTGAATATAAAAATGAGGTAAGCTTTAGGTATTATGCAGGTTAATAGAGGACTACCTTGTCCATAGGTTTTAATTTGTTTGTATTTTTTAATACCTGTTAACATTTTGAAATTTCATTAGGTTGTGAAATGCAGCTTTGTCAAAGTTAGTTCTTTCACACCTCACTGATAAATAGCCTTTCTGAGTTTGCCCCAGATAAGCAGTTCCAACTTGCAGATTGGCAAAGAAATGAATGTGCCTGTACGGTCATTTGTCATTGCATCTGACCAATCACCAAGATCTGTGGATAATAGAAGCTCATGACACAATGCCCGTTTGTCACTTCCTCATGATGAAAAGCTAGAGTTGAAAGCAGTAGTGACCATTCATTGGTTGTAGGTAGAGAATTAAGAGAAATAAGAGTTGAATTGTATTTGTACCTGTTCATTGGGCCACCAGAAGAAAAAAACAAAACAAAAACTTAGTGTGGATTTCTGAGTCCAAGAGAGTACACAGTTATCTTTAACCTTTACTGCACCTTTGAGGGAGACATTTAAAAAGTATTTCAATGGCCCTGTGAGCTTAAGACTTCACAAGTTCATACTGAGAACTGAAAAGCACCTAACAGCTGCTTTCACTGACCGTCAGAACACTGTCTAAGGTCACTGAGACACTTTGCGAATAGTGGGCAAGTGGTATGTTAAATCTTTTAAATGTAATAATGAGGATAGTGATAACACGCAACCTTTATTGACTGCTTATTCTGTACCATTCACTCTGCTAAGTGCTTAATGGGCACTAGCTGATGTAAGCCTTACTATAACCCTATGAGGTAGACAGGTACTGTTGTTACCCTAGTTTTACAAATGAGGGAACCAGCTGCAGAGAGAGGTTAGTGATTTGGCCACGGTTATACAGCTAGAAATAAGTGACTAAGCTGGGAATTAAGCCCTCACTTTTAATCCCTAGGGTGTAGTCCTTGTCCAGCAGGAGTAGGATGTGGGCAAGGGAAGATACTCACTGTTCGCAAAGAATTGTGTCATGACAGTATTTCACTTATAGCTTCTACAGAATGGGCAAGGGTGGTAAGCAAGTAACACAGATAACATCATAGAAAGGGATTGGGAAAAAAATATTTGAGAATATATTAGGCTTTTTATTTAGTCTGAAGTGTATTAACCCCACAACACTAACTTGTCTAAAAACCCCATAAACGTCTCTGCAGCACATGCCACCCTTTGCAGTCTGCAGATGATGCTCTGGAAATTTTCTGCTACTCTTAATGGATTTTCTTTGTAAGATTTTATGGAAAAATCCAAATGAACTTTTTGGCCAATCCTTGTTTCTCCACTTCTGTCTTTTGACCACATGTAAGTTGCTTAAGTTGACAGGTGTTTCCTAGGACTGTAATACAGCTTTCTTAGTGCTCTCTTAAGATAGAACCCTTGACCTTGGTATCGTGAGTTGTATTTTTAATGCTAGATCTTAAGGTGTAAGGCTCATTGTATCAGGGATTTTCTAAGGCCTAAAACTACCCTCCTAGTATAGGTCTCAAAGATGTTAAATTAATATTGGGCCCCAATGAGAGTAGACTCAGTAGGCACCGATTCTGGCTCACTTACCAGATGCCAGGTTATTAGCTTTGCATGCATTAGCTCCTTGAGTTCTCTCAGATATGTCATGAGCTAGGTGTCATTCTTTTCATATTTTATAATTGAGTAAACATACATGAGTGAGTCAGTTGCCCAAGGGTACACAGCTAGTGTCAAAGAATTATGATTCAAACACAGGCAGCCTGACTCCATGGCCTGGGCAGGTAACTATATTCTTATTCCTTTCTGTTTCTCCCCAGAGAATGTTTATTAAGAACTAACAGGCCTATATTACGTCTTTTATCATTTTTTGAATCTCTGTTGGCCTCATCTTTCTTTATGCTGGAGGTGTCAGATATGTCTACAAAGTTGTACTGTGCCCTTTGATGAATTAATTTATAATTCAAAGTACAGGGAGGCAGAAGGGGGTTCAGTTTTGTAGTTCTTTGGAACAGAAAAGGACAGATAACCTCTCAATGGAGTGTGTTGGCTGATTATCACTTGTAGGCTTAGGCCAGCCTACTTTCTTTTGAGAAGTAAAAAAATATGTTCTTAGCACTAGTTGATCATCATAACAGTAAAGAAACATTGATTATAATAGATTTTTCTTTTTCTAAATTAATCCTGAGAAGAGAACAATCAAATCAAAGGACTAGAAAAAAACAGAAGCTGGGTTTCATTCAATTTGGGGCTCTATACAGTACGAGCATTTTAAATGAGTTGTTTCTTCTGTGTTTTTGCAGTTAGCTTCAGGCTTTTGTTCAGTGCATCTCAGTGCTGGGTTGAAGCAGGAACCACATGGATTTTGCTCCCTGCTCTTGTCCTTTGCATGTACAGTACCTGGCATGCATTGGGTGCTCAGTAAATATCCCAGCCAGTGGAGCTACATTTCCAATACCAAGATTTTAAAGAAGAGAGCAGTGTGTTAAAAAAAAGTATACACCTTTGGTCCAGGTAACTCCCCCAAGAAAGAAAGGATTTATCTGGGATTGAGTAGATTTTGTCACATTCCCAGCATCACACACCTTGTCCCTTCCCCTGAGGAGGCTTGGGTGCTTAGGGAGCACCTCCAGAGCTGGAGGTCTGCCCGGGTCCACTGTTCTCGGCAGCCACATCCGCAGCAGTTCTGGTGGTGACGGCGGCCCTGAAGAGCTGGCCATGGCCCACTGGCCCTTGGTGCGTGAGTCCAGTGGCTCACTGTGCTGGTTATTCATCCAAAAGCATTTCAAGACAAAGCCACTGCTCTTGAAAAATGGGAGAAGCCATTTGGGGCTGCTGCTGCTTAGTGTTAAAGACATTTATTATCCAAGAACTGACTTTTATTTTGAATTTCAAATATCCTTTACCCAATATACAGGTTATTTCCCAAAGGAAAAACCTTCCCTTCTCCACCAAAAAGTCCCTGCAGAATCTATGTTCAGAACTGGTCATCCTTCCTTAGTGGCTTAGCTCGCTTGGTCATATTAAGATAGCATAGGTAATACAAGAATCCACACTTGAATTACATCATCCAAGTGCAGACTCAATGGACATGGGTTTGTGTGGGCTCTGGGAGTTGGTCATAGATAGGGAGGCCTGGCATGCTGCATTTCATGGGGTTGCAAAGAGTCGGACACAACTGAGCGTCTGAACTGAACTGAGTGCAGTGAAAAACTACTGAAAAGCTTACAGTGGCTGTAAGATTCAAGACCCCATGAGGGCAGACAGCCAATCTCGACCTCAAGTTGATGGTGCAGCATTTCCTTTTGCAGAACACACTTCCTCTCTTCAGGCACCTTGCCTGTACTGGCAGGGCCAGAGCACTTCTCTAATGCCTGGGGCTAATGCCTGAGTGGGAGTGAAATCCACACAAGCCACAGCCTCTCAGCTGCCTCTAAAAATTGCTAAGCTTTAAAAGCTGGAATTGTCTGTTTGTTACTTCCTACTGAGGCTAGACTGGAAGATTTGATTTACTTGTGTTCTTATCCACAAATGCACATGTGCTTTCTGCGAGGGACTGATTTCCCCCGGTTTTATCTGTCTTCCACTCCAAGGGAACAAGACTGTTAGAATTTTAAAGGCTAGTTCATCTTGGACCTCTTGACCATGGCCAAGAGTTTTGCTTTTGGTATTAGGCACTAGGTTGTTAAAACCTCCTGACAGGATCCTGGTCTAACTATCATGTACTAATTACTGTTATTATTTGGCTTATTGAAAAAAAGGAATTGGCTTCTCACTCCCTACTGGTTCCACTGGTCCTCTTATTTTTTCTCACCTCTTAGATGCTGACATTTGTTTTAAAAAACTTCTCCATAGGGAATTAATTCCCTAGCAGTTTATTGGTTAAGACTCAGCACTTTCACTGCTGGTGGGCCCAGGTTCAATCCCTGGTTTGGGAACTAAGATCCTGCAAGCCCCAAGGTGCAGCCAGAAAGAAAAAAAAACTCTCCCATTTACAGTCATCAGTTATGATTTGGTTCCAAATAGAACTGACCTCAGCTGCCGTAAAAGTGCTGACTAGAGGCAAAAGGGGAAAAAAATGATACCAAGGGAAACATTGACCATTGTTGGTTTACTATGTTTTAAAATTGTAGTAGCCATCAGTTTATTGCACTTCAGTAGCTTCTGATTATTCAAATAAAACTACCACATAAATCAGAAAAAATTGTAGAGTAGGATATTGACCCGCAGGGTTCACTTAGCCTGTGAACCTCCTACCACAGATGTTACTTTTGGCAGTTGTTCTCTCTCCTAAGTATAACTTTTAAAAGCTGATGAAGAGAATAATTGAAGCCATCTTGAATAGAAAGCACATTACCACGATCGCTCTCTTAATTGTATCCCTTTCCCCCCTTGTTTACCTAGGCTGATGCAGATAGTTTTTACATGGCATGCAATGGCCGCCAGTTCAACTCAATAGAAGATGATGTTTGCCAGCTGGTTTATGTGGAGAGGGCAGAAGTATTGAAATCTGAGGATGTAAGTGCAAATAATTCCTATATTTGAAATAAATGTATCCGAATGGTCTAAAATTGAAAGTTAAGATACCTGTGGAAATGTCCAGAATTGGCCAGTCCATAGAGACTGAAAATAAGTTAGTTGCCAGAGACTATGGGGGAGAGAAGTGAGAAGTGAAACAAGCACATGGTTTCTTTTGGGGGTGACAGAAATGTTCTAGAATTAGTGGTGTGACGATTGTACAACTTTGTGAATATACTAAAAGTCACTTTAAAATGGCAAATTTTATATATGTGAATTTTATCTCAACTTTTAGAAATTGTCCAAAATATTTTTTAATAAAGAATATTATTTGTGTTATTAAAGTTGAGTATGTATCTATTCCAGATGGATGAAACTGTGCCTGGAGCCCCAAAATGAATATTTTTGTTTTAAATATTAACCCTTAATCCTTATCCTAATACTTAATTCCCTTTTGATAGCAATTTGTATCAGTAATTGCTCTGAACTCCCACCCTCCATGGGAAGCATTCCTATAACGTGCTCATTTGCATAAAGTAGTAGATCCAGCTCTGTTATACTTTTAATATTTCCTCTTTTAAAGTAGTCCTAAAGGTCTTTTCACCTTGAATTCCACTTGATAGGAATAAATTCAGATTAGATTGTTCTGTCATTAGATTAGGTAAAATAAAAATTGGCAAAGGGGACTTTCTCTGGTGGTCCAGTGGTTAAGACTCTGCTCCCAATGCAGGGGACCTGGGCGTTCAATCCTTGGTTGGGAAGCTAAGATCCCACAGGCTGAGTGGCATGGGCCAAAAAAAAAAAATGAGTCTACTCTTTTGCCAGGTGCTGTGCAAGGCCTCAGTTTTAGGAATTCCTTTCTCTAAATGAACATGGCTTCTTGAGAGATTTTCAAATATCTACTCTTCAGGGACTGTAGATGAATGTGACTTTTCTCGGTGTGTTCTTATTTATATGCCTCAATAGTCCCCTAGTTGGCAGGGCTGGGTCAGACATTGCTGTGTTAGAGGTGTTTTTTTGACCACCTGGATCCTTGTGCCCTTCACACTCTGTTCTTTCACAGCCATTAGTAATTACAACCATTTTATAAGCATTGGTAAATAACAGTTTTTAAAAGTTTCAAGTTTTGGGGGACTGCCCTGGTGGTCCAGTGGCTAAGACTGTGTACTTCCAGTGCAGGAGCCCTGAGTTTGATCCCTGGTCAGGGAACTAGATCCCACATGTCACAACTAAAACCTGCCGTGGCCAAATAAATATTTTTAAAAATAATAATAAATGAAAATTTTGAATTTTGTATCTCTCTCTACTAGAGCCTAAGCTCTGTGAGGAAAGGGACAGATTTTGTGTTTTGCAACTTAACTGAATCTGTTTTTGCTCACCGTAGTCCCACACCTAGAATAGTGTCTAGCTCACAAAGCAGGGACTTAATAAGTACGTACTAAATAAATAAAAATCACTGTTGTTGATACTATTATCACATAGTAGAAAGTGTTGAGTTTTAATTTACTCTGTGGAAAATTATTCAGATGCACTCTTGCTTTTTTTCCTTTGTGTTCTGTTATGGTCATGGGCATTTAGAGTTAGAGCAAGGAGTCTGGTAACATGAGATTCTGGCAGCAGTCTCCCTTCCTCCAGTGTCAGCACTGTGAGGACAGGGATCTTCATCTGCTTTGTTCCCCTTGGTATTCGTAGTGCTTAGCACAGTCCTGGGACTCTAGGAGGCGATAATTAATATTTGTTGCATGGATGAAAACCTCACCAAATTAGGTTGTTTTCGCAAAGCAATAATATTGAGAACATCCTACCAGGAGTCAGAGAGTATCAGGAAAACTATTGCCTTAAAAAAGAAAAATTAGAACCTGTGGATGACAGGTGAGGCTCATTCAAGGTGTTTCCCCGTAGGGCGCCAGCCTCCCTGTGATGGATCTGACAGAGCTACCCAAGTGCACGGTGTGTCTGGAGCGCATGGACGAGTCCGTGAATGGCATCCTCACTACCTTATGTAACCACAGCTTCCACAGCCAGTGTCTGCAGCGCTGGGACGACACAACGTGAGTGCAGGGGCTCATCCCCCTCCCTGTCAGAGCTCGTTATTACTCTTTCCCAGAATTAAGAACAGCCACCCCCAAGAAAGAACCACTCCCAAGTATTTGATTTTATAAACTTGGGTACCACAGCGGTGAGGAGGTCACATGGAAGGGCCTTCTGTATTTCTTCTTTGCTTTTCCTCAGTTCACATAGGGTCAGCATCTGTAGACCAATTCCTTTTTAATATGCTGACTAATATCCTTGTGGAATGTCCCAAAGCAGCATGAATCGTTCTCTCCTTCCAAGAGCCAGAGAATGAAAGGAGTGGGGGGTGGGGGAGTAAAGCTTAGCTTTTAGGCTCCTCTACTTAAAGGGCATCTAGGTCTAAAATCTTAACTTTGGCTTTCTTATCAGCGTGCTGGGCTACACCCATCTGACGTTTTGGATTTATCGTTATCGATGGCTTGGTGGCCAGTAGTAACAACAGTCACTAAATATGAGGCACACACACACCTATGGTGTCCTGTTTCCTAATACAGCACAGACCCTGTTTGTATGAAAGGGAGCACTGTGCAAAGAATTGAGGTGTAACCTGTACTTTTATTTCCTCTAGTCAAAAGTTGCTGCTCCCTTTGCAGACTGCATTGTGAGTCTTAGATAGAAAGGTAGATTGGACGCTGGCCACAAGGGTTTCCCAGTAGAGAAGATGATGCAGAATCAAATAATCACACAGATAAAGGATGTTACAAAGGAGCAACGTTGCAGCACCATGACTAGAGAATAGGGCCCTGACCCCACCAGGCTCGTCCGAGTCCGAGAGGCAGCTCTCAAGGAAGAGGAATGGGAGTTAGCCAGGTGACCGGTGGAACCCAAGAGAAGATGGTGTGGGGGAGGGGTGTACCCAGGAAGCAAAAGGTCATGTTCCAAAGCCCAGGAGTGAGGAGGGGTGAAAGTCTACAGGAGTCTCGGTTCTTTGTCCCCATGTGGCCAGCTTTCCAGAGCAGGGACCTTGTCTGGCTGTTCTCTGCTGTGCCCTCCATACTTAGGGGGAGACGTAGTGTGTAGGAGGAGCTCAGTAAATATCTCTGAGCAAATATGTAGACCCTGGCTTTCCTGTGGCTTATTTAACCAGAGAATAACTTTGCCCCGGTTCTGTAGAGTCCTTGGTCAATTCTGTGGTATCATTTAGGAGTTCTTCAGAGAATTGTCCAGGTTTAAATTTGCCTGGAATAAAGCCACTCTGAGATGTGTGCGTTCCATAAAGTGTTGGTCTGTATCTTGTGTCCATCTGCTACCCCATTTAAGTTCTGGATACTTCTTGGTTTCCCACCACTCCACTTTTACTCTCAGTAGACGTTAACTTTTTTTGGTTGCAGTGGGTCTTTGTTGCTGCATGCAGGCTTCTCACTGTGGTGGCTTCTCTTACTGGAGAGCACAGGCTCTAGGGTGTAGGTCTCAGTAGTTGTAGCACCCAGGCTTAGTTGTTCTGTGGCCTATGGGATCCACCTGGACTAGGGATTGAACCTGTGTCCCCTTCATTGGCAAGCAGATTCTTATCCACTGTGCTATCAGAAAGTCCCACATTAATTTTTGTAAAACCATAGCATTTTCACGTTTCCTCAGGGACCATCTTGTCCAGCCTCCTCGTTACTTACAGAAGAGGAGATCAAGGCCCAGAGGTGATGATCGGCATGCTTAGAGTGTCAGGACAGAGAATGCCAGAACTGGGACCAGAATTCAACCTGGGCAACCGCCTTCCAAACCATACAGTGCCTTCAGCAAGGGGGTTTTAAGCCTCTCTATAGATGGCTGGATGGCATCACTGACCCGATGGACGTGAGTCTGAGTGAACTCCGGGAGTTGCTGATGGACAGGGAGGTGTGGCGTGCTGCGATTCATGGGGTCACAAAGAGTTGGACACGACTGAGCGACTGAACTGAACTGAACTGANGGTTTTAAGCCTCTCTATAGATGGCTGGATGGCATCACTGACCCGATGGACGTGAGTCTGAGTGAACTCCGGGAGTTGCTGATGGACAGGGAGGTGTGGCGTGCTGCGATTCATGGGGTCACAAAGAGTTGGACACGACTGAGCGACTGAACTGAACTGAACTGATATGCACAGTGCTGAGAGGCAGAGAATCAAAACACAGATCCTCTTTAAGGACATTGAGTCTCCTAAGGGAGAATCACACATGTATGTGTACAATTCAAGGTAGAGATGAGAGATCGAGCTGGTTCCTCCTCTGGGTTGGTCCGGAAGGGCTGCTTACAGAAGACAGTATTGGTACCAGGCCTTGAAGGGTACTTTCTTGTCAGGGAATGACATTCTGAGAGGGTTTCCCCAAAAATCTCCTCAGGAAAATAAGGTAACAACTCATAATTATTTTTGAAGGGAAAGCAGGAAGAATTATGAACTGTTATTTTTTAATAGACAGACGGGATGATATATCATGGAGCACTAATTGTATGGTACAAATAAGTTAATTTTTATAATTTCCCCTCTTTTCTCCTTTTTGATTCTCAGGATCATACATTTCGAAAGATCATTCTGGCTCAGCGTTTAAAGTTAGATTTCAGAATTCATTTGTTGTTGTTGTTTAAATTATATTGATTTTTGACTGTGCTGGGTCTCCATGGCCACGTGGACTTTTCTTTAGTGAGGCACGGGCTCTAGGGCATGTGGGCTTCAGTAGTTTCAGCGTGTGGACTCAATACTTGCGGCTCCTGAGCTCTAGAGCAGAGGCTCAGTAGTTGTGGTACGTGGGCTTTGTTGCCCCAAGGCATGTGGGATCTTCCTGGATCAGGGATCGAACCTGTGTCTCTTGCAATGGCAGGTGGCTTCTTTTACTACTGAGCCACCAGGGAAGCCCCACTTGTTGATTTCTTATCCCACAATTACTAACAGCCACCACATGGACCGAAGGGATGACACAGAGCTAGTTCCTACCTTTGACAAGACCGCTTGCGAGATCCTACCTGCAACTTTTGTTATTTTTTCAAATTTCTCCTGTCTTCTCTTTTGATCCTAAAAAAATAACCAGACTAAATCCTTTAGTATTGTCTTGACAAACATAGTCCTTATCTGTGACAAGAACTTAGTGTTCTTCCTGCATATTTCCTTTCCTTGATTTTATTTATTCAGTTGAGTAACAGATTGATTCTAGTTATATCTTGAGCATTGGTGGTGCTAGTTCACTTAGCCTCAGCTATAACCCTCTTTCTATCATGTTTGCCCATCAGACACAAATATTCATGGCTGGCACTTACTATTACTTTGTCTTGAGTTAAGGGTTAATAGATTTTTAATAGATTTTTTTTTTCAAAAATGTTTTTAGTTTTATTGAAGTATAATTGACAGTCAAAATTGTATATATTTCTTCTTTTCCAGTCTGGATTCCTTTTATTTCTTTTTCCTCTCTGATTGCTGTGGCTAGGACTTCCAAAACTATGTTGAATAATAGTGGGGAGAGTGGGCACCCTTGTCTTGTTCCTCATTTTAGAAAAAATGCTTTCAGTTTTTCACCACTTAGGATAATGTTTGCTGTGGGTTTGTCATATATGGCCTTTCTTATGTGGAGGTATGTTCCTTCTGTGCCTACTCTCTGGAGAGTTTCTATCATAAATGAGTGTTGAATTTTGTCAAAGGCTTTCTCTGCATCTATTGAGATGATCATATGATTTTTATCTTTCAACTTATTAATATGGTGTATCACATTGACTGATTTACATATATTGAAGAACCCTTGCATCCCTGGGATAAAGACCAATTGATTTTGATGTATGATCTTTATAATGTGTTGTTCGATTCCGTTTGCTGGAATTTTGCTAGAATTTTGAGGATTTTTGTATCTATGTTCATTAGTGATACTGGCCTGTAATTTTCTTTTTTTGTGGTATCATTGTCTGGTTTTGGTGTCAGAGTGATGGTGGCCTCGTAGAATGAGTTTTGGAATTTTCCTTCCTTTTCAATTTTCTAGAAGAGTTACAGCAACATAGTTGTTAACTCTTCTCCAAACTTTTGGTAGAATTTGCCTGTGAAGCCATCTGGCTCTGGGCTTTTGTTCATTGGGAGATTTTTATTACAGTTTCTATTTCCGTGCTTGTGATTGATTTGTTCATATTTTCTGTTTCTTCCTGGTTCAGTTTTGGAAGGTTATACTTTTCTGAGAATTTGTCCATTTCTTCCAGCTTGTCCCAATTTATTGCCATACAGTTTTTCGTAGTAGTCTCTTATGATCCTTTGTATTTCTGTGTTGTCCATTGTAACTTCTCCTTTTTCATTTCTAATTTTATTGATTTGCGTCTTCTCCCTTTTTTCTTGGTGAGTCTGGTTACTGGTTTGTCAGTTTTATCTTCTCAAAGAACCAGCTTTTAGTTTTATTGATCTTATATGAAGTCTAGAAAGATAGTACTGATGATCCTACGTGCAGGGCAGCAGAGGAGACACAGATGTAGAGAACGGACTTTTGGACACAATGGGCTAAAGAGAAGGTGGGACGATTTTAGAGAACAGCATTGAAGCATACCATTATCATATGTAAAATAGATAGCTTGTGGGAGTTTGCTGTGTGTCGCAGGGAACCCAAAACCAGTGCTCTGTGACAGCAGGTGGGCTGGGCGGCACGAAGGGAGGGACAGTTGTATACCTATGACCAGTTCATGTTAATGTATGGCAGAAGCCATCACAATATTGTAATTAGCCTACAATTAAAAACAAAATATAAATAATTTAAAAATTGTATTTAAGGTGTACAACTGGATGACCTGATATACATCAACATTGTCAAATACACATCACAACCAAGCAAGTCAGCCTGTCCCGTCACTTCACACCTTTACCATTTTACTTTCTTTTCTCTTTTTTACTTTTCTTTCTATTTTTGTTTTATGGTGAGACCACGCTCTGCCGTCTAGTAAATTTCAGGAACACAATACAATATTGTCAGTTACAGTAAATATTGATGTACACCAGTTCTCCAGAACTTACCTTGCATAACTGAAAGCTTGTAACTCTTGACCAGTATTTCCCCATTTCCCCCTTTTCCCAGCCCTTGGTAGCCACCTTTCCTCTCTGTATATCTATGAGTTTGGCTTCTGTGCCATGTTTATTGGCTTTTTGTAAATTGAAACGGTACTCACAAAGCGCTGATACCTTCTTCCAGGTGAACTTCATTGTATGATAAAAATGTCATATGCATTTCATGAGTACATTAACATTTTTATTTTAATATAGTGAAATTTACTACAAATTTAATTTCAACTCTTAGGAGCAACCTTGAGAGGACAAGGGTACCTATTGGATGATGTAAAACTTTAGGAAGTGGAGATAAGGTAGATTGCAAGTAAAAATACATTATGGGTAACCAGACATGAAAAAAATAACTTGTCTCAAGTCTCTAATTGTAATCTGTAAATATTTAGTTCTTTGATTACCTAAGCTTTAGGCAGAAGAGTGGAAAAAGATATGGGGCATATCAAGATTTCTCCCTTTTCTTCAGCTTTATCAAGATCTTTTTTTTTTTTTTTTCATTTTGTTTGAGAATAGCTCGGAAGTGTTTGTCTTTTGAATGATAGCCTTAGTTGTTATAAAAAATATTATGTAAGAGAGGAGTATATTAAATTGAACTTTTGACTTTGGGGTCCTGTAACAGCTGTCTTTTACATTTAATCTGTGTCATTTTTTTTTTTTGGTGCCCTTTATAGATGTCCTGTTTGCCGATACTGTCAAACGCCAGAGCCAGTAGAAGAAAATAAGTGTTTCGAGTGTGGTGTTCAGGAAGTAAGTAACAAGTGGTGGAAAATAATAATGTACACAGCTTTAATTGTCTGGGATTTTCTTCTGCCCATTGTGACTTAAATTCTTTTCAATTCTTTTTGAGAGAGATTTTTTTTCTCTCTCTGTTGAGGATCAGGCCAAAAAAAAAAAAAAAAATTAAAATACACAAACTATTTTACTCCTACACAAAATACTTTATGCTTTCATTCTTTGGTGTTGGAAAAGGCTGAGATTTTTGTTGATAAATTATTTTTCCTTGTTGTTGACATAGAGTTCCATAGAATGCAGGGTGAAAAACTTAATTGACCCAGAAAAGCAGCCTTGCTGGGTGTTTTTAAAAAATATTTATTTATTTGGCTGCACTGGGTCTTAGTTGCAGCACTCAGGCTTAGTTATTAGTTACTCAGAGACATGTGGGATCTTAGTTCCGTGATCAAGGATCCAGCCTGAGGATCCTGCATTGGAAGGTGGATTCTTAACCACTGGACCACCAGGGAAGTCCCCAGGTTTGAATACTGCTGCTACTGCTGCTAAGTCGCCTCAGTCGTGTCCGACTCTCTGCGACCACAGAGACAGCAGCCCACCAGGCTCCCCCATCCCTGGGATTCTCCAGGCAAGAACACTGGAGTGGGTTGCNGGTGGATTCTTAACCACTGGACCACCAGGGAAGTCCCCAGGTTTGAATACTGCTGCTACTGCTGCTAAGTCGCCTCAGTCGTGTCCGACTCTCTGCGACCACAGAGACAGCAGCCCACCAGGCTCCCCCATCCCTGGGATTCTCCAGGCAAGAACACTGGAGTGGGTTGCCATTTCCTTGAATTTGAAATAATTTGCATAAGTTTGAATAAGTCTCCTTATTCAGAACTCCTGTAGAAACATCTCTAAATCTCATCCCACGTCAGGCCCCTCATACACCCCAGTGTCATACACCTCATACATCAGGTCATGTAATTTTACATCACTAATGAAGACCTTACCTCCTTCCTGGCAGAACCTTTGGATTTGTTTAATATGTGGCCACATAGGATGTGGACGATATGTGAGTCGACATGCCTATAAGCACTTTGAGGAGACCCAACACACGTATGCCATGCAGCTCACCAACCATCGAGTCTGGGACTACGCTGGAGGTGAACACTACTCCTGTTTTCTAGTTTGGAGTCATTCTATCTGAAAACATCTCTGTCAGAACCTCTCTACTTCCTTTCTCACAGCTTGAAATCTTCCTGACAGCTATAGCAAACTCCAGTTCTCATGGTGGCCCATAGGGCCCTGTGTCATATGTGAATGGCCTGCATTGCCCAGGTTAAAGAGAGTTAATACACTCCTACCCTCTCACTCTTTTTTTAAAAATTCAAGTGATTTAAACCACTTTTAAAGAAATATTGCACAGCATTTAACTTGGATCTGTGAAAACAAAAATTTTGTCCAAGTTAAAGGTTTATAGAGACCCTTTTCATTCTGAAAAACCATGCCTTGGTTGACTTATTCTTTTCTTTAGATAATTATGTCCATCGACTGGTTGCAAGTAAAACAGATGGAAAGCTAGTACAGTATGAATGTGAGGGTGATACTTGCCAGGAGGAGAAAATAGATGCCTTACAGTTAGAGGTAAGATATTATTAATCACTAAATATCTACGTCTACTGCTTTTTACTATTCTAACTTGAAAGGTTGTTTGGGCTTTAATTTTTCCATTTGCCCGCTATGTTAGCTTTTGTTTTAAAGATCTATATTGCTCTGAAGGATTCTTAAAATACTTTTATTTCATCTGATTTTCTTCTTTGGAAATCTGAAGTTTCATTGAGCCTTATAATTTTCAACATTATGTTCCTAGTTGTCTCAGATTCATTATTAGGGTTATCCTCTATAGCTGTGATAAAACTAGAAGTTAAGAATCTTCCTGTTGGCATCACAGTAGCAGTTGGAAATGGAACAAACTTGGTCAGGATGAGGAGTCCCCAATAGCATCTTTCCATGCCGAGAAGCTTTTTTGTATATGTTGACTTGACACTTAGTAATTGGATAAAGGTAAAGCCTTATATAGATAAAAGCATTTTTGGATATTCACATAAGTGAAGAAACAACAAAATTCGCACAGTTGGTGGTTTTTCTCATAGCAGTAAACTTTATATAACTATAAACTTGATGTAAATTTTATATTAAGGAAGGAAAAGTTTAACATGAGTGTTATTTTATATAAATTTCAAAACAATTACTTTAAAAACAAATACCTTAACCATTGGAGGAAGTGGACATTTGAAAACTTGCTCAACTCCAGGTGTTTAAAGTCAGTGAAATGGCCTAAAATAGAGCTGAAGTTGTTACCATTAATATATTGTATTGACATGAAAAAAGTTCCAATCTTTAGTGTTAAGTTTATAGTAACTCTTACAAACTAAGTATGTTCATTCAGTGAATACCTGTAGAGGGTTGCTGTGTGTCAGCTACTCTTCCATGTGCTACTCTTCCATTTAACTTAGCATTAAATGGACTCCCTTCCCTCCTGGAGCATACACTCTAGTGACATACATTCTCCCAAATTGTCCCTTCTTTCTGTGGCCTGCAAACATGAGTAGATCTCCAGTCTCCTGGAATGATCTTTTCCAGAATACAAAATGTGATCTTGCCGCTCTTTGGCTCACATTTCTAGATGTTATACCCCAGAACTCTGCATAGGCCCCAGCTCACCACACCCTACACTCTAGCCTCACTGGCCTTACTTCATGGCTGCGATAATCCTAAACGTCCACAGCATCACATTTCTCTGGAATCTTTCTGTCTCCTCCTCCTGTCTGTCTGTCAAGGTGTCAAGGGTCCTCTCAAATCTCACCTTCTGTCAGAAATCCTATTGGATCCTACTGTCATAAGCCATGTGTCCTTTCTCTGTAGTTACACAGCACTGTTCATTCATTCATGCACTTGGGTAGCAAACTTTTCTTGACATCCAGGATGTGCCAGGCACTGACAACGCAAAAATAAAGATATAGCCTTGCTTTCAAAGAGTTCACAGTCCAGTCAAGGAGAGAGCCTGGTAAATGGCTGATTAAGTGCTAATGTCATAAGTGCTATTAATGATAGGCACAGTGGGAGCCAAGAGGGGCAATTAACCCAAGCCTGGAAGTGATAGGGACAGCTTCCTGAAGGGGTAGCTGGATGAGCTGATTTGAGTTATACTCGATTTAAAACCATGTGGTTCTTCTTGAAGCCAGCTTGAACAGAAACAAGGGTTTTTTAAATTGTACATTTCTCTATTTGTCCCTAACTAGATTGATTATAAGCCCCCAGAGGGGACTGAAGTTTAATTATCATCTCTGTGTTCCCCTAATTTATTGGGTAGAGTGGAACCAAGGTGTAATATACATTCTGAATGTTCCTCTTTCTCTTCTTCAGGTCATTAAAAATCAGGTTTTAATTGACTTTCAGAGACTGACAACAGTAACTTATGTTTTGGTGTCCATTTTCTGTGTTTTTGTAGTATTCATATTTACTAACAAGCCAGCTGGAGTCACAACGAATCTACTGGGAAAACAAGATAGTCCGGATAGAGAAGGACACAGCAGAGGAAGTAAGTTTCTTGTTTGATGACTGCTGAAATGCCACATGCTAGGACAGCCTGCTGGTGGGTGGGAGAAGGCAGAGTACAGGGGAAAAGGGATCTTATAATCTTTCTTTTTAGTCTCATCTATAGGTAGAGAGCTGGTTTACCTCTAAAAAAGAAACCTTTGTTTTACGTCAGTTAAATCTCAACAAAGGTGGAGGCTAGTAAGGGTAGAAAAAAAAAGATTTGGAATCTCTTGGCTCACTCCAGTGACCTAACTCTTGATCAAGGTTCCAGTAAACACCTGACTTGCCATTATACTGGAGACTTAGCCTCTGAAGGCTGTATCAGGAAACAACTTCCAGACAGCAATGAGAGTGAAATTAGTCAAAAAGAGGAAAAGGAAAAAGAGACAAAAATACACTTACTGCAAATGTAATCAACTAAGCATAATTGAAGAGAAGGGAAGTGGACATATATTCTCACCTAGGATTAGTAAATCAAGATTTTATTGTGTGCTGACCCCTGCACACAATCTTATTGTGTGGTGAGCCCTATTCTATACTAAGTTAAGGAAGAAATCAGACACTTGGTATGTACTTAAAAAAAGAAGCCTTTTTGGCTTCTTTGGATTTAAAGCCTTAAGTATTTTCAGGTTGGGATGTTGTTTGTTTGTACTCAGTCAGGTTTTCTAGTGGCTTGTGCAATTCCATTTAAAAAATAGAAGTATGTGCATGAGGGTTTGTAATTTGAGTCAGCCAAGTGGTTTGTCAACTTGGGAACAGCTGCTTTGGGGAGCTGAGTATGGGCTCCTAAGGCAACAAGATGGTGCTTTAAAATTGAAGGGAATAAAATTAGGCAGAGATGCTAGAGTGGTCAGCATGGCACCTTGTTGGTCTCAGGCAGTGGTTTTGAAAATTTAACAAGATAATCCTTTAAAGAAGAGGCCATTCACTATTCCAGTGGGTAGAAGAGAAAAGTGATGTGATTTGGCAGAAGCCCAGCCCAGAGTGGCCCAGAGCTCCACCAACTTGGTTTTCCCTTTGTCTCCAGCATGTACAAGGAACCCTGAGGGTACCAGAGAAAGGAGTTTGAAAACCAGTGAGCACCTGAGTGTTCATCTATAACTGGGGCTCTGGGAACCATTCTCAGGATCTAGGGACAATGATTCCCTTAGTCTTAAATAAAGGCTTTTAAATTTAAATCATTGATTTAAATGGTTATTTTAAAAATGCTTATTTTAGTGACTTTGTGAATCTCCACCAGTAACTGGGTCTTCAGATGGGGGAACTACAGAGCCCAATATGGGGCTCACTTCTGTGGTAGCTGGTATTATCCTAGAGCTTAGCAGGCAGGGCCAACCTGTCACTTTATGCCCAGCTCAAGGGTCCCAGTTTTTGAACATGCGTACAAATGAGAGGAAATCAGGTCTCTTTCATTAAGGCATAGTGTGTGCATGGTCAGTCGTGTCCGAGTCTTTGCAACCCCATGGACTGTAGCTCACCAGGATCCTCTGTCCATGGAACTTTCCAGGCAAGAATACTGGAGTGGGTTGCCATTTCCTATGCCAGAGGATCTTCCCGATACAGGGATCGAACCTGCATCTCCTGTGTCTCCTGCACTGGCAGGCAAAGTCTTTACCCACAGCAGCACTTGGGATGCCCCCAGCTTTACAATAATCTCTCTCAAGAAGTTCATGATGCAGTTCTTACAAGAACCTTCTAAGCAATGGCAGTGCCTTTCTAGAGGGGCTTGATTGGAGTCCACATGGGAAGGCGGTACCTCTGACAGCACTCGAGAGGCAGAGCAGGGGTCGCTGCCACTCGGTGTGAAGTTTGGGTCTCCGCAGGAGGGGCACCAGCAATGCCATGCAGCCTCACTGAGTTTTTCGATGAGCTGTCCCAGTGTGACAGCTTTGTACAGACCCTTGAGAACTTAGCTCACGGTCCTCTCTGCCTTTTAAGATTCTTGAGGATTAACTGCATGCCCATGGAAAGCAAATCAGAGGGCAGGAAAACTAAAAATGTGAAACTGTGTTTACTTCTAGGTAGGGATAAGGTGGCGGCCAAGGCAGCCCTAAATACAAAGCTTGGAAAGGATATTTTGTGTTCTAGTAAAAGAGATCAGTTAATGGGTGATGTCAGCCTTTTGTTCCTGCCTCTGTCCTCCTCCTGACCAGTCCTCTGTCTGTTGTCACGTCCAACAATGGTGCACGTGCAAAGAGAAACAGTGATTATAAATTTCACGGGCAGAGATTCTTGGTCATGGGACTCAGAAAGTTAATGTAGGGGAGCAGAGGGCTGAAGATTGAGATTCACTGTGGACTTCTATAATAACTATTCTNGTGCACGTGCAAAGAGAAACAGTGATTATAAATTTCACGGGCAGAGATTCTTGGTCATGGGACTCAGAAAGTTAATGTAGGGGAGCAGAGGGCTGAAGATTGAGATTCACTGTGGACTTCTATAATAACTATTCTAGTCCCTCGCTGCCTTAGGTAGTGCAGTTACTGCAGCGTGAGCAAAGTCTGTTCTGGAGAATGAAGCTCAGACCCATTTGAAGGTTCCTAGTTTTAGTGGGCCATGTATGAAGAGCGTAGAGTAGGTCATCTATACAGGTGAATTCTCTTAGATACCACTTTTTTTCTGAAATTCCCTAAGTGGTCCGGTGCTTAGGACTCTGCAGTTTCACTGACAAAGGGGATGGGTTTAATCCCTGGTCGGGGGAACTGAAATCCCACAAGTTGCATGACACAGCTTAAAAAAAAAAAAGATAAATCTTTTCTTTTAAGCCTCTAGCTCCATATATAAATTGCTGTTTTCCAGCTATAGATTGTGAATTGAGTTTGGTGGGCCACAGCTGGTATTTTTATTAAACAGCATGGGATAGATTGATCAGAGTGAATCACATTTAATATTACTTTCTGAAACTTCTGTTTCAGGAGTGTGTGTGTGTACAAAGTGTTTCTTACTGTGGGCTAATGGTCAGAAATGTTTTTTAAATCACTAGTTTAAACCATCATAACATTTGTCTCTAGCAATATTAAAAACCTTTTTGAGGTCACTTAGTATTTTTCATCTTGATTTAAATGTGTTTGGCTTATTGTCTTTAGTCACCAAAACATTGGTTTGGTTTCTTTTGATGGTTATTTCTGTCCTTTCCAGTTTCCCTGAACTGATTAGAGTAACTTTAAGAGAAAAAGGTCAAAAGGATCTCATGTTCTTATTTTAAAAACAGTATTGAGGAGAAAATTAATACTGAATAGAATTAGAGTAATTTGAAAGCTATTTTTATTTTTATGACATAGAACTTTTAGAAATCTCCTTTTAATTGCATGTTCTTCCAACTTAATAATGTTGGCTCTAAAGTTAATTACTACAAAGCAGTTATTCTTATTTTTTTTAAAAAGAGGGAGCAGTGCAGTTAGAGACCTGCTAGGCAGGCCATATGGCAAATGTTGAAAAAGAAAGCGTTAAAAGTAGTGATCTTTTTTCTGGCACGATGGATGTTGCATGAATATATGCCGAGAGTTTAGATCTTGCCCA
Source organism: Oreotragus oreotragus (assembly GCA_006410675.1). NCBI lineage: Eukaryota > Metazoa > Chordata > Mammalia > Artiodactyla > Bovidae > Oreotragus > Oreotragus oreotragus. The sequence goes on along the minus strand of SJYX01011109.1, from coordinate 46,971 downwards.
GAGGTCACTTTTCCTTTGTTACTGAGCTTTGACCCACTGTCTGGTGCAGAGAGAGTTTTAGAACTTGGCTTTGAACCCAGACTTGGGGTCCAGTCCTGGACTCACATCACTCTAGCTGGGTGACCTTGGGGTGTATTGCCTCACTTTTCTCAAGCCTCAGTTTCTGTAAAAAGTTTATACACCTAAGGCATAGGCTTGTAATAAAGAATAAATGGAAAAAAAAAAGGGAATAAATGAGATACTACCTATAAAACACCTAGCCAATGCCTGAGCCATAGGGTTTAAACTCTCAGTCACTTCCATTTCCTACTATTAATAGCCCATGACCCACCTATCTTCTTCCTGTCTTTAGACCAGTGGTGTTGAGGCATACGTTTTTAAGACAATGTAATATGAATTCTTTCTGTAAATTGCCTTTATATAAACTCAATAAAATAAGAACTGCTTATGTTGCATGTGACTTCAGAGTACATGAGAATATTAATAATGAGTTTGGAGGGGAAAGAATACCAAACAGCTAGAATCACCTGTTACAAGTACCTTTGGATTATTTGGATAATACAGTTGACCCTTAAACAGCATGGGTTTGAACTGCACTTACATGTGGATTTTTTTCAACGGATGCCTACTGTAGTACTACAGGAACCACAAATGGCTGAATATACAGATGAGAATCTCAGATACAGAGCGCTGATGATAAAGTTATACTTGGATTTTCGACTTCAAGGAGGGTTGAGTTCCCTAACCCCCATGTCATTCAAGGGTCAAGTGTACTTTTAGAATATGATCTCAAGAGGTAAAAAACAGTAGTGAGTTAAGAATGGGAGATTCTTGTCCTACACTACTAATAGGAAAGTAAATTGGTGCAGTCACTATGGAAGACAGATGGAGGTTCCTTAAGAAAAATTAAAAGTAGAGCTACCATATGATCCTGCAATCCCACTCTTGGAAATATATCTGAAAAAGACATAAACTCTAATCAGAAAAGATAAATGCATCCTAGTGTTCATAGCAGCACTATTTATAATAGCCAATACAAATAGAAGAAACCTAAATGTCCATCAACAGATAAATAGATGAAGATGTGGTACATATATACAATGGAATACTACTCAGCCATAAAAAAAGAATGAAATAATGCCATTTGCAGTAGTATGAACGGACCTAGAGATTATCATATTAAATAAAGTAAGTCAAAGAAAGACAAACATTATATGATTATCAGTTACATCCAAGTCTTAAAAAATAATACAAATGAATCTATTTACAAAATAGAAACAGGCTCACAGATATGGAAAACAAATTTATATTTACCAAAGAAGATGGGAAGGGGAATGTGGAATTAACTGATAGACGCTACTATATTAGAAATAGATAAGCAACAAGGATGTACTATATAACACAGGGAATCATATTCAACATCTTATAATAACCTATAATGGAAAATAATCTGAAAATATATATGTATAACTGGATCACTTTGCTGTACACATGAAACTACCACAATATTACAAATCAGCTACATTTCAATTAAAAAAAAAAAAAGAATGGGAGGTTCTGACAAAACCATCTCCTGCTCTGTAGCCTGAAGCTCTTTACCTTCTAGCAGTTTCACTCAACATTCAGTAGCTTTTGATCCCTCTTTATCCTGGTTGAGAGAAATGGTAGAAAAAAGAGAGTTCTCAAAATATTTACTTCTGTTGCAGAAATTCTTTCAGATAATGGTCTTACCTTTCCTAAGTTTGGTTTGTCAAAGTTAAAGACAAGTAGTCGGGAGGTGAAAATTGTAAAGTTAGCCCCAAAGGCCACACAGCTTTGTCTTTGAAATAAAACTGATCTCTGTTTACTATTTCAGATTAACAACATGAAGACCAAATTTAAAGAAACAATTGAGAAATGTGATAATCTGGAGCACAGACTAAATGATCTCCTGAAAGAAAAGCAGTCTGTGGAAAGAAAGTAGGTATAACTGACCTGTTCTCTTAATTAGCTGTTTTATTCTAACAGGCTCCATAAACAGAGAATCTCCTTTATTCCCATGGACACACACTCATTACTGTCAAGTGTGTGTGTATGACCAAGTTTTCAAGGGTCTCCCTGTATATGGAGCAGACCTACTGTGACTTCCTGTTTACGAAAAAATTCAGTGTTTCATGCCAGATGGATGTCGTGTGGAATACAGGGCTCTCCCCTGATGACAGTACTTATGCTTGCACAAGTGTCTCCAGTTTTTGCCTGTAGAAGCTATCTCCCTTTGCCCAGAGCTGCTCTGAGCTGTGGTGACTGAGAAATGGCAGTTAGGAAAGACACATCTAAGCTGGAGATGGTGTGTCTTCTGGCTTTGCTTGGGAATTAAAGGCCAAAGATACTGAATATGGAGAGAAAAGCTCATCAACAACGTGGCAAGAACATTCTCTACTAATATTATTTGGGAAGATAATTGCTATTAAATGAAACTACTTTTCTAGCTTAAGTTAGACTCACAAAAATAATTGGATTTTTTTGCCTCCAGACAAATGGATAAAAAATAAAGGGGATAATTGTCCCTTAAGAAAGTTTTTTGGTTTGTGTTTTTTTAATCTTTTATTTTGGAATAAATTTAAGGTTTAAAAAAAGGTTGCAACGACAGTTCTAAGGATTTCCATACACCTTTCACCTGTTTTCCCCCATAGCAAATAACTGGATATTTTTAGTAGTGTGGGGGTGTGTGTATGTGGTAAAATCTGTGTTACACAGATTTTGCCATATTAATCATTTTAAGTATACCAGTCAGTAACATGAGGTGTCTTCACAGTGTGCAACTATGACTCCAGAATTTTTCATCACTCCAACAGAAATTCATCATCAAAGGGGTTAACTGTTGTGAAAACAACACTATAACATAAATAAAAATTAAAATTAAAAACTTGTATACTTTCAGTGCCCTAACTAATTGAACTGTTGCAAATAATTTAAAAGTTAAAACTGAAAGTTTTCTTTCACTCCCAACCTCTAGGATCTAATGCCTAATGATCTGAGGTAGAGCTGATATAATACAAAAAGTGCACAATAAATGTAATGTGTTTGAAACGTCCTGAAACAGTCCCTCCCGTCCCCCCTCACTTCCTGGTCCATGGAACAACTGTCTTCCATGAACTCAGTCCCTGGTGCCAAAAGGTTGGGGACCACTGATCTAGAGGTTCTTAATGGCACCAGTGAATACTTCTTGTCCCAGCTCTTTTACTGTACCTGTATAAACATATCACATACATCTTTTTTCTACAAAAATTGAATAATATTAGGTATTCTGTTTGGTAAAATATTCTGTTTGGGAGGTTTGTTTGTTTTTTTTCCTTTGGACTGGCACACCTAGATCTATACCTTGTAACATGTATGAAAATCATAATAATTTTAACCAGCTCCCCTTGATGGACATGTTTTACTACTATAAACAATGTTGCAATAAGCACCTTTCTCCATATGTCATTTAGTGCCACCCTGAATATTTTATAGGATGAATTCTTGGAAGTAGTATAGCTATGTCAGAGGGCGGGTGAAATTTTAATTTTCATAGATGTTGCCAAGTTGACTTCCATTGAGTGTGTATCAGTTCACACTCCAGTGCTACCATGTGGGAGTGCCCCTTTTTCCCACATCTGAGCTCTCTGACATTCTGATACATAAAATGGTATTTCAAGTGGTGTTTTAATTTGTCATTCTTCACTTGTAAGATTGAGCATCATATAAGGCACTCCCTCTTCTTGAAGACTCTTCTCCAGCAAATGCAGTGAGGTCAGAGCACTTGACTCTTTAAGAATGTCACTTTTCCTCATAACTTCTTTATCACAGTTATCATCTCTAGGCCACTCATGCAAGCAATACAGAGAAGCAGTAGACATTTTACCATGAATCACAGAATAGTTTCTGCTCTTGAAAGATCTCTGATCCTTAAATATTGTTCTGAAGCTACACTTGAGGTAACTGAAGCAGAATTCTGATTTCAGGTGGCTGTTGCAGTGGCAGCAGACCCCTTGGCCATGGGAGGGAGGGGTTTGCCGTAAGTGGATTCTGAGGTCATGTTCTCTGTTCAGTCCCAGAGCAGAAAGGGGACTCTGTCCGCAAATGGAAAACGTGCATTGTCTCCCTTTGTTTTTGTGACAGGTGCACTCAGCTAAACACTAAAGTGGCCAAACTCACCACGGAGCTCAAAGAGGAGCAGGAAATGAACAAGTGTTTGCGAGCCAATCAAGTCCTCCTGCAGAACAAGCTGAAGGAGGAGGAGAGGGTGTTAAAAGAGACCTGCGACCAGAAGGACCTGCAGATCACCGAGATCCAGGAGCAGCTGCGGGATGTCATGTTCTACCTGGAGACGCAGCAGAAAATCAACCACCTGCCCGCTGAGACCCGGCAGGAAATCCAGGAGGGACAGATCAACATTGCCATGGCCTCAGCCTCCAGCCCCCCGTCTTCTGGGGGCAGTGGGAAGCTGTCCTCCAGGAAGGGCCGCAGCAAGAGGGGCAAGTGATCTTCAGAGAAGTGCACTTCCCCAGGACTGTTCTCCCTGGCACAGCGAGGGCGTGCTGGGGCCTTCAGCTAACTATGGGGGTGGACCCTGAATAAGTATAAGTCAGGATCAAGCCACAGTTGTTCAGATCTTTCATTTGCTAGCGTGTGGTGTAACGACCGTGGAGGGGTGACAACCAGGAGAGTTGAGGGAGACAGGCAAAGGTGGCTGCTTTTCTCAACCATGATAGTTCACTAACCTCAGACATTCTGATGACCATTTTGCCTTCCTACTTGATAGACGCTCCCAACGCTGCTGTGCATTTTTCCGTTGTATTTACTGAGTTGGTGTATTTGACTTTCAGTTCTGGGGTCAGTTAAGAGCTTGGATTTTTTTGTGTCCCCTGAAAGGTAATATTACCTCGTCCTAAGGCACCAAACCTGCCAGAAGTCACAGCAGTTGATAGAGAGAGAGGCTCCTGTTGCCCACTAAGGATTTATGAAAACACCCTAGAATTAGTCTCATATCATTGGCATCACTTCTTGCCTCTGGGGAATTGAAGAAATAGTTAAATGTTATATGAAAAGAGGCTAGGTTTGTAAACCCAGCACTGGCTTGTCACCAGCAGCCATCTCCTCTTGCTCTAGGCCTCGCCAGGAAAAACAAACAGCCCCTGGGCAGACTGAGTGGACCCAGTGTAGAAAAAATGGTGACGTCCCCACTTAGTTTATTTTTGATGCCTCCACAGCTCATTATGAACCTCAGAGAAGGAGGCTTAATTTTTGCTTTAAGACTCAAATCTCAGTGGATTTCCTAGCATCCAGCAAGAATAAACAGGCAGATTTATCATCCATGTGAAAAGGTATGAGCAAGGCCTCTGACTGGCTGACTGTATTTTGTTGAGATCAGTATTTTCTGAGTGTTTACAAAAAACTGGGCTACGTGTTTAGGTTGTGACTAGAAGGAGCTTGGGCAGATCTGTAGTTATGCTTTAAAGATATATCCAAAAGGCTGTTGCTAAATTCAAAAATTAGAATTTTAACAGAGGCCCCTTTAAAACAGTCATGTAATGCTTATATGGGCCAACAGAAGGTCTATGTACTTTTTATAGAAACAAAAATGTCAAGAAAAAAAAAATCTCGCAATATGTGGTAATTAAACAAAATTAAAGTAAGACCTGTGTTGGAATTTAGCTTCCAAAAGAGGTAGCTGTATAGGTTAACAAGACACACTGTTAAATGACGGATTTTCTTTTCTGTTTTTATAATTAGACAAAGTTTTCAAATGATCACACTTCAGAACTGGTTTTTAGCCTATGATTAGACGTCATCCTCCAGAAGTCTTCATGTCACCTGTTCACACACCAAGTGTATGGCTAATCACCATGCGTTTCTGTGGGGTCTGCCACAGCATTTCCCAAAGAACCTTCTCTGTAACTCTGCAACATGAATGTACTCAGACATTCTCAATTTTTTCTTAGGGCAAACCAATTCCACCAGTCCCCCTTGGATTTATATATATATATACACAGGTATCTTAAAAGTGGGAATGGGAAACCTAATTCTCTTTCCTATAGAGATTCTATTTTATTTAAAATCTATTTTTACACTAGTTAGAATCCTGCTTTTTGGGCCAAGTACTTGTCGTGCATGTCTGACCTTGCAGAAGCTGGGGTCGATCGTAGCATACTAATTAAGAGAATTAGAAGTAGTTGACAAGCTTGCTTGCTCCTCATTTCTCTGTGATCACCTCTTGTCAAGCAGCTCTACCACCACTGGGAGAACAGAGATTTTTCTCAGTAAAGGTGAGATAAACACTCTGAAAGGCTGTGCCCAGAGGAAGGAGCAAATAGGCAAATGTTTCCAAACTACTTGAAGGTTAAAAAAAAAAAATGTTCCAAAAAGAAATCTTGTCAAGCTATGTAAAGAAAATGTTTAAAAAAAACAGTCAATGAGTCATGTTTGAATTTGACAAAATTACATAAGGTAGAAACTCTTAGTGTTTTCTGCAGGATGGAAATGAACCACTTAACATATCCATACTACCTTGAACAATGAAACTGCATTAAAATAACCAAACTTGGAAATGATTCTGCCACGTGTGAAATCTGTCTCTCTGGTGGTTATTTTGCTTGGGGGCTTGTACCTGAATCATCTAAGAAAAAGTAACTGAACCAGATGGAGAAGAAGGTTCTCTGAATTGGGAGGTTGGGTTAAGAGAAGACCCAGATGCACCATTCTCTTGCAAACTATGGTAAAAAAAAAAAAAAAAAAGTCAATTTCTACACCCAAGACTTTTTTCCAGGCCCTCTACAGAGCTAGGGTGGTTTTGTTTTTGAAAACTGTCATAAATGTGACTCGTTCAGGATCCACTGTGTAAGATAAACCACTGAAGTGACTCCGCGCTCCCTACTTGCACAGTGAAATTGCTATCGGCTGAAAAAGGGATTTAAACAGCCAGTCAGTAAGAATGTGGAGAACTTGGCAAATCACAAATGAACAACCTTCTGTCACTACATGGAAACCCCTCTCCTGGTACAGTCAGGGTACACAAGCTACAAATACTACCCGTAAGATTTGGCTGCTGTGTATGATGCCACATTGCTTGGGCTGGTGGCAGATTTTGGCTCATTGAGATAAAGTCCATGGGCTAATCTGGAAAAGAAAAGTCACTCTTAAAACATTTGAGGAAAGCTATTTTGTCTCCTCCAGAATAAACCTGATTTAACTCTGTTGCAGTGATTCTGCTGTGTTACTTCCCTCTTGGCAGCAGAAGGGAAAATTTTCAGGAACTTTTCTTGAGATCTAGCTCCTGTTCTTTAATGGCGCTGGGGAGTACATCTAAACCACCCAGAGACCTGGCCGGCATCTGAAGCAAGTTCAGGAAGCCACCGTGTTCTCTGGCAGGCCTTTGCTGCTGGCCAGTCTTCATTCTTGCCTGTGAAAATTCCTGAAATGGGAGTCCTAGAATTCTCTAGTGGCTACACCAACAGACGCAGCTTTTAAAGTTAAGATTTTTAAATGACAGAGTAAAGTCATAATAGCCTGTCCTCTTAGGAACCCTGAGTTTTCTACCCCAGAGCCAAAGCCCAATCTCCTCTGCAATGTGAAGTTATCTCCCCCCAAGGCAGTACTGCAGTCAGCCTGCAGCAGGCAAAAAGCATGCTTTGCATTCGTGCATTAGGGCACTTCAGGGAAGTTATATAAGACTTTTTACTTTTTTGGGGGGGCGGGGGGAGAGAGTGTGGTCTCTTTATCCTGATTAATGTCGTAACTTTTTTACACTCTCTTATTTTCTGAAGGTAGTGGTAACCATTTACCACTTGATGGTAACCCTTTTTCTTGCGTCCCTGAAACTTACGTGCCCTCCCCAGAATGCTGTCATTTGGGACTACTGTTTCTATCAGACGTGAATTTTGAAAGCTGGACTTCCAGAGTCGAAAACTATTTCAAAACCATTTTAGCTAGTGTACCTTTCATGGACATTGAGCAGCCTCTCACTGTAATTCTGTAAGCTTATAAGAGCCTGAAAGGTGATCTGCAGTTGGTTTTTGATCTGGATTTTGAATTCTTTCTGCCTTAAGGCCAGGAAGAGATGAACAGTCTGTCCTGTTATACACAATGACTGTGGCCTTGGGGGCCTAATATTGAACTTCTTTGGGGCAGAAACTTCTCACTGGAATCAGCAGCAAAATGTGGTTTTGGCACCAGGCATGGAGCTGCGCTGGTGCAGACATTTGTTACTCTGAGGCTAATTACCGTTTCCGCAGTGTAGTGGTTATCAAGTTCACCTCACAAGGCTGATTACCAAGCACACAACGTGAACTAAATCAGCTTTGCTTCTTTTCAGACTGTTTTCTAAATCCTCAACCCAAAACTCCTTTCAGATCCAACAGATCTTGAAATAACTGAAGAGAGGTTTGTCTGGGGCTGGGGAAAGGGAGGGTCCATCAAAGGGTGAAATCACCAGTAAGATCTTGCACCAGGAAGGTGTTTGACACCTAGGATGAATCTACCCTAGCACAACACGACTGACTCTAAAAAAAAAATCAAAGTGAGGGACTTCCCTGGTGGTCCAGTGGCCAAGACTCTGCGCTCTCAATGCATGGGGCCTGGGTTTGATTCCTGGTCAGGGAACTAGGTCCCACAAGCCACAACTAAAAGATACCGCTTGCTGCAACAAGTTCCCGTGCAGGCCAGAAAAAAAAAAAGTGAGTCTATGGCACTGAATCGGAAAAACAGTTCTGACTTGCCCTCTGTGGAGACGTCTTCTGCCATCTTCTGCTGGGAAGAAGCTGCAAGTCCCAGAACAAACCTACTTGATTTGTTTCCTCATTTAAAAAGAACGACTGAGATCTCTCCAGCTAAATGGATTCCTGATTCTAAATTCTTCATTCTTTGGTTGTGGCCCAACAGGCTAAAAGTTCAGACTTTTCCCTGGAGGGCCGAGAGAAGGCGAGTGCCATTAAGAAAAGGTGTTTCCACCACTTGAGAAACGGCTTGTATCACTTACATCATTACTGTTGTGCTTAACACCAGCAGGCTGAGGCGCTAAATGGAAAAGAAGGAACGCAAACTCATTTCTGGGCAGAAGAACAGGTCACGGAGAAAGACCTAGAAGTGAAGAAGAAGAAATGGAAAATTTCAGAAGGAATCAGGAGAGGCTTGGAGACACTCCAGCGGACAGCAAATTGGAACTTATCACACAAAGCCAGCGGGTCCTGCAGCAGCGTTCTCCTGGAATTATCTTTTGTGAAGAACCTAGCCCTCATCGTAGCTGTGCCCACTCACACATCCTTATTAGTTTGTGCATGCTTGGAAACTCTGAGCCCAAAACCGCTCACCAAAGTGACCGCAACAGAAGAGCCACGTCATGACTCCCCCACCTCCCCGCTCCACCTGTCCTTGGGGAAACAAATGAAAAGCCTGCTTTCGAAAGGCACGCCTCAGGAAAACAGCCTTTCGGGTGCATTTGTTTCTAAGCTGCGCAAAATCAACACTGACTGGCTTTGATCCCAAACAGGGCCAACTGCGGACACTGAGATTTCTGCAGCCTCCGGCAGCCCTCCCCACCCCCAGCACATTCAACTTCAATTACGTGGGAACAGGCCTGGGGCCGGGGGCTGCCGCCAGATTCTCCTGGCCCAGCCTAGGAGGCCCTGTGCTGTGGCCCAGAATCTTTCCTAAAAGTCTCCGCAGGATCGCTTGGTCACTGCCAATCCTGCACTTTCTGTTTGGCCAGATTCCTGGCTCTGTTTGACCAGAGTCAAGCGAAGGCTCTCTCCTGCTCCTTTTCCTCCTGTATGCCGGGATCTCCTCTCCCTGCAATCCCACGGCCTCTCACAGTTTTATGTAAATAAAGACATCCTGCTGCTTTTCAGAACCAGAATAATCCCCCAAAGATAACCCACACCACACAGTCCTCAGGAAAGGGCTGCCTTTTGGTGAACTCTGTTCAAATACTTTTCACCTGCTGAGATAATATTCTTGTACAAAGGGAGGTAATTAATGTCAAAGAATCCTGATTGGATTATTGTTGGCTCCTGTGAACCCAAGTAGACAGGGAAAAACATAAAACACCCCCATGAGAGACCTCTTTTCCAGCTCTGGTTACCCCAAGTAGACAATCCAGAGGGGCAGACCCCGAGTCTGTTTTCTTTGGTAGGACCCAGAGCAGACAGAGTCAACTTGCTCTTGCCAAGAATTAGAAGCGGAAGAAAGTCCTGTCTTTGCTGCGGTGTTTGTTTCCAAGGCAAACTCGCATTTGTTGAATTCCAAACCATGTACCAAATTACATTTGCTGTGTCGAGTGCTTTCCATGTACTCAGCGCCCGCCTATAAGGTAGGTAGTTACCCCATTTTACAAATCAGGAAACCAGGGCCCAGTGGGGGACATTTCAGCATTGACATGAGGTCACAAAGCTGATACACGTGATAAGGGCAGCTCCCCATCTCAGCACTGTTTGACCCCAAATCTGGGCTCCTTGCCACCCCTCTCCACTGCTCCCCTAATGTTGGAACTTGGGCACAAAGGACACAGCCCCCAATTCTTGTTTTGTGGTTGCCTTGGGAAAAGAGCAGAGTATTGACTTAAGACTACTTTTGTGTGAGGACTGTAGTTCTGTCCGCCCACCCTCTGCAAGCCTTGCCCTCTCCTCATGGAACTGACTTCTCTCTGGCTCTCTCCCATTCAGGCCGGGCCTGAGCCAGAGCTGATAAAGGAGAGAGAAAACTTTGCCAGTACTTCCCCCCATTCCACCCAAGGGCAGACTCTGGGAAATTGCCTCTCATGGCCCTCTTCATTCAGGGGGCTCAGGGCCCAGGCCACACCAAGCAAGTAAACTGACATCTCAGTTCATTTACATGGAGCTTCCCTAGCTGGAAAAGTTGCTTCCGGAACAAAACTATCTAGACCCTAAGGAGTCCTTTCTTTGAGCGTGTAGACTCAGTTACTGTCCCCAAAGGCACAGTCAGACAGGCATAAGCAGGCTAACTGGAAACTTTAGATTCTGGAGGGATCAGCTTAATTTGTGGCTTCAATTTATTACAGAATAAATAGGAGAGAGAGAAAACCTAGAACAAGATTTTTATAAACTACTGAGGGATATTATAAAGCAGTGTTAATTTGGTAGGTATAGACTGATGTGTGTACAAATGTCTTCCAAAAGCTTTTTCTGTTTTTTTTTTTTTGAGTTGAAATATAGTTGATTTACCATGGTGTGTTAATTTCTGCTGTTCAGCAAAGTGATTCAGTTATACATATATGCATTTTTTAATATTCTTTTCCATTATGGGTTATCTCAAGGTAAATACTATACAATAGGACCTTGTTGTTTATTCTATATCCAACTTTATTTCTTCTTTTATATTATCACAAGTCAAATTTAATTTGAGAGATTCAATACCAATTTTTGTTATGTAACTCACATCTCCACTTATTTCTACTCATCCTGTTTACAGTTATGTATTCTAAGTGCTATAAAACAATACTAAGAGCTTTCTCTTTTAAAATACATAAGTAAGGGACTTCCCTAGTTGTCCAGTGGCTAAGACTCTGTGCTTCCAATGCAGGGGGTGCAAGTTCAATCCCTCTTCAGGGAACTAGATCCCTTATGTTGCAACTAAGACCCAAGGCAGCCAAATAAATAAAAATAAAAACTAAATTTTTTTTTTTTAAAAGATGAATTGGAAAGGGCAATAAGAAGGCACACAAATGCCACGGGATACAGAAGAGGGCAGGATAACTGACTGGGCATGGAGAGGCTGCAGGGACAAGGCCTTAGTTGAGATGGACCTTGCCTACCCTGCACCCTCTGTCTTTGGAGCTCTAAGACCAGTGTGGAAAGTGTTGTCTTGAGCAAATTCTTCCTGAGTTAGAGGAGAATGAGGATGCCTCCAGCTACAAGTAATAGAATCTCAACTCAAAATGGCTTACACAATAAGAGATTAATTATTTCACAAAACAAGGATGGAGGCAGGTCAAGTTCTGGACTGGTTAATGAGCCAACAACCTCACCAAAGAACTGGTACAGAAGCCCGCCCAAGACTCCCCCATACTCCTTGAGGACAGTCATGATTTGCCTCCCAAGACTGGGGGTAGGCTCACCAGCCCAGAAACTCAGACAAGGTGAGTATCTGGATAACTGTACTGGACTCTTAGCAAAAAGATGAATCATGATTGCTCCCAGTTGATGGTATCAATCCTGTTCCCCTGTGCAAGAGATTGGTCAGAGATGGTCATGGGACTTGATTTTGGCCAGTGAGATGGAGAAGGAAATTTGCTGGAGATTTCTGGAAAACATTTTATCCTCTGAAGTGAAAAGCATGAAAACGAGAAAGCTGTTTTTGCTCCTGCCCTCTTCCTTCTTTCCTCCCTTTATTCCTTCCTTCCTTCTGAGAATGCCTGTGTGAGGATATGATACTTGGTTTCACAGCAGCCAGTTTGTGACCCAGAAGGACAATGTTGCTGACATGCTGAGGATGGCAGAGGAGAAAGAGAGAAAGAACCTGGGCCCCCAGCATGCAGGGAGAACCAATCTTGGAATTACTTATCTTTAGACAGCTAATACATGCAATAAACAAACCTTGATCTTTTAAGTCCCACTAGTAGGATGTTCTATTACTTACAGACTAATGCATTTCTAATAGATAAGAGTCTCCAACTCTCTGTCTAAACTTACTGCCCTCTGTATATCACACATTCCTTCTTTGCTGGTAATAAATACATTTGGGGCTGGTGGTGACCATCTTTTCTTCCATGTGGAAAGAGACCATGTGAGAATAAAATCAATGCAGAAAAAAGCAAAGGGGACAGAGAGAGAGGGGCCAGTCCCTGATGTCATTGTCTGAGCCTCTGGATTAGCTGTGCCTGAAGTCAGCTCTACTCCTGGACTTCACAATTACATAAGTCAATAAATTCCATTCCCTTATTTATCTATTCTCTCAATCCAGGTTCTCTTGATTTTCTGTCACTGAAAGAGTCTTGATTAATATACAGTACCCTGAAGTGCCACTTCAGGGCCTTCCCTCACATCACAGATGATCATAAACTATTTGTCAGGGAGATGAACTCACTACTTTCTCTCCTCATCCCTGCTTTCCAGTCTTCTGAATGCTACCCCCGTCAGTATCATCAGTATCGCCTCCTCAAAAGTAGGGCAGGAGAGCTAGAAGGAGGAGATGCCTGGCACTTCAGGGCAGTGAGAAGTCACCTTGCTGGGTTTCCACAGCATGAGGAGTGTTACATTATGACGCTTTACAGAGGTGAAACCAGCATGGAAAAGCATTAGTTGCTTAGTCGTGTCAGACTCTTTGTGACCCCATGAACTGTAGCCCACCGGGCTCCTCTGTCCATGGGATTCTCCAGGCAAGAATACTGGNCATGAGGAGTGTTACATTATGACGCTTTACAGAGGTGAAACCAGCATGGAAAAGCATTAGTTGCTTAGTCGTGTCAGACTCTTTGTGACCCCATGAACTGTAGCCCACCGGGCTCCTCTGTCCATGGGATTCTCCAGGCAAGAATACTGGAATGGGTTGCCATTCCCTTCTCCAGGGGCTATTCCCAACCCAGGGATTGAACCCAGGTTTTCCGCACTGCAGGCAGATTTTTTACCATCAGAGCCACCAGGGAAGCCCAAGGCCAGGTTCAGGGGTGGACCTTCAGGACTGTTGTTCCACAACTACCATCTCACTAACTGCCCAGAGCTTTCTGCCTGCAGGTGAGCTTCTTCCAGGTGGAGGGGGATGGGAGCCCCACGGCCCCAGAGAGCCCCAGGTGCTGCTCACACCAACTCGTGGGCACCTTCTCTCTCCAGCCTCCATGAAAAATCCCAGGATTTCATTCTCTTTAGCCTGGGCTGGACCACACGCTCCTAATCTGCGATGACCACTCTGGCTCTGACTGGCCAGACCTACGCCATGTGCCAGGGTGCTGTGGTCTGTGAGGCATCGTCACCACCTTGTGTGGGGAAAGGGAGCTTCCCAAAGGAAGGCTGGCTGGGAGCTGTTATGCAAACAAAGGGGTCAGGAATGTCCACTGGGTAGAAGAAACAGCTGACATCCTTCGTAAAGCCATCCCTCTACAAACTGGAACTTAAATCTTAATGCATTTCACTAGCAGTTGTTGGATTCAGCAAATATTATTTTTTGCACTCTATTATATGCCACAAGTTATGTGTTAGGAGCCTGGGGCAATAAAAATGATCAAACAAAAGTCTTCAAAGACTTCAAGTGATCAGATCAAGTGATCAAACAAGTGATCTGATAATGTAAACCAGCTACTGTGATTCACTGTCATAAAATGCTATGCTCTGGGGACAGGAAAAAAAGGTGTGTTTCATTCTACTTGGTTTGAAGGTGAAAAGAAGCTACAAAAAAGAAGTGCAATTTGAGACAAGCCTTGACATTAAAGTGCACAGATTGGCAGGTGGAAAGGGGTAGGCTGGGGTCCTTCAGCAGCGAGCAAAGGAACCGAGGGGAGGAAGTGCCTGCTAGATCCTGAGAACAGCAGGGGATGCCCAGCTGCATACAGCAGGGGTGCCATGTGCTTGGGTGACATGTAGAATAGTGGGCCCTCCAAGATGTCCATAATCTAACCCTCTGAACCTGTGTAAGTTACCTTATTTGTAAGGGGCTGTTATCATCTCCATTTTATAGATTTAGGTAACTGAGAAATAGAAGAGTGAGGAGCTCCCTCTCAGTGGTCCAATGGTTAAGACTGGTGCTTCCCATCCAGTGGGCTTGGATTAGATCCCTGGTCAGGGAACTAGATCCCACATGCCACACAGTGGGGTCAAAAATATATAATAGAAATGAGAGAATTTGGCCATGATCACCTGGCTATCAAAGAGTAAAGTAACACTGGCATTCAACCCAGGCAGCCTGGGCTCGGGAGTGAAGTGACGCTGGCCAAGAGGACTTGAAGGTCTGAAGGCTCTGTAGGAATTCTAGTGGAAATGAGTGGCAGGCAGCTGACGGGATGAGTCCTGAGCTCAGAGCGGGAAAGATCTGGGGATTCCTCACCGTACATGTATAGCCAAAGCTATGGGTATAAAACTGTGGTGTTAGAGAAGACTCTTGAGACTCCCTTGGACTGCAAGGAGATCAAACCAGTCAACCCTAAAGGATATCAACCCTGAATGTTCTTTGGAAGGACTGATGCTGAAACTGAAGCTCCAATACTTTGGCCACCTGATGAGAAGAGCTGACTCATTGGAAAAGACCTTGATGCTGGGAAAGACTGAAGGCGGGAGAAGGGGACAGAGGATGAGATGGTTGGATGGCATCACTTACTCAATGGACATGAGTTTGAGCAAGCTCGGGGAGATGGTGAAGAACAGGGAAGCCTGGCATGCTGCAGTCCATGGAGTCGCAAAGAGTCAGACACAACTGAACGACTGAACAACCACCACAGGGGGTGTAAACAAGAATGCCCGGAAGAGAATGTAGATGTGAGATGACATGAAGGCTTAAGACAGAGCCTGGATAACAGTGGCAGCTGCGCAGGAGTGAAAGAAACAGGAAAAGATCTGAGAGGTCAGAAGAGGCCCAGTTGAGTAGATGTCCAGAAACCACTCTTATCAGGGGAACAGGAAATGGTGGTCAGTGGTATAGTGTGTAGGCAAGAGGCCAAAAAGTATAGGGACAGAAGGAAGGCCACTACACTGGATATTGGGGCATTGATGGCCACTGGAACCCTTTCAGTGGACTGGCAGGGCTGGAGGCTTGGTTATCCAGAACTGAGGAGGGTACAAAAAGTCAAGAAGTGGAGCAGGCCGTGTAGACTAGAATTCTGGCAACCAGAGCAAGGAGAGTGATCTGCAGAAGCTCAAGGGAGATGAGGATGTTTTGTCGTGTCTGTAGGTTGGAGGAGACTTGGACATGTTTACAGGAAGCAGCAAGAGAGGGAAGTTAGGTGGAGATATGTTGCTTTCACTTTCTTCTCCTAAGTGCAGTTTTCCTTTGGGGAACTGTATTTCCCTCACTTCTTGATCCATAGCCTGCTCCTACTCTGGAAGTAGTCATGTGACTCAGGCCTGGCCAGTCAGGATGTTCTAATCCCCCAGCCACAGTGGTAGATTCATGAAAGAACATGTGACTCGGTTCTGCCTAATGAGCATTGGCCCCAGGACTTTCTTTTTATTGAAGGATAATCACTTTACAGAATTTTGTTGCTTTCTGTCAAACTTCAACATGAATCAGCCATAGGTATACATAGATGCCCTCCCGTTTGAAACTCCCTCCCATCTCCCTCCCCATTCCACCCCTCTAGGTTGATACAGAGCCCCTGTTTGAGTTTCCTGAGCCATACAGCAAATTCCCGTTGGCTATCTATTTTACATGTGGTAATGTAAGTTTCCATACATCTCACTGTCTCTTCCCCTCTCCCCATGTCCATAAGTCTATTCGCTGTCTGTTTCTCCATTGCTGCCCTGTATATAAATTATTCAGTACCTTTTTTGAGATTCCTATATATGCATTAGAATATGATATTTATCTTTCTCTGACTTAGTTCACTCTGTATAAGAGGTTTTAGGTTCATCCACCTCATTAGAACTGACTCATATGCGTTCCTTTTTATGGCTGAATAATATTCCATTGTGTATATGACCACAACTTCTTTACCCATTAATCTGTCGGTGGACATCTAGGTTGCTTTTATGTTCTAGCTATTGTAAATAGTGCTGCAATGAACAATGGGATACATGTATCTTTTTCAATTTTGGTTTCCTCAGGGTATATGCCTAGCAGTAGGATTGCTGGGTCATATCATGGTTTCATTCCTAGTTTTTTAAGGAATCTCAGCCCCAGGACTTTTGCTGGAATCCTGTCTTCAGGGATTGCCAAGCTGGTCAGAATGAAAACCTGGATATACAAGGGGTCATCTTTGCTACCATGGGAAGAGGACCTGTCTGGGAGTGGAGTCAACACAGATGGTAACAGAGCTGAGAAATGGAGAGTGGGACACTGAGTCCCCAAGTCTGAAGGTCTGTATAGTCAAAGCTGTGACTTTCCCAGTAGTCATGCATAGGTGTGAGAGTTGGACCACAAAGAGGCTGAGCACCAAAGAATGGATGTTTTCAGACTGTGATGCTGGAGAAGACTCTTGAGAGTCCCTTGGACAACAAGGAGATCAAACCAGTCAACCCTAAAGGAAATCAACCTTGAGTATTCATTGGAAGGACTGATGCTGAAGCTGAAGCTCCAGTACTTTGGCCACCTGATGGAAGCAGCTGATTCACTGGAAAAGACCCTGATGCTGGGGAAGATTGAGAGCAGGAGGAGAAGGAGAGGATGAGATGGTTGGATGATATCAGTGACTTATTGGGCATGAGTTTGAGCAAATTCCTAGAGACGGTGAAGGACAGGGATGCTTAGCATGCTGCAGTCCATGGGTTTGCAAAGAGTTGGACATGACTTAGCATCTGAACAACAACGCCAATTTGTTCTCGATTTCTCTGCCACTTAAAAGCGAATCCTGCCTTCAATAGGGAAGAAGGTGTATGAGTTGTACTGCACTGGAGTGACGCCTGTTCTCAAGCTCATTCCCATGTTTGTTGGCCTCAGTTTCTCACTGGCTGTTGCAGGAGACTTTGGTTCCTTCCTATGTGGGTATCTCCACAAGTTTTCTGAGTGCCCTCTTGCCAAGGCAGCTGGCTTTCCACCAAGTAAGTTGTCTGAAGAAGAGACAACTCAAGATAGAAGCTGCAGTCTTTTAAATAACTAAATCTTGAAAGTGACATATCATCATTTTCATCACATCATGAAGTCTGTCACCAGGTCCAGCTCAGTTACAAGGGGACTAGAACTAAGCTCCACTTAATGGAGGCATGTCAGAGAGTATGTAGAGAGATTTTTTAAACAACTATACCATTGGTAAGCTTTCCCCTGATACATCATTCAAGAGATTTGGATCACATGGCTATATTTGAACCAGTCGCTGGTAAGGGGAATGGATTATTGTAAGATTAGTCACTTCTGGGGTTGAGGACAGCTTCCTGGAGGCTCAGAGCTGTGTGGGGGAAGGGAGATGCCTGAACGAAATCTGGGAGAAAAGAAAGAATAGACGCTGGTGAGGAACCAACAGTGAGTGTTGTAGGCAGTCCGCTGCGGGTAAGTAACTGTGATAGGAAGGGAAGATGTTTCAAAGAAAGAGGAGCTATATTTAATACTTAATTAAGTCCCAGATTCTTTAGTAGTATATATTTACTAGAAGGAGAAGGAGAATAACATGAATGGAGTTTCCTTTCTGACTTGGAACACTGTTTTGTCCCCTCTGCCCTAGAAATGTTGTAATTTGTGTTCTCAACAGAGGCATGCAATCCTTTTCATCCTAGGTCTTTGCAAAAATGCTAACTATTTCATAATGAAAGTCAAGGTTATGCAAATTAAAGGATCTAACATGAAGCCAAGACAGGTTTTTTTTTTTTAATTGAAGTGAAATTCACAAAACATAAAGTTAACCTTTTTTTCTGGCCACATCACGCTCTGTGCAAGGATCATAGTTCCCCAGCCAGGGATAGAGCCCATGCCCCTGCAGTAGTAGCTCAGAGTCGTAGCCACTAGACCACCAGGGAAGTCCTAAAATTAACCATCTTAAGTGAACAGTTCCGTGGCACTTAGTACATTTATGATGCTGTAAAACTTCCACCTGTCTCATTCTAAACCATATTTGTTATCTCAAAAGAAAACCCAGTGCCCGTTAGCCCCACCCCCACCCAACCTTGCATCCTGCCCAGTCCCTGGCAACCACCAATCCGCTTTCTGTCTCTATGCATATGTCTATTCTGGGTATTTCATATCTGTGGAATCATACAGTCTATGGCCTTTTGTGTCTCAGTTCTTTCCCTAGCATGATGTTTGTGAGGTTCATTCATGATGGTCTGTATCAGAACTTCCTTGTTTTTAATAACAGAATAATATTCCATTGCATGGATATATTACATTTTGTTTATCCATTCACCCAATCATGGACTTTTGAGATGTTTCTACCTTTTGGTTATGGTGAAGAGTGTGCCGTTATGAACATGCATGAACACATATTATTTTGAGTACCTGTTTTCAATTTTGGGGGTTTTTACCTAGGAACAAAATTGCTGGATCATATGGAACTTCTATGTTTAATTTTTTGAGGAACTGTCAAGCTGTTTTCTAAAACAGCTCCACCATCTTAGATTCTTACCAATTCTTAGCAATGAACAAGGGTCCCAATTTCTCCATATTCTTGCCAATGCATGTTATTTTCCATTGTTTTGAATATGGTCACCCTAGTGAGTGCAGCGGGGAAGGCAATGGCACCCCACCCCAGTACTCTTGCCTGGAAAATCCCATGGACGGAGTAGCATGGTGGGCTGCAGTCCATGGGGTCGCTAACAGTCTGACAGACTGAGCGATTTCACTTTCACTTTTCTCTTTCATGCATTGGAGAAGGAAATGGCAACCCACTCCAGTATTCTTGCCTGGAGAATCCCAGGGACGGGGGAGCCTGGTGGGCTGCCGTCTATGGGGTCACACAGAGTCGGACACGACTGAAGTGACTTAGCAGCAGCAGCAGCAGTGAGTGCAGAGTGACATGACAGATTTTAGAGGTGATGGCACCCCACTCCAGTACTCTTGCCTGGAAAACCCCATGGACAGAGGAGCCTGGTGGGCTGCAGTCCAGAGGTCACAAAGAGGTGGACACAAGTGAGCATGCATGATGATCAGTTTCCTAATTATCTATTTCAACAGGGTCAAAATCTTGCATTTCATTTTCTGAAAAGAAAAAAAAATGCAAGGAAGAAAAACCAAGACTTTTATTTTTCATCCATTCCAATAAAACTTGGGTTTTGAGTAATTTGAAGTTGGAAATAGCTTAATAAATTCCCTTATAAGGTTAAATTCACTGCAATGTACTTAAAAACAAAACCAACAAAAGAAACTAGTGGAGATGATGGAAACAAAACCAAAAAGAGAAGCTTCTGGAGGTGATGGAATTCCAGTTGAGCTGTTTCAAATCCTGGAAGATGATGCTGTGAAAGTGCTGCACTCAATATCCCAGCAAATTTGGAAAACTCAGCAGTGGCCACAGAACTGGAAAAGGTCAGTTTTCATTCCAATGCCAAAGAAAGGCAATGCCAAAGAATGCTCAAACTACTGCAAAATTGAACTCATCTCACATGCTAGTAAAGTAATGCTCAAAATTCTCCAAGCCAGGCTTCAGCAA